>CM022477.1:14554647-14643401 GCA_011952105.1 Coreoperca whiteheadi
CACACACACACACACACACACACACACACACACACACACACACACACACACACACACACACACACACACACACACACACACACACACACACACACACACACACACACACACACACACACAGTACACTGGAATACTGATGGTGCCTGTGTGAATGTGATGGGGGGTAGATGAACAGGGATTGTGCGTTCGCATGCATGTAGATGTGGGTGTGTGTTTGTGAGTAAGGGTAAATTTGTAATCTAGCAAATTATATTTGTGTGACTGAGTGTGTATGTTAATGAAAAGGCTGTGATCTGGTTCCTTGTCTAACCTGTTTATGCCTCGCCGAGTCTACACAGACCCATCTGTCCCTCCTCTTTCTCTTCCGCTGTGCCCCTGTCCCATCTTCTCCATCTCTCCCTGCCTTTTCTTCTCCTCTCCAACCCCCCCCCCCTCCCCTCCTCCTCCGCAGCCAGGCAACAACACAAACAGTCCCTCTTGCTCCTTTACTACCACCTCCCCTTGCTCCATCCATCCATGCTAATTGAGAACCACTGTCTTTCTCTTTTCCGTTCTGAGTACTTACATGTCACCTCCATGTTTCCAAGTGTGGCGTACTCTCCACAGTGACTGATGAATCCTCGTGCTTTTGCCAGAGAAGGAGTTTTAGCGCCCAATGGGAGACAGGGATGGATGGAAGAATGGATGGAGGAAACAGATGGCTCCTTGGGATGAGCGGTCTAGCTGATTGTGGACAGTTAGCTTAAGCCTTAGCCACAATAAGGGAAGACTTGTCTGTCAACACAGCTCGTGCACCGCCTCCTTTTGCCTTCTTCCTGTCTTGGCTATTTTGTTCCTTCAGGTTTCCTGTTTGATTCTCTCTTTTAGCATATTCCCTTTAAATAAACAACAACAACAAACATCCCCCGTTTCTTCTTTAACTCTGTCCCCTCCACTATGATATTTCTATATGCCTCTCTACCTGCCTTCCTCCCTCCCTCTGTGACTCTAAGAGCATCAGCCAGGCTGCTCTGCTTCGCTTATGTTGATCTCCGGGCTTATGCCCTGATTGGACACACGCCATGATCAGAGACACCAATGGTGGTGCAGCAAGTGGATCACATGATGTGTGTGTGTGTGTGTGTGTGTGTGTGTGTGTGTGGGGAGAGAGAGAGGTTTAGACGAAAGGGGAGGGAGGGAGGGATGAGAGAAGAGGAGGAAAAGAAGGAGGAGGGGTATAGTGAGTGGCTGGAAGCCACTACATCGGTGAGAGAGATTTTTTTTTTTTCCCCCCCAAGCGCCTGTGCCGAGAGAGATGGAGGCTTTTTCTTCTCTGTTGGGGAAGTGGAGGAGAAGAAGCTCTAAGCACAGACATTTGGATGAAGAGACAACAGGCAGCTGTACAAGACAGTCTTGGATAGACAAACATAAGCGTGTACACATGCAGCGGAGAAGTGGCTCCATCTTACAGAAACAGAGCCAGAATAGTGCAGCGCAGCCGCGGTAATTGGACAGGGGTTGCTATGGAAACAGGGGAAACGATTGCCTGACGGTCGTAGCTGTGCCCTGGGAGCATCAGACTTGCCTCCATTAAACACACACCTCTTCTCTATAACCACGTATTTTACTGAAAACTACATTGTATAGTGGCTCAACCATGATGTTTGCGGGTACGTAAGTGCCACAGTGTTTTAAAGCTACATTTAAGCCTCTGTGCCTTTGACTTAAATGAGTGTGTGTGTGTGTGTGTGTGTCTGTGTGCAGGGCAGATGCTCAGTCATCAATGAAGAGCCAGAAGCTGAGAAAGCCTTAAGCGTTTAAGAAATGCTCACACACTCGCAGGCCACAGCACCGTGCACATCTAAACATTGATAAAACCCAAACGAGGTGTTTTAGCATTCCACACCTCAGAAAGCTCAGTGCCGTCAGTGTCGGGCAATGACTGTGGGAGCTGCAGGGAACTCTAGCCGTACATTAACTGTGTTTGGAAGTGGGCGCCCTCAGAATTATCCTTGACACAGCTTATTATCCTCCCACACACCCTAAAGAGGATATATCCTCATATACTATACGTACACAAGGAAGTCAGTGCATACATTTACATATTATAGTTACAGACTAGTGCTTTGACAACACAGCCAATATTATTGTTCTAGAAAGCTGAGCTGGACTCAACAAAGGGCATTTTTAAAAATATGATTGACAGGATTTCTTTGACAAATCGATTAATTGATTTAACTGATAAATCTGACAGTTTGCCCAGCAGTACTGTTGTTATTTCTCACAGAGGGATCTTTTGAGATCTTGTGCTAACCAAACACCAAAGCACATTTATGAAATCACTGACCATAATTTTCTACTGATGAGTAATGACTACTTCTGACTCATTCTTCATTAAGATGCCATTAAAAAAAGACTGTACATTTCTTCTACTGAGACACCAATAACCAATTACATGACTGACTGTCTGAGATGGGCCAGCTCAAATAAAAAGTTCAATAGTCCAGTATAAATTACCAATTGGTAGTAGCTAAAAGGACAATAACTGTGCTTCAAATCAGTGGAAGTGGAATGAATATATTATATTATAATATATTACTGATCAAAGCCCTTTGCGATAGGGGTCACTGCACCATCCTTCATTAGGCGAGTCAGAACTTCTTATAAAAATCAATATTATCTTTGACATTATTCATCCAAATTTGCACAAATGTTCTTACCTTTGTGGAAAGACACAGTTCCATCCCTTTATGTTTAATTTTATCATATTCCTTTTATTCATCCAAAAGAGTTTGTTCTATCTTTCCTATTCCTATCCCTTATAGACACCGTGAAATCAAAAATAGGTTTTCCAAGTTCTAATCTTGTGTACCTGTGTTAATTGTTCAGTTATCTCTTGGTATATGGCAAATATGTTAAAAAAAATAATTCTTTTTTAGAACCAAATGCCTCTCTTTTCTCTTATTGTAAAGTGTTTTAATAGTTTTAATGTCCAATCTTGAACTTGGGGGCATATACATATATTTATCCAACCAAATGTGATAAACTAGCAAAAAGTCATGTGTCAAAGTGAAGTGGATTTCTTTTAGCAAAAAGGTTGTTTACACTTCCAAGAGTGTGGATGTGATCTCATTTATTATAATTAAAATGTTTTATTATAATTTATCATTTGTTTATTATTATTTCATTCTGACATGTGTCACAGAAGGGAAGCTAAAGACAGTCTAACTGCTGTTTCACTGTGGCTGTAAATGTAGATTTTTGTGGTTAGCATTTTCCTTTATCCCCTCATTTAATTAGTCACTATACTGACCCCGTAAAGCACTTTCACTTAAAACTAACTTTATTCTTCTTTTCATTAATAATATGTCATTTTTAACAATAAACTCAGGATTTAGTGGGATTTACACTGAGATATCACATTGTGCATTTTTGGGACATCTTCTGTCAAGACATTTTGTTTTTATAAAATGTGCAGTCAACGGCTGTTTCAGTTGCAGATAGACAACTTGTTTCTTGTTGACAGAATTGGGTAAAAAATGACAACTTTCAGACATCATCAGAGTGGCTGATGTCTCAAGAGTGTTTCTAAGTTCATAGTGGATAAAAACTGAGACTCAGCATTAGAGGCTGGAAGCGTGGCGCTCCACATGCACCATTTAGCTGATAGGAAGCCCTGGAGACCAAACAGTCTTGCTATCGACAAGCAGAAATTTCAAACTCCCAAGGAACCGTGTGATGAAAGATGAGGTTGGGGAGGGAAGAGGGGAGACGGTAGGAAAGCATCATCTATCCCAACTCAATCGAAACCGACTCTCGCCTTCAAGGGAGGTATGTGACGGATGGGATTGGATAATAGGATCGCTTCCTAGGGGAGGTGCGTGTACAGTATGTGTGTTGAATTCTCTCCCAAGATGAACTAGAAAATACAGCTGAACTTGACATGTCACTCTAAGCCTATTAGATATACCAGGGATTTCTATCATTAAATAAACTCAAAGTTTCAGTTCATTACAACATTTAAATCCTCAAACATGACAACTTATCCTGTAGCACAAAGAAAATTTCCTTTTTTTCAGTTCCATTCATAAAACCATTCTGAGAAGTTACTCCACTACCAAAGGTTTTTTTAAGTGAGTGCCAAATGTAAAAACACAGATGGTGATGAGGACTTCAGTAGACTGTAAGTGGATTTAAAATCTATTCATTAAAGGCTACAGAGGCTGACTAGATTTGTCTGTTTTTCATTTATAGCCTCCTGCATTAGATCAAAATGCTGTACCAAGTCTCAATACTACACTTACTCACAACCTTGCATCGAAGCACAAACTTCTGTTTGTAATGACAGAATGGCTTATGAAACCCACACCGCTGTCTTCCATCATTTAATTCACAGCGAAATAACAGAGAATGATGCAACACCAGCATCACTTATGCACATGAATCATAACTCTATTCACAAACAAAAATACGATGTGCAAACTCTTGCAAATTTCATTTAGGGATGCTGGAGGCTAAATTAGCAATTACAGTGTCACCTTAGCAGTGTGACATACTGGACCAAGAGGAGAGTGCCTGTAGAGCAAATGTAGAGGTGAGGACTGGCTCATTCATATGTGAGAAATCGTTTCAATGCTAGCTAAAGCCAGTAAATATGAGCTGAGGATTTGGACGACAACAAAACACTGTGTAAACACTGACTTGGACACAGGGTGGCTTGTAGCTTGTGTTTGTTTGGTGTTTTAATTCCATAAGATAATCATAATTAGTTTGACAAATCAGGGAAAAGGGATACGGCATCTGTTGACTGCTACATCTGATGCCCAATTGAATACACAACATACAATATATGTCAAACACCTCATTACTATTTACCGTCTGGCAGTGCACACACAAAGACACACACACACACTTCCTGTGTGAGCCGACTCAACATTAGCCAGCTTACAGGAAGTTCTTCATCTTAATCCAGACTCTAATGAGCTCCAAATGAAGATGTAGTAGCTTAATCAGTGGCTCAGCCAATGGAGGCAGCTAATGTTTCATATCAGAGACAAAAAAAAACACAATGTAGGAAAAATTCTAAATCTAAAAACACCCCTAGATGTGTATGCAGTTCCCTCTTTCAATCTGTGCCCTTAAAAAGGAAACACCTAAACTATGTTCATCTGTGCAAACGTGAAAAAAACATTTCCATGCCTCTGGACCTTAATCAGGCCTGACACTTGCACAGGAATCTTGGCAATGCCATTCTAATAACTAACATAATTTGTGATATGATTAACACTGTTGTAATTAAGAGTGAGCTGTGTGACTGTGCTTCCTGTGCCAGTGTCTACAACAGACAGTCAATGAAACATAGCAAATTTCATTTGATAGGATCATGTATCTATTGAAGCAGCTCAAATGTATATGCACGCCAGTAATCAGGTTGTTCTATATATGAGGTCTGATTCGTAAAAACAATATTTACGTGTATAAATGGCCCTGTCCTATCATCACAGGAGTCATGATAAGTGTGAACTGTAGAGTTCCAAGGCGCAGAAAAACCTTTGGCACATATATATCTATACAATGTTGTGTGTACAATGTTTATCTGTATTGTCCCTGTTAAATAAA
This sequence comes from Coreoperca whiteheadi, assembly GCA_011952105.1. Taxonomy (NCBI): domain Eukaryota; kingdom Metazoa; phylum Chordata; class Actinopteri; order Centrarchiformes; family Sinipercidae; genus Coreoperca; species Coreoperca whiteheadi. The sequence goes on from CM022477.1 coordinate 14,560,246, forward strand.
CAGATAAATATGTCACATTTGCATTTTAAAACAAATGAATGCCATGACTTCTTATGATGTTGCATCTTCAGGAGTTCAGTACTTTTAATGTTGTTGAATTAGTCAAAGACATGAGATGTGTCCCAAATCAAGGTGAAATTATAAAAAAAAAAAACAACAACCAGGGACTTTGAAAAAGCTACTACCTATTTAAAATTTTGAAACTTTTTTAAAATGTTCCTGGAGCTGTCTCATCTGTATCTACAATGCGTTTTAACTTTTTCCAACTGTGAGGAGTCCATCAACAACACCTCAAAAATCATGCATGCATACTGGTATCAAGTGCACTTAATTTTCTCACTTTTCCAGTGAAAAAACCAGTAAAAACTCATAACCTAGTTACTAATAGTATGTAGCATGGAAATGGGACACAGTGATGTTCCTTTTAATTTATCTCAACCTTCCATCTCCCAGAAACACACACACATATGCAGTGTACCTTGTTGAAGTCTTCACTTGTGGCTCTCATCTCCTTCCAGGTTTTATTGAGCAGCTGGATGCAGATGCAGAAAAATTCCTCAAAGGAGCGATCGTGGGTGAAGAACATGGGGTGGAAGTCATGGCAGTTTTCACTGGCTGTGGACACGAGAGAGAGAAAAGTTGTCACCTGTAGTAAAGCAGGAGTTTAAATGAAAGCTGACACCAGTGAATGAAGCCTGTTAGAGATTAACAGCAATCCATTTTATGGTGACAATTAATTTGACATTTAGACTAATTACTTTGCATTTAAGCCATAAAACTGTAATCACTTGTAGTTAGTACCATGAATAATGCTCTGATGGATGCAGTAATTACCTAGAATTCATTCTGTAATTATATTGGGATTACATTTATTGAGATTTAGAACTACTATAAAATTATTCACTAAGTAAGAGGTAAGCTATTCAGTCACTAGCAGCCACTACTGGCACAGTTCCATTGCAGTTGCAGTTGAACTGACATGGTACAGCCACCATTTTATCAGATCTGTGTCCAAGTATTGACAGACATCTTTTATCTACCCCTAGTGCCCTCTTTGGGCCATTATCTGTAAGTACTCTTTTTATTACAGCTGTTTTGTGGTTGTTGATTTGTGATTTGTCAGTTTAGTTTTTCTATGATAAAGTTTACTGCTTGTATATTAACATTAGCTGTCTGTTGCTAAACAACACTAACATTAAATAACCGTTACTTTTCAGTTGGGCTAACTTGTATATTTGACTTTTTAATTTTACTCTTGTAGACTATGTGAATATTTACTAGATTACTTACTGTGTTTAATTTCCTGTGGGGACTGAAGTTATTGTATTTGGCCCCAAACCCCTCTGAGACGTTATTCTAAAGATATAGCGTTAGTTACTCTAGATGACATTGTCCTGGCCTCCAGCCTCAAGATAGGTCCTTTACCTCCCAAATCAAACAAACTTCAGACAGCCTTTTTCACCTACTTAACTTTACAAAAATCAGGAACCCCCTGACTCAAAATGACCATGAATTTGTTACTTCTAGGCTGGATTATTTCAATTCCTTGTTATCAGTCCCTTAAGACTCTCCAGGTGATCTAGAATGCTGCAGTGTTACTTGTGGTTTAAGGCTTAAGACTTTCCTCTTTGATAAAGCTAATTGTTAGGGGTGGCCCGGGTTCTGAACCATCCCCTAGTTATGCTGCTATAGGCCTAGACTGCTGCGAGACTTCCCATGAGGCTCTGTATGCAGTCTTATCTTATTAATCCATGTTACTAACTCTACATCTTCTCTCTCCTGTAGTTTCGTGCGGTCTCGTCTCTCCTCTCTCCTTCTGTTGCTTTCAGCAGGTATTTCTGCCTCCGGAGCTGCAGAGTCTGGATCTATGATTGCAGGCCTCCTACTGCCCCCAGGTTCCTGCTCAACCCGCTACTACAATTATTATTAGTCTTATTAATATTATCATTATTATTTCCAATCATTATCATTACTATTATTAATATTATTACTACAACTTCTATTTTTTTAAATATCAATGTGGAATTTGAGTCATTCTACTGTAAATTTTCTGTCAACCTTTATTGGAAGTGTGCATAGCCATTCGCACAGAGAGAGCAGAAGATAAACAGTTACCATGTTACAAGATAATTATGCAGTAATAACTGGTCCAAAAAAGTAATTGTCAGAAGAACAACTTCTTTGGACAACAATTGACAAACGCAATTTCTTTAATTCTAATGACCGCAAACTCAATATCGACTAACAAATGTGAGCTAGTAGAAAACATGAACCTGCTGGTACGTATTCAGTAAGCTGAGAAGCACACACGCATGCGCGCACACACACACACCTGTACCCTCTTTAACGAAATGGTTTGATGTTTTGGGAAATACACTTATTCTCTTTCTTGTTGAGAGTTAGATGAGAAAATTGATACCACTCATGTCTGTACGGTAAATATAAAACCTGGCACAGAGGCAGGCTACCACCCCCTCTAGAGCTCACTAACACTTTATATCCTGTTTGTAAAACCACAACTTCTCATTTTTACACTTTGTACAAATGAAACAGAGCCAGGCTAGCTGTTTCCCACTGCATAACTTAGTAACATGACATGGGAATGGTATCAACTTTATCATATGTAAATATAACTCTCGGCAAGAAAACAAAAAAGCTTATTTCCCAAAATATTACTTTAATACCTATCCTTTTAGTGACTCATCTGATCATAGTCTGGATTTTGTTTGTATGTTACTGATGCATTGTGTTAATCAGAGCTCAATCAAACTAACAGATTGATAAAAAGGACAGCCAGTAGGCCAGCAAAGGTCCATTTACTTTTTACTTTTCTCCTCAACTGAGCGACTCATGTCATTTGGTGGCCTTCAATTTATAAATATGTAATTGGGCCTGAAGGAATGTGGCCCCTAGCCTGGACCTGAACACCTGACTAATGCACAGCAACAGGGACAAGCAGCCCACACACACACACAGTTACTGCAAGTAAACATCACTTAGCTAGAAAATGTTACTGATGAAATCATCACATAACTTCTGCAGTAATCTTCAAAAGTGACATGTGTTTGATGATCATACATGATAATTCTGACACTTAAGCTTCAAAGAATAAATCTTCCAGCTTCTGCATACTAGATTCATATTCAATAACTGGCATTTTCCACAAGATAAGGACTTCAGAGATGTGACAGACTATTCATGGGAGATAATCTAACTGGCTTGGGAGGGATTTTCAGATTTCTGCATTACAGACATGGCAGGACGTTGATGTGTTTGTAGGTTATTTCATAGAAACAACCACTGAGAATGAGATACAGTTCCCCAACGAAGCAAGGCTGTGTGTAATTGAAAATGTAGCTCCTCGTCAACTTCAAACACAATATCCCTTGGAGACAAATTGTAACCAGCAAACACTGTTCCAACTGGATTAAGTTAAGATTTTTCATTTTCTAAAGCCAGAGATGGTTTCTTTTCTTTGTTAGGAGTGTACTGAAGTGATTCAATCCCCACTATTTGTGTGAGAGTGTGTTTGAAATAAGAATGAGAGAAAAGCCAGGGCTCCTGAGTGCCCAAACCATATTAACCAAGAGGTAGAATAACAAGGCTTGACATTCATTTGAACTAAATTCGTCTCCCTCTTGTCGTCTTGCTGAGATGAGTGGAGGCCTTGAGCCAAAGGTTGGTTCATTTAGAGAGTTTCTGAGCAGCGCAGCAGGGGCACAGGCCGACAACAAGCAGCCATGAAATTGGATGGAAGGGGTCAGGCGGCAATTGAAACTTCACAGTATAATGAGTGATGCCCGGAGGCCACGGGCACAGCAACCTGAGCCTCGATTTGGAGCGATGGATTGATGGCGGTGGAGAAATTGGGGTGGGGGGGTGTGCTACCAGTATCGGTAGTCAATCAGGAAACTTATGGAGGTGAGCCAAAACAGATGCTGACTGGCTGCATAGTCAACAGTACATGGCCCTCAGGGACAGAAACTGAAAAAAAAACAAAAAAACCCAGGAAAGTGATAAAAAAAAATTAAGAAAAGGGTGCAATTAAAAAAAATCCTTCCTCAAACAAACACCTTTTTTGGCCAACTGGCAAAAGTTGCTGGCAGGTTGAAGTCTGGAGTGACCTCTGAGCTAAATGGGCTGTTTATTGATAGAACCAACAGAGCCCTGAGGTGGCAAGGTAAGGAGAATTACATGTCAGCGCTTATTTGGGAGATACAGACAGTGAGCAGTCTCATGTGGCTCTGCAGAAATTTCTCCATCCTGAGGTTTTGCAAGGCATGCTGAGTTTCAGACAGTTTTATTACCTCTCACAGGGCTCAGCAGGACCTAAAGCAGCACAGCGATGAGGCAAGAAAAAAACAAAACACTAGTGTGTTGATGCTTGAAATAGTTCACAATCTGTGTTCTGCATTGTAATACTCAAACTTACCCAAATGGTTACAGAGTGTGGATCACTGAATATTTTATCAAACAAACATAATTCATCCAGGCTGAGGAAATAATTTAAAAGGGGGAAATCTGGGCGCAGCTGCTCTGCATTTTAGCAGACTCCTGAGATGAAAACACAACAGTATGGGGTGTAATACTTGTATCTCTGGGAAAATCAAAATATAGTCTTGAACATATAGTATAGTCCGTATTAGGTCAGCGTTTTCCATAGTTTTCATACTACTCCAGCACATTACATTTCAAATGACTTGTAGACATTTTAATTTTACCCTTGAGGGTTTGTATAAAAAGGGCTACAATTTCTACAATGCTTAAATAAATGTGGATGCAAACACCCTCAAATTAAAATGCAATGCACTGAAATACAGAGGGAAACAATAATATTCTGATACTTACAGATTGCACTACATTTCATTGAGCCTTTAAGAATTACTAGCTGTTTGAATGTATAGTTTTTACCAAAGAATAGTCCACATGCAGGGAAATAAATCAGCAATTTAATATCGTACATCCTTTGCCAGCATTTCAGCTGCTTTCCAGCTAGTTTAAATGTCACAACTGAATCATTCTCACCACTGCACAAATGCACTTAAAATGATCCGCCTGAACGGACATGGCACTGTGTGAGTGCAGTCATGTTACTGTGACTGGATTGCTTTAAGCCTTACTAGCCCTAAACCGGCTTTGGGTCTTTGTACCAGAGTGATGCTTCAGCATTATTCTGACTGACATGAAGCTTCAATGATGAAATAAAAACATCTGCTATACAATAAATTACTGAACCACCCATCACACTGATGACGGATGGGGTTTACTAGCTGGATTGGCTGTACTGAAGGTCTGTTTTGAAGAAAAAAACAACAACAAAAAAAGACACCAAGCTCCTCACTACTCTTGCCCCAAATCGTTAGGATGAACACGACCTTAATCTGAGGCTCTGCGCGTGTATGTGTGTGTGTTTGTGTGTGTGTAAAACTGGGAACAGGGAACCATTTGAAAACTACTGTCAACAACACAAACAGTCATTACTGTTTTCACATTAAGGGCTTTGGACAAATGAGACTGCCTCATAACAATGTTTTTATATGAGGAAAAATGGATGAGACTTACAAATACCGATTGTGAAATTTATGCACTATATAATACCAACAATGGAACGACTAAAGTAGTGTCCATGGCATGCACATGTCTTTCCACTAAAGGTGTGTTAGCATGTGAACTGCATTGTGGGGGCTTTGCAGGTGTATTGTGTGGGGAGGACCAGGCAGGGCGGTGGGACAGCGCTGCTGTTTGCCGACAGACAGCTGCTGAGCGCCAGGGAGCTCTGAGGAGAGAGCCGGGGGGCAGAGCTGGAACTTCTGGAGGAATAAACACCCCAAGCTAGACCGGCTTCAGCTCTGTCCCGGCGGGAGGAGATCTCAGAGTTTATGTTTTTAAACTTTTGGGATTAAAAAGTGGATCTATCTTCAACCTCACTTCTCAACCTGTCTGCAGCAGCGAGCAGAGTTGCCTCCACAAAAAAGGAGATTGCTTGTAGAAAAGTATGCACTACCCGGTATGTACTGAAAATGTGTGTCTGTTAGCTGATTCCAGCTATCAGTTTACTTTACTATGAACCAAGTTAGCACTAGCATTAGCACTGATCAATCCAAACTGCATTCAGAAAACAGGCATTTTAAAAGTTGTTTGCGTGCTGTCTTGCGGACAGACCTGACAAAGCATGAATTCAGACTTTTTACAAATCAGCATCATGATGTAGTTATTTTGCAACCTTTTGATCTTTTGGGTTGATACCGCTGTAGTAAGCCAGAAAGGGGGAATATTCGCGGGCTGTATTTACTCAAGTTACTCATAAACACAAATAATCTGGCGGTCAAACTTGTGAGTAACGGGAGGCGAATATTCGCTTTGCGTTTGGTGTAATTACAGCTCAACAATTCCACAATCCAATCCAATGCACCAGGCCAAGCACTTCTGAACCACTGTGAACTGCACTCTTTATTGGTTGAAATGGTTATTATGTAAAACCTCCGCTTCCTTCCTTCCTTCCCCTAATAAACAACCTTCTCTCCCACAGGCAGGCGAACATAGTCATAGAGATGGGGCGACTGGACACATCAAGTGCCTAAGGAGTCTGACACTTTTCGATGGATGAGTCACACAGCCAGGGACACAAACACACACACGCACACAATAAACTCTGCTTGTAGCTGGATGACACGCCACGAAACAGCCGGGTAGATATGAACTCTCTCTCAATTTAAGTCACAATTTATGACTCTTTTTGGGCAAGCATATGGACCCACAGCAGACAATTTAGATAGATAGATGGAAAATGGGCTGTAATGAGTTTTCTTTGTCCTGTATGCTTTTCATCCATCTGTACAGCCAGATGTTCAGTGCATGTACCACCCATAAAAAAGGTAACAGGACACTGTGATGACCAGTTTAGGTTATGCTGGACCATATGCCCACATGGATCAGCAGAACTTGATGCTTTATGGTGCAATACTTTGTGACTGCATGTCATAGCACAATGAGAGTGTCACAATGAGGCTGCAACTAGTGTTAATTTTCAGTTTCTGTTTATCTATATTGTTTCTTTGATTAATCATCTTCAAAATGTGTACAGTGAAAAATGTCAATCACACTTTCCAGGAGTCAAAGGTGACATCTTCAAAATGTTTGTTTTGCCTGACCAACAGTCTAAAATCCAAAAGCTACTGTATATTTACAATGACAGATACAGAGAAAAGAAAATCCTCACATTTGAGCACTTGGAACCAGCAAATATTTGGCATTCAAATGGTTTATCAAAAATATTTAATCTTTGACTAAGACTATTTATTATAGCACTAGTCCCCACTCACACTCCTGTTTCCAGGCCTCTCGTCAGCAAACAAAGTATTCAGAATTAATATAATTAGCTCAAGAAACCTGTTCAGGAGACAGGGACTTGAGGTATCAACTTTCAAGTTATATTAGGTAGTTTCTGATGCAGAACCAGCATCTCAATACTGCATGTTTCTTAGACCCCCACACCTAGCCTTGTAGTCCCATCATTTTGATAGCCTACTTTTGCTGTGTTATACATGTGAAACCAGATACAAGTTAACTATTAGCTCCTTTTAAATGAGGTGAATCAATTGTATCAGTGTTAACATTGGATTTTAGGTAGATGTAACTGCCAGCAATGGTAGCTTTGCAGCAATTTTGCAAGAAGTTTGTTGACACTTATGTATGTCTTTTTGTCAAGTGGGAGATATTAGAAATTTACAATATTTATGACTTTGAATTACAACTTGGGAGGCGGATGTTTTTCCGCCTCGGTTGCTCGTGATTATGGTCTGAACGATATGATGTGAACACGTCATAAGCTCTGCAGGCAGAGAGGAGTTCCAAGTCATTGGCTGCAGACTAAATTAGACACATCGACACAGTGATGTTCCACAACATCACACAATATCATCATGACGGCATACAACTCAGAGGGAGTTCTCTTCTCCTCTCATTTTCTCTCCATCCATCCATCTCCTGGGATGTGAGTGGCTGGGCTGAGGTCCGGGGTCACTGTCATCTGCCTGAAGTGAATGTGCGCCTCGGTATATGTGTATGTGAATGCAAGCGTGACTGAGAGTGGGACAGATGTCAACTGCCATTATCAAAGTCCATTCAACGTGAGGGCTCTGATACGTAACTAAGACCTAATTACTCAACTGCCCACCACGTAGATGCATTCCGGAGGAGAGCGAGGTGACTAAGCTTGTGTGTTGAAAGTGTATGCGTCTGCAACTGTGTGTCTGTTTGTGTGTGTGTGTATCTTTGTGTACGTGTGAGAGGAGTAGAGAGAGACGTGAGGGCTGAATGCCACCCTGACATCTGTCAAGGTCCAATGTGAATTTGTTTGTGTGTATGTGTGTCTGTGAGTGTGCACAAAGTAAGAGAAACAACCCCCAGAGTCACCTTGCGGCTATGCCACATGATGAATACACAGTGAAAAGTGTCATCCTCACTCTAATTACAATACCAGCATGCCCTGATGTCCAACTGTGACAAGGGGAGTGTGTGTGTGTGTGTGTGTGTCCATCGAGCAGCGTCAGCACTGTTTACATGTGTGCAGGATGCCAAGGCAGCAGGTACACAGAGATGCAAACCACGGCTGGCTAGATGACTTAGCAGGCTTACTGTGTACTACTCATGCTGCAGCAAACACCCCAATGTCAATGCACAGATCCTGGAAATGCATTTAAGGATCATCCCAGGTTAAAGTAAGTTTATAATAACGACATTTATCAAAGCAAATCAGTGTACTATCTTTTTCTCTAATTGGGAAAAAAAAAATCTGTTCCATAGATCGCTTTCATCTTATTGCCATTTTGAACTAATTATGTGCAGCCATTTTGTCATAATGGCTACTATTATAAACTATTAAAAATGCAGGTCATAGCTTTCGAGCTAATTAACCTCTTGTTAGCCCTGTTAGGGTAGATTCTGGGCCAAATATGTCACCTTAAAATGTAATGTCTCTCAGTTTTTGAGTTTGGAATCTGAAATGAACAAACAGTTAGTGTTTGGGCGACACCAGCAGGGCTGCTGGGTTGTACCCGCTCTTTCAGTTCGAGTATCTCTACCCCGAAAATATGATGATCATAAAATCAAAATGCAAGGAGAATGAGGTCACTAGTTCAAGTAGAAATGCGAGATAAAATTAAACAGGCACACCAAGGGCTGTAAAATGCTTTACAAAATAAACTACTGTTTGTCTACCCAGTATTGAATTGGTTTTAATTTATTTTGAATATATTTACATCAAGTATTATTTCAGGGATGAAGAGAAGCATATGAAGAACATTGATGAGATGAAGACAGGGAAAAGTCAAAGCCTTATTTCCTCTGTGGTTTCTAATTATGTAACAAATCCATTTTATCATGCAGAGTCCCCAACAATGGTCAAGATGCATTAGAGGACAGAGGGAGAGCAGAACAGCAGATGGAGAGAAGGAAAAATGAGACAGAGGGAGGCATGTAGTGAATCCATCAGCGCTCTGGACTGAGACAAGCATCCAACAAATTTAGCAGTACATCTGCTTTCAAACTAATTTTCTCAAATACAATCAGGCTTGTGCAAATGCATCTAGCTGTGAGGTGTCTATCAGGTCAGAGCTGCCCCAGCATTTATTAAAAATACAAAATACAACTCATATCTTTCCCATCTCAATACATCAGATATGTACATACAGTACAGACTATAATATCCACCTCATGCCAGATTCTTCTGAAGGAAAATCTCAAATCAGACGGTGTGAGTCATGCTCATGCAAACAAAACAAATAAACTGTCAAAGTTTGCCCAAATGCAGAAACAGAATTGTTTAAATCATAACAAAACAGAAGATTTTCCAGCTTACATGCACACACAAAGCTAGAAATGCATTGGTAGAATTTACACACTACAAATTACACACAGGTATTATCATAAACCAGTTAAAATTAGACTCCGGGATGACAATACAGTAACTGTTGGAAGTGTAATGAAGCATGCAATGTCCTTCATTTAAGGGGGGGATTCTCTGAGTCTCCTTTTTGGAAAGGCGTAAATCAGAAGTATTTGAGAGCCGTTACATAAACCGCTGCAAGACTCTCTTCCTCTCCTGTGTTTATTAGAAGACAGATCTCTGCTACACCGGGTCTATCCAAACAAGAATGTGAAGAATTTTCTTTAAGGATTGTTCAGCCATTGGAAGAGTCAAAACCTACATTTTACTGAATGGCAAAAATTAATTACAGACACTGCCTCCTTTGAATCTGTGATTGCAAGGAATAATAATTATCAATGAAACTTATAAAGTTCGCATAAAGAAATTCTTAATGACATTGTCCTTTATTTCGACTTTGTTGATTTTCATTCGTTTGTCTTGTTTTATTTTTATAAGGTAATTTTATGTGGCCAGATTTGTTCCATTCTGTATCTCCAATGATTTATGGTAAGATGTCTTGTGTTGCATTATGGTCTGGTTAGATGGAGGCACATGATTCGCTGTGGCGACCCCTGAAAGGGAGCAGCCGAAAGGAAAAGAAGAATGAAGATATTGTATGTCAGAAAAGTTTACCAAAAAAACTTGAATTACAAAAAATCTATATTTAAAACTTTATAAAAAAGGAATTTACCTACGGTAAACATCTTCTCTCAGCTTCCTCAGCATGGACTTTAATCAACTACAGTGTTTATATGTGTGTGTTTGTGTGTGTGTGTAAATCTAGGGAAAGGCTAGTGTTCTGTCTGATTTCACCTTTGACAAGGTATGCTAGTAAGGGGCCTTTTGGGGAAACAGCTTCAGTTTGTTGAGAACACGGTGTATAGTTTCTGGAAAATAAAAGGTTTGGCGGGTGTAAGTGACGAAGACAGGTTGGTGAGATGGTAAATTACAGCGAAGGAGCTCCTTGGAGAAAACATGCAAGTAAAATGAGTGGCAGCACTGTCATCAGCTGGGTTGTGTTTCATCCACCACACCACTTCAGTCCACCAAGGTTCACTGAGAGCTGACAGGGGACAGGAATGTCTGAAAAACTCCAAGGATGCTTCAAACTTGAGAATCTCAAGCACCCATATGTCAAGTTTGTTGTTATTTGTGCACTCCAATTTAAAGACCTTTTTCTGGTCTATGCCTGAGGCTACGAAGTGGAAAACCCTGAAGAACGCTCCCCCTTTGACACAAGGCTGCAGCTGACAACTGTGTGGAGTTGCTGCTGACTGCCAAATAGATCCTAATGTCACGACATGAGGGATACTTGGAATTCTACGCTTCGCCTTTCCTGCTCTCGCCATCATCCACTTCGTTCATGATTCATGGAGGGAGACTCACGGGAGGGATTAGCAGCTAAAACCTTGCGACTTAACAAGTCATTTTAAATGGGATCGGTTTACAAGCTAATGTTCAGCTAACACTAATGTTAGCATACTAATGTTTTAACTCAGACATAAATTCTCCTCCCACTGATACTTCATTAGTGGAAGCAACTGCTTACAGAGGGGGCCCACTGAAAATGATGAATGAGACAGGACACAAACATATCATGAAAGGTAAATTTAATGTGCTATAATTCAGCCTGCCCTTCCTTCATGTTTCATAAAACTCTTTAAGAACTGCCAGTGATTAAAGAACAAATACTGAGATTTTTTAAGCAACCTCTTAGCAAGTCAGATTATGCCCCAAGCAACTGCTAATGTATCATATTAATTACTGGATAATGTAATGACTTGTCAGCATGTGTAAAAAACCTCTCTCTCTCTCACTGGGTCAGAAATGTAAGTAATCCTATTAAACTGATACTGAAAGTCTATTGACTTTGAAACACTAAGCCCTATAGGATTGAACGGTGTATGTTTTTAGATTTTAGTAATTATGCAGAACTACAGCTGCATGTCCTGCTTGAAGTCATGCTGGGTTATGTTTTCATGGTGTATATAAACATTTTTCTGGCCAATTAATTTGATATCTCAGTTCTTATGCACAACCTTGTTAAGTTTGTTTGACTGCACATGTTAGAGTGCCTGTGCCGGAAAACATCCACTTTATTAGAGCACCTTATCAAAACATATCAAAATAATTCCAACTAGATTTAAAGTGTGTGCCTACAGTATGTGCCAAAATAGGATAATGTGATGCAAAACCATTTTAAATTAAAATTGAATTAAAATAAAAATCTTCACCCATTTAGAGTGAAACAGTTTAGTTTTCAATTGATATTTACTCTTCGACCGCAATACATGACTACACGCCCAAACATGACATTTCATTTTGACCATGAATATGAGTGTGCTCTGTACATGTCAGTATGTGTGTGTGTTAAAACTATATCTCATTATGGGCACTTTAGGCCAGTGCAAACACATCACAGCATTTCAATCTCACACATTTCTCAGGGGTGTGCGTGTGTGTTTCTGTTTTTAATCGCAGCACAGCGGGCCACTCAAGAACGTCATTGCAGTGGGAGTTGTCCAGTTAATGAGTTTGGATGACTCTGAATTACCTGAGTTTGGACATACTATATGCACACTTGCATACTCCAGCTACCCAGGTACACACACATGACATAAACACCTACACATTGTGCTATGTCAGCACTGCCACGGAGTGATAGGATTGTTCCCTTCTCTTGACCAGTATTACCCAAAATGGGTTGTAGGCTCACTTCATACAGGATTATTGTAAAAGTATATTAGTGTTCTTCTAGCACATACTGAGCTTTAGTTTTCCTTGTAGTGGGGTCTTTGTAAAAAGAAAAATGACCTCCAACAATACAATATTACTCACTATTGTCAAAAGCCAAAGAGAAAACAGACAAGCTGAAAAGGAATCGAAGGGGACTGTTACAAAAGGAAATATGGTAGTTGTTTAGAGTAATTACACAAATCAGTTTCTATAAGACTGGCAAATTGATATGTAAAACTACTATATACAGCACCTAAATTAAGCTCACTCAGCTTGAGTCACAGACTGAAAATGCTTCATTCTTAGTCCTGAATGGTTATCATTTTCTGATGCAAGGCTCATAATTAAGCAACCAAAAAGGAAGAAAAAAACCTTAATACTGTCCTTGAGAAGAGACAATATAAAATAAATAAATACACGTGAATAGAAAATCAATCCAAATATTCCACATGATGTATTTTGTTGGTGTACTATGCTCATGACCTAAGTACAATGGAGCTGTCTGTGGTGCTGAACATGGGCCTTTGTTTTGACCTTGGCTGATGGCTCTCATAGAAGACACAGTTACAAATATAAGGTCATCATGTGACTGTCAGTCTGGACCCTGCCCAGACCTGCCTGTGTGTGTTTGTGTGCGTGTGCTTGTACATGCACAGGTCTGGTCTCGATTTGTGTTTCATGTATGTGTGTTAGCATGTGTGTGTCCTTGTCCCAGACCTGCCACCCAGCTCTCCGTCACAGCAACGAGATGCCACACCGTGATTCACCAAGCAGGGCCATCACTCACCATGCCTGGCCCTTTCTAAATGACTTCATAAATATTCAATGGGCCAGCTTAAACAGGAGAGTCTGAAAAGGCATGGCTTGGCGCCTCTCTGATGCAGATTCCATTAAGCCCCGTGTTCCAGGAGAAACATTGTGGGACAATTAATCTTTTAGCATCTGAAGCAGGGCAACGACAAATGCACGAGAGAGAGCGAGAGAAACAGAAAGAGTGTGAATTAATGGAAGAAGGTGAGAGAGAGAGGGGAAATAGAGAGAGAGAATTATGTAGAATCTAGCAGCACTGACAGCTGATTTAACCAAACAAGTTCCCATACCTCGTTTCTCAAGACCACATCTGCATAGAAATAAAATATCTCAACAACAACCTAAAGGGAAAATTTCAAAACATCTCAAATTGAGGATAGCACTAAATGGAAAAGTGGAACGGAAGGAAATCCATTGACCTGAAAGAGCATTGGATGGCACATGCCAGCTTATGGAGTGACTCCTCTGTTATTTATTTCAAAACCAGTAAGATGCTACTTTGTGTTTTGGTTTTCATTTTCGTCAAATTCATGGGACAGAAAAAGAGAAAATCAGAGCATGAAAGCATGAAGAAGGATTACAAGTCTGAGAGGGACAGATGTTCTTTAGACCCACAGTGAGGAGGGAAAAAAAGACAGAGCCTGAAAGAAAGAATGAAGAGTGAGAAAAAGAGAGCTTGAAGAGGCGAGTGGGGAAGAAAAGCAACTTCAACAGCCACCGGCAAATCCAGAATCCCTCTGTATTTCATCCCCACGAGAAAACAAGAAGTGAGTGTCTGGCCTCTGTCAGAGTCGTACTGGCATTGCACACAGACACGGAGAGCAAATGAGCCACGAAGACGTCACCGCCGTCACCATTAATCCGCTGTCTCTTTCTTCTGCTTTTGTCCACAAAGGGATGTTGAGAAGAAAAGGGGAAAATTAAAAAATAAGCTGAAATTAACTTTTTTTCCTGCACCAGGGGTTTGGACTGATTTTATAGAAACAGTTTCTGAAAGAAAACAATGACTTTTTAAAGGAGAATTACAGAGTGCTTGTGTGCTGGTTTGCTTTTTAATGAAGTTTCCACCAGCAGGTTTGCATCACAGTTTTGCTCTGCACTATGAAACATTTAAAGGCTACAGCTACATCACCTCACTCTAGTGCATTTTGCATCTCCTGCAGCATTTAGATTATTAACAAGATTGAAAGCAAATTAAAGCTGTTAAGTTTCAATGATAAAAGACTAGACCAAGGGTCTACAGCCATGCTAGCAGCTCTGTGAGGCTGTAGTTAGACAGAGTGATGCTTTGAGCTAAATGCTAAGATGAGCATGCTACATCATGCTCACAATGACAATGCAAACATGCTGATGTTTAACAGGTATAATGTTTATCATGTTCACCATCTTAGTTTAACATGTTAGCATGCTAACTTTTCCTAATTAGCACTAATTCATCTGATAGTATTGATAGTAGATATTTCAGTCTAAACTAAAGTGGTGGACTAACCGACCGACCGACTGACAGACAATGCCATCCCCATAACCTTGCCAGTCTGGCAAAAAGTTATTTTAGGAGACTTTATATTTAGAACAAAAAAAAGACCCAGCTTGAAATGTCATTGTTGCACTTCAAGTTATTGGTGAAATAATCCACCACAGTTTCTAATATTATTCTGACTTAAATATCACACTATCAAAACTGATGAAACGTTACAGAGACACAGACACATCCTCATTAGTGTCAGGTATTTCATTGTTTCTCTCTTTAAAGGTCAACTGAATGATGACAGTCGGTGTAGAGCTGAGACACTTTTCTCTCACTGCTTTCCTCAGGGGAACGCACACTCATGCCCCTACATTACACACTTACACACACTTTTTTTTTTGACCAGTCATTACTTACTAAGCATTTACAACACCTGCCTAGCCCATGTTACATTTATCCTACTCATACAGTCATTTATGCATGTTAATATACCCCGTGCTAATGGGGTGAATATGAAAATGCACTTAGTTCTCTACAAGAGAAGATACAGTGCAGCTTATGACTACTCTGGGACACACTGGCTTCCTCTCACATAAGGATAAGATGCATATAATGCTCTGTGAGTGCAAGTCTGTGCAAATATTTACTGGAGTTGTGACAAAGATGGATGGGAACATTAGGATTTGGGACGCAGTAAATATAAATATATCAAAAACTTATCTTTCCTCTCCTGTCCCCAGTGATTTCCTGCAAGGGATTTGTTTCATTTTATTGTGTTTGCATGTCATTTTTAACTGTGTGCCTATAGATGACCTACTTGTGCATATGGGAATCCTGAGCTGTTATCTCATACCAATAGGTCATTCTCTGCAGGTTATAGATTAACGTTACCAATTCTTATCTGTCCCCCTATTTTACGTGCGTACACCGACACACACACACACACACACACACTATACCACATCATAAATATTAATGGTAGGTTCAGTCGCCTAAGCTAACAGCCTCAGTAAAAAGGACAATATACAGCCACCGGGAATAAAAAGGCCCAGAACTATGAGTCAAGGTCACTGCGAGGATTCAACTCCAGCATTCAGTCTTGCAGTGTCATAACATAACACAATGTTCACCTCAATAATAATAATAATAATAATAATAGAAAACGGTATTTGCTAATGGAAAAAAGTTTTGAAAATGTTAAGGAGGATCACAATATGTTGGGGGCAGAATTTTTAGGTCTGGTTGCATATTCTGTTCATATCTTTTGAGTAAGTTAAGTGCACATGCTCCAGTTCTATTTATTTGAGCAAGCAAGTCTCTCAAAAACAAAGTCTTGATGATGGCCTGGCATTCATCCTAGGGATTTAGCTCTATTGCATAAGCCATTAACTACATGCTTAGAAAAGCCTTTGAGATAAAGAAGTTTCCCTATTTTGGGAAGTCTGGTTGCTTAATCTGCATTTTGATATGAATGAGGTCAACGCGCTATTTCTAAGAGAGACTAAAGGGAAATAATTTCAGTCCACTAAGAGAAAAGATCAAAAGGGCATGTGCAGTGGAGCACATTTGTATAAAAACTAATGAGACACTGAGAATACAAATAAAGCCCTGAGACACACGGCACAGAAAAACACGATCACAGGCACAAGTAGATGCACAAAACACATAGAATTAGGAAGAAAGAGCCACCAGGTGACTGAAATAAGGAAAACTATAAGCTCAGTAAGTGTGTTCACATGTCACATGACCTGTCCTGCTCACCTGTCCCCTTAGCTGGACTAAAACCCTTTACTCACCCACCCTGTCTCTCCAGGTCAAGGCATGCCTGTCAGGTAACTACCTTTGTGTAATAAAGTAGAGTAGATAGCATCTTTCAGGCTAAAAATAAAATATCTAAATCCATTTTCCTTTGCCGACAATGTGCTCACAATTTGATGAGGACAGGGAGGAAGGTGGAGACATTTTGCA
Organism: Coreoperca whiteheadi; assembly: GCA_011952105.1. NCBI lineage: Eukaryota > Metazoa > Chordata > Actinopteri > Centrarchiformes > Sinipercidae > Coreoperca > Coreoperca whiteheadi. The sequence goes on from CM022477.1 coordinate 14,577,156, forward strand.
TTAGAGCAGTGTCTGGCAAAGATAAGAGCATATTAAAAAAAGGACAGGAAAAATTACAATATGCTTAGAAATGTTAAAAAAAGTTTTCTTATCTTGTATTGAAACCTAGCCTGGCACTTTTATCAGCAATGTTAAGGACAAATGAGAGAATCTGAATGACATTTCTCTGAGGATTTTTAAAGGCTAAGATACACGAGTGGACACTACAGTCTAATGTCCTTGCTGTGATCTGCACACGAAGTGAAGAACCCTGCAATGCAGCCGAATCTAAATCCTCTATGAAAAAAAATAAAAAGACATGAGCAGATGAAAAGGGCACATCAGTTTTAAACTGAGCTAAGAATGCCGTCTCCCTCCCTACAGGGAGCAGCAGGGGTCAGTCTGGAGCGGAACTGAAACCAACTCACCCATTTAAACAAGTAAAGACAAATGAAAAGGGCACATCAATTTGGAGTGGACGTGGGCACAGCATCTCTTTCTCTGCGCTGTGTGCCTCCCAGAGGCGGTATATTAGGCTGAAAGGGGCTCAATGGGGGCGAGCTGCATCACTAAATAATGAACTCCCAGAAGCACAATTACTGAGCATAATGGCTGCTTTCATCTTAACAGGGAAGGAATGTGTGTACTTGTGAGTATGTGTGTGTGGATGTTTGTATTTTTGTATATGCATCGCTGTGGGTAAATCAGTCCCTGAGCTATTTATTTCTACTTTTTATATGCTCATTCTGAAGATATTGTGAGCAACAGAAGTGAAGTGAGATGAAGAAGAACTGCCGGAAACAGTACACCGAGTGTGTGTCTGGTTGCAGATGTAGACTTACGAAGCTCGCCGACTTTCAGAATCTCGCAGAGCATCTTGGTCAGCTCGATGCTGCTGCGGCCAAATGGACACTCGTGCTTGTCTTCTCGACTGCTGTTCTCCAGGACAATCTAGAAACACAGACAATCAAATAAGCCAAACAAGAAATATCCAGACCATATCATCTCATGACAGTGGTTATAAATCAGACATTTGGGTCAGCTCATTCTTGTACAATGCCCTAATATTCCTGGAATTTGCATTCATTCTCAGTGTCACCAGGTGGTAGTGGCATGCATTACGGTCTACCACTATAGATTTTTTTAACACTATAACTAGGAGTTGCCAAAGACAGAAATGGTCAACTTCCACAGGTAGGGGCTTTAAAGACATCTTATCATTTTATATTCAAATTACAAATGTAGAGTATTTTGCGGCCTTGGCAGAGGTATGCACTCTCAAAGTACCTTTTGGTTTTAAGTATATATAAAATATACTTGCATTCATTTATACTGCAATGCTGGCTTGTCACACTGAAGGTAATTTTCCCATAAACATTTTCATTATGGCTGAAACTATTAGTCATTATTTGACTTTATCTAACCCTCTAATCTACCTGCTTGGAAGCCAAAAAACATTAATGAAATCTCAACAGCAAAAAAATTCACTCTAATTTTGTGGATGGTGGCGGTGCGCTATAAATGAGGCCATCAAGGTCCCAATCATTTTGGCTGGTGACAGTTTAATTTGGGAAATTGGAGGCTGTGTTTTCTCCCTCTTGTCGGCTGAGTCGGCACTACTACGACATCTCTTTTCTCACTTTGCAAACTAACATTATGAGAGTATACACACAACATACACAGACACATATTTTCAGGTGTTATGATTAAACTGCTGCATGCATGCAGTTGACCCAAAGACACACAACATTTTAATCACAACGTTGAGTGCTGGACAGCTGCCATAAAATGGTTCAAACCAACCTGAACTAGCAAGTGGAAAGTCAAAAACACTACTCAACTAACCAGTGAATTCCATCCCATTACAGACAATCACTACAGTTATACTATATCTATGAGTCTATTACCCAGGAGTATACAATCAGGTTGACTGACATAACAAAAATGCTAAAAGTCATTACACCGTTGCTCAGGGACTGACACTGAAAGGAATTCAATCATTTCTATTGTCTGGGCTGAGCAACTTCATCAAATGTTTTAGCTGAACGACAATCTAGGAACGAGCCAGAAACTACAAACAAGTGAATGAGCTGGAGGGAAGAAGATTTGGTAGGAAGCGGAGGTGATGAGGAGAAACATAACACCATAGAAATCACTTAGCAGTGTGTATGGGTGCGTGTGTGTTAGTGTGTCTACGTGGGGTATAACAAGCATATGGAAGAGTAAATGCATGCTTACCCTGATGTAGGCGTCCTGGTGGTGCCTGGCAAAATACAACATGTTATCCAAAGCCAGCATGCCTGGAGGAATCTGGGTGAAATCCACAGCTGGATTCACATGGTTCTGAGAGACAGAGGAGGAAGAGGGTGAGACATGTACATTTAGCACACACAACCTAATCTCTTTTCTATCTTTATTCTTATAGCTATAAATACACTGAATGTGCCCTTTTTCCCAGCAGAAAGCAACAGTGAGGCAATCCCACTGGGAGTTACACAGTAAAAACAGTTTCCTGCTGTTGGGGGAGCGACTTGGGGTTCAAGAACCACCAATGAAGTGGATAATCTATCCTGAGTTATGCTATGGGTACGTTGCATGATGGTGGTAACCTTTTTAAATCCACTGAAAACTTGGTTTTAATTCCTCAGGGTTTTTTTAAACATTAAATATTCATAACAAAATAAGCAACAATCAAAATAAAAGTTTAGAAAAGAAAATCCTCCTTAGGTATTATTTATAAAAAAAAAAAAGTAATTTTCAGGACTGTATGGATGTGGTTTGATCACATCTGAGTGACAGTGGCCTGGCACCATAAGTAAACAACCCCACACATTTGAAACCCACTTGAAACCTGTAATACAAAATCATAAATAGAAATACAGAAATCTCTAACTTTGGCTTATTTCGTGTTCAGGTAGGACCCCATTGCTCACAGTAAAATGCTAAATGGAAGAATATGTTTTATGGGCCTTTAAAGCAAAAAACTACCACATTCACATCCTTCATGCTTGCTTTTTGTTTGTCTTCTGCGTTCAATTTTAATAATTTTTGGTGGTTTTGGAGGATGCACCTGCTTGTCCCTGCTTGAAATGCAATGATGAAGTAACTGACTTTTCAAAAAGCCAACAAAGCAATAAAAATGCTGGTTGCCTTGGAAGATACAGCAGTAAATCAAAATGGTCAGAAAGAAACTCAAGCATGTACAAGTAGTAGTTTACTAATACCCAAACTTTCAAGAAACAAACCCAAAACTTTGCCATAACAAGCCTGCTCCTCTAGCCTCTACACTGCCACCTCCCAAAACATCTAAATATTGTATGAGATATGCAAATAGATTCTGCCTGTGCTGTCACAGTCTATCATCCTTAATTCCTCCCAGACATTGCAGAGAATTCAGTTGACTGATGATTAAATCCACAGATACACATGCAAACACATCACTCTGAAGCTCATCTTGAGATTAAAAAGGTGAGACAGGATGTTGAAGAGGAAAGCGATAGGAAGAGGAGGGAGGAAAGCAGAGGATGAAAGAGGAATGGCAGACACTGAGATCTGGTATATCAGTTTTTGTAATTCTGCCTGACAGGATGCAGACTGATTATAGGTTTAAAACAGAAACAGACACCCAGGCACATGCATATCTTAAAACAAATTATCTCAGCAGTGATAAGGTCTATCTAGAGAATTATGGCTTGTGTATTTGTGCGTGTGCACTATGTTTGTGTGTCTGTGTGTGTGTGTCTGCAAGCTGTGTAGCATGGAATAAAGACTAAGGATTGGGTTTTCTCCACACTAGTGGAGACAAGGCAGTCCAATTGTCCTTATCTTTACTGAGCACACTGCGGAGGGAGTGTGAATGAGAAGAGCCCCGAAACTGCTCTGGGCTTACACCAAGCCACAGTAGGTTTAGTTCAAATTCTTTTTCCACTGCATATAACACAAAGTCTCTCACTCACACACAACATTAAAATATGAATGCTTGAAGATAAATAGAGAATGAGAAAGAAAGTAGTAAACAAAATACATTTGAGGGAGAATGTGAGAGAAGATTAAAAAAGATAAATAAAAAAGAACTAGGGTTAACATAAACAAACAACGAGAAAAACACACGTCAAAACCAGTGGTGTAAAGTAATTAAGTACATTCACTCACACTTTGAGTATTTCCATTTTTTCCTATTTTATACTTCAACTCCACTATATTTATCTGACAGCCGGAGTCATTAGTAGTTACTTTTCAGATTAAAGGTGGGGTATGCAATTTTGATCCAATACATGTCTTTTTGTCAAATTGTGAATATCTCCTCGTGGCCTGCTAGCGGTCCGTTCTTTGTGTGCGCTGAAAAAAACCCCTCTGGTGTTTGTACACAGCCCTGGCTCTGGGAAATGAAATGAACAAAGTGGCTCAGACCCAGCCACATAATACCATTGTCATGGTATTGATTTTTCTCCAGAATCGCATACCCCACCTTTAAGATTTCACATACAAAATATTGGTATATAAAATACAATGCATTTCTATATATTAAATCAGTGGTTCCCATTTTTTTGGCCTGTGCCCCTTTACAAAAAAGCAGCGTCTTCTTCAGGCTCCTTGTCATCTGTTTCACAAATCAATGAGTTGTAATCAGTTACGCCAAAGAGAGACTTCCCTTTCACTTAAATAAGTGATCGAGGCTCAAAGACTGAAGTGTCCAGTATTTCCCCCCAAAAAAACAACCCAAAATTTCAGGAAAGTCCCAAATATGAATGCAGATCCGTGTAGCAGAATTTTCTTTCCTATGTCATTCATCATCTCACAACCCCTCAGATTTATCTTGTGACCCTTTGCAGGGGGCCCAACCCACAAGTTGGGAACCACTGAACTAAAATACCTAACAGTACATAAAGTAGTAGCTCCCCCTCGAGAAGCTACAACAGTAAAATGCTGCTTGTGCATTGGTGCATCAGTATTAATCTAATAATGTAATTTATAACAAAATATCAGTAACACTTTTCTGCAGAACAAGTACTTTTACTTCTCATACTATAAGCATATTCTGCTGATAAAACATTACTTCTGACAACATTTTCACTTGCAATAGTCTATTTTTTTTGTATTAGTATACAACAAATGTAGTGGCTATGTAATAGGATCTGAATACTTCTCCCACCACAGTTCAAAACCAATTTCTCTGGGCATGCCTAGACAGATACACACACAGATTTTCATCATGTACAATTAACAGCCGTCCAGTGTGGAAAGGCTGGCTCGTGTTTTCTTTCTGATATTAGTTTTAAGTCCTCTGTGTGTGTGTGTGTGTGTGTACTAGCCAGAAAAGTTCAGAGAATGCGTGTTTTCATGAGAGAAACACATGCCAATCTTACAATGAAGCCGAGCTTCTTGTAGTCGCGGGTGTACATGGACTTGCGTTTCTCCATGCTACCACTGTTGTTGGGCTCACACTCCACGTCGAAGGCAATTCTCCGCAGCTCAAAGATGATGTCCCTCTGAGCCTGCACAAGCAGAGAAGAATATTAAAGTGCTGCTCATAAATCCATCTGTCTTGTCTTCCATTTACCATTTTATAATTCGGGAATGCTTCAGCCTCATCTCCGCTGTCTGGGGTCTTACAGTGCCCAAGGCAATCTGGCCAAATGCCATGTCTCTCCACTTTTTTATTGTTTGCCCCACCGAAAATAACTGGTTTTTGAAACTTGGCGGGAACAGGCCCAAACTGCCCACAAGCTGCTGAATAAAATATTAATAATTGTTGACTCGCGACAGCTGCATCGTGCTTGGCTGTCCTGGTGGAGGGTTCCTCTATGAGATGTACCTCTCATTTTTCCTGAAAAGGTTTTTCTTGGGGTTAGTTCTTTGTACACCAGCATGGTCTGAAGTTACTTGTGCAATGTAGCCTACAGTTAGACAGGCATGTTCTGACTGCTTACTAATCTGTCATGCCAATGTCTCATTTTAAAGGACAAGTGATATTCTATATTTTTAGTACTGTCAACAAATGCCATGAATTTAATTAATTAATGCTACTAACAAGGATAGTCTGTGTAATCAGTGCTGAATACAGCTTATTTCTCTGTGCCATAGAGCTTTATTGTTGTCCAAAAGCCACAAGTCTGCACTAGCTGACATGTTCCTTAATAATGATGTACATGGGCACTGTAGTTTTTGAGTCAGTCCCACGTACACAGGTCCTGCTATCGGAAATTCTCACCAAAGCACAAAATGTGTATCAATCCATTGAAAATTGTCTCCAACAAATACATAATTTCTCCTGTTTGAGGAGTGCCCAACTGTTTTAGGACATAACTCGATATATTTGTGACCCGTTTTTAAAGATTAACGTCTTAATTAGGAACGAACAGGTGTGGGGCCGAGAGCATCAGATGAGCTGGGGAAGTCGAAAAGTATTGAGAGACAGACTAACTTACTGATGGTCAAAGGGATTTGACAATACCAGAACTACAGAATATCACCAGCCTTATCCTTTAAGTTGTTACACCTTCCTACACACTTCCTTTTGTCGGGTAATTGATTGCTAGATCTGAAACACTTTCTCTGTAAGTTCCAGTAAAACATGTCTGTAATAAAGTGCTATTTTAGTAAATGGACTTGTGCTTCCAATAGAGTATTTTCATTTTCTGTTTTAGGAACATTATTTTTTCCCATTTAATGCAAACTTACCTCTTTCAAATAAGATAAATGAAGAAAATAATAATCAGTCTTCTTGTTCTTCTTTCGTTATATGTTACTGCACATACTGCATTAATTTTAAGTTTCCTTAGGTTGTGATGTTTGAATAGCTTGTGTATTTACTGAAATACAAACTCAGCCAGACTACAGCTAACCAACTCAGGCTGAACAAAGCTGATTTCACTTAATTCCATTTGTGACTCTACAAAATCTGTGTTTATCAACTGTTTTTAAATTTCTTTGAAGGATATTATGTCCCCTCCTTTCTATTTTTGAAAGGATCTACATATTTGTCTGTCTATCTCTTTATCCATACATCCCTCGATTTATCAGCCATTCCTGTCTGCATCATTCATAGTCCCCCACCTGGTCCTGGGGATCCATCTTGGTCATCATGCGGTCCTCCAGCAGGTTGAAGTTGAGCACCTGCAGTACGTACAGCTGGTGGGCCATCTCATCATTGATGGGTGTGGGGCTCCGGATCACATTCTACACGGTGTGGAGGATAAACAGAGGAGAGAGACAAAGGGTGGGGGGGGCATAGTGGAGGTGTTAGATGTGCAAAGAGAAGGTGAAGGAGGGAAGACGGGTTTTGGGGTCAGAAAGATAAGACATGGATTTTGGAGGAAGACGGTATGAGATAACAAAGGAGAATAAGAGGATTTGGGAGTGAATGACGAGGATTAGAAAGCATAAGTCAGATGAGGGAACAGGAGAGAAAGAAATGAGATTTAACACAAGGGAAAGGATGAAAGAGAGAAAAGGGAATAGGTGTGAGAAAGTAAGTACAGTAGATAATAACCAGCAACATGAGACAGGGACAGAAGTGGCAGGTGTCATTTTCCTTTCCGATATCACTGGTGCAGAAGCATAAATCTGAACAGAGATACAGAGACATAAAGACAGACAGAAGGAGACACAGACACACGGATACACTGGAGAGGTAAAAAGGAGAAGGACATGGTGAGACTTACACTGAGAATGATGGAGCGCAGCTGTTTCTGGGCAAGAATGTGGGCCATCTCCTATAGAGGGAGAAAGAAAAGGAGGCAGAAAAAGAGATAGGAGAGATAGGAAGAGCAGAGAGAGAGTGAGAAATATAAAGATGAGGCAACAATATACCAACTAATGAAATAATTTTTTTTTAGGATTCTCTATGTTATAATGATAATGAATATGGGAAACATGAACAAAAACTGCCACGGGACACTGCAAAGTATGCAGTGACATAAGAAAACCATCCCAAAGAAGAACTTAACCTTAAAAAGGGATACTAAATGCACTAACTGATGTTTTTCTACAGTGCAAACTACAAAGTGTGCTAATCAAGGGTGCACTTACTGTCAGGGGACAATTTAGGATGTCCACAATGTGCTCATCAAACTACCATATCGTGTGCAGTGAGGAAACAAAGTCAGAGACAGAGAGGGTGAGTGAGTGAATGTAGAAAAAGAGTCTGAGAGGAGGTTTAAAAAAAAAATAATTATTTTCTGTCAGTAGTGCAGCTTGTGGAGGGAGAGGGAGGGAGGCAACAGTCAGATGAATGGTGAGAGACTGGGGGACCATAATAATAGCTTTACTGATTGTCGAGTCCTCACAGAAACACATGCACTGTCATCTGTCCTTTAAGACACACACAGCAAAAACCGAGAACCAAAATCATTCATTAGCCCCACATATGTTTTAAAATGTGTCATCTGTGTATAAAAGAACCTGACATAATGAACATGTGCTGTCCCTTAATTGTAAATCTGGCTCTATGCAGAAATGAAACCGTCTGCTATAAACTTATTTTCAGTAGGCGATTTGAAGGGGGATGAGGGGGAATGCCTTCACCCTTGTTAGCAAAATAACCAAAATGCATCCCACTTGTTAACCTGGCATCCCCCTCTCGATCATCTAGTAGCAGAGAGTGCAGGGGCAGAGGGGCTGTTTAGATTAATCTAGTCTGCCTGACTCATTGATCCTTTATCTGACGGTGGTTTCTGCAAGTTGGAATCTATGGGCCCGACCATGGCTCAGAAATGTTAGTAGCTTAACTGTGCTGTCACTTGATAAATCCATGGAGCTGAAGAAGCAGACGGATATGTAATTGCGACTTTTTTGTCTGAGTTCCGCCCTTTTGTCAGTTTCGCCTTGGACACCCCCCAAGGGGCCAGTTCCCTAGTCGCAGGTGAGTGAAACAATCCAGGAAACCCTTTGTTATAAACGAACAAATTGCCTACTGCTTATATTACCACACATGACTGTTCCTGAGCAAAATGAGACATTGTTCACTTAAACCTAACACAACCCAATACTTGCAAGTTGCTTTAAAACGTTGCCAATCAATCCCATTAAGATTTTTAGAACATTTATTTTTGAATTGAAATTAATTGCCAACATTTGCAAATTTGGCCTGAGTAAAAGAAGCACTGCAACATCTGAGTGTACAACAATCAGTATGCAGAGGTGCTATGAAGCTCATTTCTGCATAGCGTGTCTTCAACTTTGTATGCTGCATAGGAGAAAAGCTGTGGGTTAGCATCATTCATTATTAATGTCAAAGCACATCGCTGGACCCTGTGGTGCTGATAAGAGGGATCATGTGATTAGCTACAGGGTGCGACATAGGTGAGAGAAAGAGAGAGATGAGGGGAGAAATGAAAGCATAGTTGAGCAAAAAGGTCACTTCTGCAGAGAGAAATGGAGAAAAAGATGAGTAAGGAATTAGGGGGTTTGTTGGGTTTTTAAAATTGCGTAACACACTACTGTTCTACTAGATTTTACTGTTACACTATACATGGGGGCATTTTACAAAGAAAATTCTTAGACACAAAAATACACAAAGTACACTGTTACAGTACAAAATGCTGATGTTTCAACATGTGAATGCACCATATAAAGCTCACTGCATCAGGAAAATGATGTACAGTAAATGCAGTATAGTGTGAAAGTGATGTGTGTGCACACAGCAGCCTCACCTGTCTCTTCTCTTCGGGAGCTTTGAGGAAGAGAGCATTGATGACAGCAATAGTGTAGGTCTGAATGTCTTGATCAGTCCTGGAATTGGAAAATAGCACAAACAAGAACATGAACTATACGAATAAGTAGTTTAGCATTGCCTATCCATGTGGTTTGAAATGCATTTATCATGGTGTAAGAGACACTGATAGTTTCATACATACAGTCTATTGATCCACTTACCCCTGAAGATGTGGGATGAGCTGTCCAATGGTGATCTCTTGCGCCACCTTGTGGTAAAGATCCTGACTGTTGAGCACCATGGACTCCAGGATGGCCAGGGACCGCTGCAGCACTGCTGTGTCCATGGCTGACTTGTTCACATAGCTGGCGATCTGAAGGAGAGACAGAGCAGAAGAGATGAAGGAATCTGCGGAAAACACTAAATCATTTATAAGATGCAATGCTTTGAAGAAGGAAGACAGAGATACTAAAAGATAATTGCAACTGCGAATGCAAGGTAAATGAGCACTTTAAATCTCTTACATTTACTATGTAGAGTAATAGCTAATTTTGCTTCAAAATACATATCTCTGACAAATATGCATAATGTTTGTAGCATGTTCTGAAAACTGGGGTGCAAACTATGCGTGGATAAATTAATCTAGTTGTGATGGATTATTTGATTGAAATACTATTCATTTTTACTTGAGGTATTATGAATGCAAAAAGATTTTTTGAAAAAATTAAGAAATGCCATTGGGTGGCTTCATGGCTGCATCATAGGAAAGTAATCAACTTCCAACCTTGTATTTCTTAAACTTCCCTGTAACTTTTTGCGTTATCTTGTTTTTATTTTCTATTTTTAAAATTGTATTTACATGTCTTTTTATATTGTCCTATGTTGCTTTTATGTTTTAGGTATAAAGCACTTTGAATTGCCTTGTTAAAATGCGCTATACAAATAAACTTGCCTCGTCGTACCTTGTAATCATCATAGACGCCCTCAAAGCCATTATGCAACTGTTAAATCAAAACTTTTCCAACATATTCAGTATAAAAGTCTCGCTTAAATCCCTGCCCCGATAAATGTGACATTTTCTTGGCTGACCTTCTTGATGAAGGCCACAGAGAAAGTGTCCCAGGAGACGATGCCGTGGTCCATCAGCTCCACAAAGGCCGTCAGAGTGAAAGAAAGCAGGTCGCCAAAACTACAAGACAACACACACACACATACAGAGACCATAGGAAACTTCTCTCAAGCAGATGGCTTGGACCAGTGTATAGCTGCAAAACCCAAATGTCTTGGAACATAACGCAGGATAAGCGGTTAGCCAAGACAGAGAGAGGTGGTGGAGAGGAGGAGAGGGGACAGAAGACCATAAGTTCAATGCTGTAACCAGGCTTGCTGGAGAGAGACAGAAAAAACAGATACAGCGAGAGAGGAAGAAATGAGAATGAGGTTTGCGATGCAGTGCAGACAGACTGGCCTTCAAGAAACAGCAGGGGCCTTCAGAAGGCCAGCGAGAGCCGGGCAGCACAGTGCGGTGTTCAATCAGGACCAAAAAGCTACATAATAGAGTGAAGTCATGCAGTTAAACAATTATCAGGAGAAATAAATCACTGTGCAGGAGTCACACGGGGCCAAAGCAGGAGGGAACACATTAAACAGCGGTTATATACAAGACATATTACTGCTGGAAGTACTTAATAAGAAATTTAGAAATCATATTAAAATATAGACATTTTAACGTGCACATTACTAATAGTAAAATAGACCATTTCAAGTTATTTCTGCTATTTTGTGTTACAAAACTAAGCTTTCAGATGTTTTATGGCTTCACCAATAGATGTTACAATACTGACCTCTATTGCTTAAGTTCGGCTTTGCAGGACCACCTCTTGTTTGTTCACCCTTTATACAACATTCATGTTTTTACTGTTCTAGTTGCAATGTATCAAGCTGACATGAAGATATATAAACTTATGGTGCTATAACCAAGACAAAATGTTTAGTATCTTAACATACTTTATTGAGAAGAACTAATTAAAGATGTTGATGCAGTTTCATATGTCATAATGAATTTTAAAGTTAGTTTTGCAGAGTTACTTTCATCATGACAGAGTGATGTTCACCATCAAATTCAGCAAAGGAAGTAAAAATAATGAGGAAGTGAAGATATAGGCTTTCAGGACACAAATATTTCTACATAGACAGTGCATCAACAGAGAGCATCATGGATCAGTGCTGCAGCATGGTAGGTGATTAGTGAAAAAGTCAAATGGACAATTGGTAACCCACAGCTGAAGGACGAACAGGCTTTTGCAGATGGAACTGGGCATATAGATGAAATACTGTAGTTAACTACACAATGCTCCATGAAATCGTAGAATACGTACATTAGAGGATAGATTATTTTAGGAAGAAAGGAAACCTCGTTGATGGATGGATGATGTTCCCCTGGTGATAGAGGCTATTAGCTAATAATGTTGAAGAGAAAGTAAGAAGAGCTGAATCACTGGCTCACAGCGAGCCTACAGACAATCCCCTCACCCTGAGCTACACCATTTTGTAAAGAACACCAAGATTTAGTTCAGGGTAAGCACGGACTTGTGCGGGAAGTAATAATAGATGTAGCTGTACTAACCATTTAATTCCAAAAATTCATTGGTTTTAATAGATTTCTTATTTCGTTTGTTTTAAAAAAAATAAATCTTGGTTTTCTTTTAGCCTGTGTTGCAGAATTAGGAAGTAATTTTAGTCTGTTGCCCAAAGCCACATGCAAAAACTTAAAGTGCGACACTGATTTAAAAATGGAAGCCAGTTAGTGGGTGTGTTATCCACATAAAATTTCCCATAAGGCACTGGGGCCCAGAGTCTTAATCATGCAGACTCTGCCAGCAGGTTAGGAAGAGCACACAGCCCATGATGTTACCCGGACGGGAAAAGGGGAGGGGCTTACCAGGGCTTCATAATCTTCTGTAGTTTCTGATAGCGCCTGCAAAGATTTGAGAAACTTTGGTGTCAAAGGTCGCAAACAAACAACCAAACCTTTTGGTCTTAGCCAGCACAGAGCCGGGAACATCACATTTAGGCGACAAGTTAATGCATAATGTCACTGAAAGAAGAGACCAGACGCCAAGCAAGTCCAATATATTACACATCATAAAATGATTTCTTATTGTATGAACTCAAATACAAGCAAACTGTCATTAAATGTCAATATTTCATTCAACATAAACTTTCATACACTGACTTACAGCAGAGTACACACCTTTAACCAGTAAGCCTACTCAGACATTAGAAGCATGCCAAGCAGGAACACCTGAAAAAGCAGTTTGCTGCCAACCTTACTGTGACACAGCAAGCTTTGGTAGAGATGACAATGCACAGAAATGAGAATTAAACAACACTTTCATTTAATCAAGTTTGCACAACTAAAACATCTTGAGTGATACGTGCACTGGGGAAAACAACTTTGGTACTGCATGTACCAAAACGCCTGTCTGCTTGCATGTGTAATAACACCTCTTAATAAGCTGGTTGAATTTGCACTGTACATTCTGAAAACTGACTGTGTCCAAGCATATTAAGAATCTGTTGTTGCATGTTTTAGTCGGTAGAGGGCGATATCCGCCTGCGACTTGTGGAGCTCATGCCGGCCAGCTGATTTCCACATGAATACAGCACAACATCTCTGGCAAAAATATTAGATCACAGCCCCACTCTGCCCTAGAGAGTCTCCAGCACTGAGCCTCTTGAATAAGTACGGTTCACCAAGTTGGTTGGCAGGCACACTAATAAGTGTGTGTGTGTCAGACACTGATACCTATCTGCATGTCTGTGTTTCATAAGCTCCTTCTGTTGAGATGGAAATGCAGCAGAACCACTCGTTCTCTCTTATCGCTCACACACACACAAATGCATGCAGAGCCTACTTGTAAACTCTCAAGTACAAAAAAACTGATGTGATGGTAATTTACATAAAAACATATTTAATGAAAGAGCCAGAAGAGTGGAGTCAACATCGGTGCTGCTGTGCTGGCTCCTTGCTGTAAGATCAAACCGTGTCAAATATTTGCTCATTTGAACAATATATGCAAAAAAGAGAAGAGGCTTCAGTGATTTCCTGTCAAATTGTGAAAGTGAGTGTAATGCTAGAAGCGCTGCTTTCTCATACCCAGAAATAGGAGATCATTAAGCGGTTTCTGCTGAGGTAAAGACATTAAATATCTGACCGGAACGTGACCCCTTATGCACTGTACATACAAAAGTGTTGGGGTTTTTACTGTCCCCTATACATAGTAAATGCATATTTGACCTTATGTGAGTTTGCGTTTACAACATGACTGTGTCTGAGCCAACTCCTTATGCAAGCAAACAATTCTTCAATCTATCTTTTCTCTCACCGGGTAAAAGGGATGAATAATGAGAGTTGCATGAGGCAGAAAATGAGAGTCCTGGACGGCTGGCTGCTGCTGCTGCTGCTGCTGCTGCTGCTGCTGCTGCTGCTGCTGCTGCTGCTGCTGCTGCTGCTGCTGCTGCTGCTGCCCTCCCTGCCAGTTTGCACCGTGTGAGTACGCGCGTGCGTGTGTGTGTGTGTGCGCGCGCGTTTGCACTCCTCCTGTAACTTTCCTCTGGGTTTTTTACTCTGGCTGGAGACTTGCACTCACACAGTATGCTGCACACACACACACACACACACGCGCGCACACACACACACACACACACACCTCCCACTGGCATCACGGCTGAGAAATTCCACCTCAGCGAAAAATGTCTTTGCTTTAACCTTCAGTTGAGACAGTCTCCGGGGCCCTACACCCCCAACACGCGCACACACACACACACACACACACACATGGTGAGTTTTTGGATATGCTGAACAGTCAGAAACCAGTGTGCTCTCTTCTCAGTTGTGTGTAATATCACTATAATGGTCAACAAAGGCGAAGAGGAGCTCCTGGGCATGTTCTTCACAAGCCAGTTATTCTCTTTTCAGCAGTAACACACCTGGATGAATGCATACAGTATTTTGATCATTAATGAAGACATTTATTTCCACTTGACACCCTTTGCTTGCCACACTATCATCAAGGTAGTGAAAGAATGTAAACAGATTACTTTGGCTATTAATAATTGCAGTTTTCTTTTCAGTAGCTAGACAGGACAAACATTCCCATTATCACCCTAGGTCACAAGGTGAATGTAGGAATCTTAACATTACTTTAGGTACTCTATATAATGAATTTTGCATCATGGCCTGATAATGACACATCTATCTAGTGTTGCAGTGATGCTATGAAATCTTAAAGTATGCTGATCTACAATCACTTTCCACACTAAAGGCATCGACAGCAGGCCAGCTGTAACACCAGATGCAAAGCATAAAACCAGCTTAATACAATCATTTGAGAAGTGTTACTGAACTTAGCATGTCAGACACCTGCTTTGAACTGAACTGATCACAATGCACAGTGCAACTTCAAAGACTCGCTGGATTCTCACTGACCTCTGACTTGTGTAGGTGGGATACTCTTAAAACTCCTCCTGATTACTAAGAGCTAGACATTCATTGCACAAACCCACAATAGACTTCAGTCAGGTTAGAATGGATCGTTTTTGCAAATCCCTGGTTTGTCACATCAAGCGTAGATACAAAGATATTAACAAAAAGTTCTATAGATACAAATTAAATATTGGAAATTCTGGCTTTATTTGAATTTGTCCAAAAAGATATGTATTTTATCTCAGAATTAGGTTTTAATATAAAGTCTTACATTTTGGTTGGATCAGACTATACTGTAGTCTAATATCAAACGCACATAAATCAATCATGAGCTGAGTATAGGACACCTGAAATCTATATAGTTCCAATCTTCTGCTGTTCCCTGTCTTCCCTATCAAATTCAGCACACTAAGAGGAATGAGACATTGCCCGTTTGGAGGAAAACAGCTGCAACAAAGTAAATCCAAAACAGCAAAAGAGATGGATGGACAGTTGACTTACTCAGTCCCACTCTCCACCATCTGAGTGAGCAGGGAGATGCCGTCCAGGTTGATGAACTCTTGGGCGAAGGTGATGTCCCTGGACGCATTGGCCAGGTCCTTCAGAGCCTCCAGCTTGGCATCCATGCTGGACGACTGGATCCGTTCATGAAGCTGGGTTGCAGTCTGGTACTAGAGTGGACGGAGGGGAGGAGGAGGAAGACGCATTGGTGTCAGAGGGCAAAAAGACACACACACTGTATGTATGACAAACTTGTATAAAATTCCTTGGGGAAACAAAAACTAATAAACGTTTGTTCTCTGTACATCAGCGATGATTAGAGTGTTCTTATGTACCTAAAGGACATTCTGCAAAGAAATAAAACTTACAGGAGAGGTGGTCAAGCGCAGGATTGAGCCGTTCTTAATGTCATTGCGATTCTGTGGAGATTTACCCAGACAAAAGCAGAAGTTAGTGAGCACTTGAGACATATTTTTACCATGGATACTGATGCCTGGAGTTAAAAACAGATAACCAAACCTTTTCTGTGATGTAGAAATTTGTTGCATCAGCAATCTGCAGAGCAAAGTTTTCAGGGTTCCCCAAGGACCACCTAAAGCCGTTGGATGGAGAGAGAAAAAAAAACATTGCGTAATTAGTATTAAACGTGGAGACCATCTTGTGTAAAATATAGCTAATAGGACTTAAATATGGAGATAGAGAGAGCGTTTGCAAGAAGCCCTGGAAGAATTACTTTCAAATCCAAAAGCATGCATTTGTGCACAGACACACATTAAAAAACCCCAATGCAGACTTACCCCTCGCACACTTCTTTAATGATGGCTGAGAGAGGCTTTTTCTGTGAAAAAAAAAGAAAAACTACCTTTAGTTCTCAGTCCAAGCTTGAGTTCCTGAAACAACAGTCAACTCAAGAGTGAGCTGCAATTATTTTACTGCATATTACAGGACTGGCACCACGAGAGGCTGCTCTTCAGGAGCCTGTATTTAACTGTCCGACTGCTGACGTAGGATCACCGACCATGTCTGTTGCACCATTTCATTCATTATTATTGAAAAAGCAGCAGTTGTGATATTTTGCTCCAGAGTAGTGTAAAGTACCTAAGTACCTTTACTCAAGTACTGTTCTACAATACGTTTAAGTTGGAGGTACTTTTACTTTATTTCCAGTTTTTGCTACTTTATATTTCTACTCGACTTAATTTGAATGTTATGATGTTTTTACCCTTTTTTCTAGCCAATAAAATATGCCAAAGTTTGCAATGCCATCGTGTTACATAAGGAACTTTGCATAAATAAAATATAATTTCAGTTAGACATGTTTCTTGATTAAATGCTGTTGGCATGCTAATGCATTAATAATGGTGATAATAATAACAACAACAACAATAATCCAATATCCCATATTATATATAGTGTTATAAACAGTCCATTTACTTTTAATACTTAATAAATAGTGCTGAATATAGCTTTGTACTTTTGCTTGAGTGAAACTTTGAATACAGGCATACAGACATTTACTCGTATTGCAGTTTTTTTTTTGGGGGGGGGGTGGGGGGTGGTTTAAAGGGGCACTCCACCAATTTTACGCATGAGGTTCAGTTTACTTACTACACGGAGTACCCAGAGTGCGAAAACAGTTGTAAAATTAAAAATCTTTCTTATCACAAAGCCTGCATTATTATTAGTTTTTCAGATATTTCCTCATCTAAATAAAAAAAACTTATATAAATTTGGATCATTTTATTTAGGGCAAAGCTCCTTATTTAACACTGAGGCACTGAGAATATTTATATAATTACGGAGGCAGGAAGGATCTAATTAAAAGGCACTTTTGAGTTGCATTATGGGAAATTAAGAATTCTGCCTTTTTGGAGCTTGACCGACACTCGAGACTAAAAGTCAGGTTAGTCTGCTTTTGCTGCTCCAATTCTGACCATTGTTTAATTCTGTCTTGTGAGCCTCCAAACTTTACGAAGGTGCGATGCTCAATGTCTGGAGTACCCCTTATAATTGGAGTATTGCTACTTTTCTTCAAGTAAAAGATGTGAGTACAATACCACCAGTGCTTCTCCATCTACTGGCCCAGGCAACATATTTCAGACAGAGACTTATCTACTGGTCAATGTTAAGGGCCCGGAGAGTGTTTAAATGATGTTTAAGGGTCACTACTTCTATGCCAAACATAATCTTTTCAAAACAAACAGGCATGTGGCAAAAATCCCACAGTTACAGCCACACACACTGAAATACACACAGAGCAATTCAGTGAGCATCTGTATACAGTCACAATGGACGGAGTGTTGCGGATGATACGATTGTACTGTTGCTTCACTGGGGTTTACCCTGAGCAGCGAGAGAGGCTGCTTAAAAGAGCACAAGCTGTAGTGATGGAGACTTACAGAAAGAAGATAATGCTGGCAGGATGGTGGGCACATACATCTATGACAGGGAAAGAAAGGCAGAGAGGTGACAGAAGAAGAGGGTGGGCTGCTATGTGAACAAAAGAAGAACAAAACAGAAGATTAACACATAAGTGAGAAACAAGCAAATTGAATAAGATGACGGGAAAACAAAAGCAAACACAGAACGGGGGAGAGTGGATGATAATAGTGAGAGAGAGGGAGGAAGCGGGATTGGAGGAAAATGAAGAGCTAGCAAAATGTATATGGGGGAATGAGGTGACAAATATAAAGAGTGTGTGTGCACAATGCCAGTCAGTATTAACTTAATATCTGTTCGCTTGCCACTGCAGTCATCCTCAGGCTCTCTGGGTCTTACAGTATGCTGCCAGACTACAGTGAACACACACACACAAACAAACACACACAAATGTCCAAAAGTACCCCATACTACAACAGGGTAACTGTGGGTTTCAAACAACAATTTTAGGACCTTTATGATTGAATTTTAGACAAATTAAAAAGAAAAACAATTTATTAGCATGCCCTGTAAAAAATAAACAAAATATTTTTTTTCCTTTTTTTATAAGGAAGATGTTAATATGCTCAATCATCAATGAAATAGCAAAGGGTTGCAATATTTCAAAATACATTAAACCACTTGTGCATTGCTTTGAGCAATTCCTTCTCTCATACATGATCAAAGCTTTTTCCAGTTTTAAATTATAATAATAAACGAATACATTTGAATTTGTGGATATTTAAATAATATAAAACAGCATGTCTCTTACCACATGTGAAAAATTGTTTATAACTTATAATAAGGAAAAATGGCAAAAAAAAAGAAAGAGAATAAGTGCTCTGAGCAACACAAGTCTTTAAATGTTTAAATGTTATGTCTGTACTACTGGTGTAAACCTTAGATATTTTTCTAATGTGAGGCCAATTTTATGTGCACTGTTCTATCAAGTTGAATTCTCCAACAATGAATGCCTCATCGGGTGATTTATTAAGTGCTACAATAAATCACCCGATGCATGCATTCAAATGTCTTCTCTTTTGAGATGGTCCCTTACATCTGAATTGTACCTCAACAGATATTTAACTACTTTAACATAGATTTAAATGACTGATATTATGATACACAGCCTTATTAGTTCTTAGTTTATAATTCATCTGGACTGGTTTGGTTGCATTTTTGGAGAAGGTTCAGTTTAAATATATAAATAAATAAACAACTAAATTAAGATGACGTTTCCCCAGTTATCCCTCCCTCACGCTCACTATCACTAGTGTAGCCCTAAGGAGTACTATTGCAGGTGTCACACCTGGCACATGAGTAGTATTCTCCTTGTGCATTGGCAAAGCTGTAATAAATAATTAAATAATAAAAAATTATATGTTTTATTAAATATGATGTTTATTGATGTCATACCATCTGTCAATTCTTGAGCTCCTGTTATTTGACATAACTCTCCTTTATAACCGGGAGGAAAACAAGTTTATTGCATCCTTATCTACTTCTTAAACATTTTTAGCTGCTATTGTAGAGTCATTATGAATTCACTCAAATATCCCCTAAGAGGCCATACAAAATGTGTTCATTAATTCTTATTTTTGGTTTCTTACACATTTTGTCCCTCTGATTTAACTACCCCTTTCAATTGCAGCAGTAACACAACTAGTTTGTATACGTCGCACTGTAGTGTATATCAACGAAAGGACAAATCAGCTGAGAAATGCTTCATACATTTGCAGAATATTATAAATAAAACTTAAAATGTATACAAATAAACACTAAAAAATGGCATGGACAAGATTTACCTATATGTTAATCTGTTAGACAAGTGCATAGGAAAATGGAATTGAATAAAAAAAATAAAAATGGTGGGCTTCAAAATATTAAAGCTGCTATTTCCAAGACTTTTACATTAACAATGGATAAACTGACTGTGTATGCAAAATGTGAAAGAACCCACAGATAATTATCACCCAACTCTGCACAGTACTTCAGCGTCTTTCAGATAATCTTTGTTATTATTTGGCTGTAACTTTTATTTACCTCTCTCACCATCATCGTTTCCGGCGGGCACCTTATTTCAAGTAAAAAGCTCTGATGAGCTCCCAGCCACAAACGCAGGCAGACAAAGTTAGCGACTAGCTGGCGAACATTGTGGAGCATTTAGCAACTCATGAGCCACAAAATCAGTCACTTAATACAGGGTTAAGAAGCTATGCTTTGGTCATAGAACTTTGTCAGGCATGACAAAAATATTACTATAACCATCAAATATAAATCTTTACATAAAATCTATTTAGTATTACACTGCCCTCACACGATACTGTATACAATACAGTACTAAAAGTTACTAAATCATAACCTATAGAACATCCCTGCTGTCTGACCATCACAGCTTATTGCCCTTCAGTTGGACTTCAGTTCTCTTACATATTTTAAACTGTTCCCGTTTGCATTTCTGACAAACAATAACAATAAAACGCTCATTACAATTGTTTGGACCAATTTCCCAGCGTTTCAACACAAATGTTAGACTTTCGTGTCTATGGAGCATTTCAGATATTTGGAGAGATACAGGAATCACCGTGTGATTTATGCACACACACACACAATCACGCAGATGTACCTAAGCACACACTCAAACACACACTGCACACACTGAGGAGCACACACTAACAGACAGAAATAAGAGCATGAATCCCCCATACAAATGGATACAAGTATACACATACACAGAGCTGTCAACACATAAGCATGCGTGCACACACACACAAATGCATGAATAGTTGCCACACAAATACACCCACACACCATTTCACTTATGCAGAGTGGTACCCACATAAACAAACAAAAAATACAAATTTGCATCCATGCACACACACACATACAGAAACATACACACTTTCTCTGTCTCAAGACAGCGCAAGCAGCTGAAGCCCACTTCCCATCGCATGACTCAGACAGCCATATGCTGCTGCAGGGCCTATTGTACAGTGAAGATGCAGAGGGAGGAGGAAGAGGTGGGGGCTGATGGTGGAGGACAAGAGTGGCACAGCGCAAGTTTCACAGTTGTAACAAAAGACGTGGAGGAGGAGTGAGAGGGGGAACAAAAAGAAGAGAAAGCAAAGAAAGACCAGGAGGAGGAGGCAACCGATAGGAGGAACAAGAGAAAGATGATAGAGAGAGAGAGATAAGAGAATTAGAATTAGAATTAGAGAAAAGTGGAGGAAGGAGAGAAGGAGAGAAGTAAATACGAAAGAAAGACGTTTTACAATTCAGACTGCAAGAGCCCTGGTGATAAGGGGTCATTAAATACAAAAACGACATCCCAAACCCAGAAGCACATGTAGTCAGTAGTTCAATATTTCATTCAGTGGTTCATTCATTGAAAAGGGAAATCGTGGCTCCAGTTGCCACGGTGACTCATAGCTTGTACAATCATTAGCCCATCCGTGAGTCACACTCACAGAGAACAGGCCATTTTACACACTGTGTGTGTAATCAAACAATGCAACAGTAAACATGTCATCCCCCCCACACATGAGGTAGTCATTGTTTGCACTAATTATTTCATTAGCATGTCATCCACTGTTTGTTAGACGCTGACGATCGCTGATATACAGTATGGCATTCATATTTGAACCTTGTGCTGGCACACATATTCGCTTAGAAGCCACTGATCAGGCAATCAGCATAATGATTTTATCACTAGAAATTGCATTAGTTTAATAAAAAATAAAAAAAATCACACTACTATTTTTGAAGTCCATCATTTACAGCAACCACATTACGTAAATCAGTGAAATCTGTACTGATGCACTGATGGTATTTTATCAAATCCAAATCCAGTATCAAATTCCTTATCGATTCTAATCTAGGTTCAGCTTTTAGCACTTGCAGAATCATAAATATTAAGTTTATGAGCATAAAATATCAATTTGATATCCATAAACGTTTAACTGGGAGATTCTCCTGAAAGTGTCCATTAGCTAGATAATTTCTCAAAAAAAAAAAATGTCACTACTCTGTTAGTCTCTTGTGGAACTACAAAACACACCTGCGGTCGTACAGTGGTGTCACAGAGCCATGTGTCTTTTCACTCACAAATGATCTTTGGCTGAGTGCAGACACCTTCTTGCAGAAAGCTACTTAACCAGAAAAAAGCCAGCAAAGTTCATTTTAACCATTACACGTAACTTAGATACAGCTGATAAAATCTTGCCTGTGTAATTTTAACCGGCAAAAGAGACAGTCATGGCAGACTTTAAATGAAAAGCCCGCTACCTGAATGTTTTGTACATTGTCCTTTGCTAATAAAAAAAAAAAGGTTTGAGATTTGTTAGCCTCTGAGCTAATTTTATTTTGCCAACTGAGAATCGGATCCAAAATGGGACCAGCTATCGAAACCCAACCCTATTTCAACATCCTATATTATCGTTTGGGCCCTGATAGTGACCTAAACCTGGATCACAAACTTCCTGACAGACTGGAGACCGCAGGTGAGGCTGGGGAACATCACACCCATCACCCGAACAACCAGCACTGGTGCTCTACAGGGGTGTGTGCTCTCCCCGTGCTCTTCTGGCTCTACACCAACGATGGCACCTCAGGAGACCCATCTGTCTAACTCCTGAAGTTTGCTGACAACAGAACGGTCATCGGCCTCATCCAGGACAGTGACGAGTCTGCATACAGCGGGGAGGTTGAATAGCTGGCCCTCTGGTGCTGTCAGAACAACCTGGAGCTGAAAACGCTCAAAACTGTGGAGATGACAGTGGACTTCAGCAGAAGCCCCCAAACACTGCCTCCCATCACCATTCTGAACAACACTGTGTCTAATGTGAATACGTTTCTGGGATCCACAATCTCCCAGGACTGAAAGTGGGCGTCCAACACCAACACCGTCATGAAGAAGGCCCAGCAGAGGATGTACTTCCTGCGCCAGCTCAAGACGTTCAACCTGCCTTAGGAGCTGCTCATCCAGTTCTACTCTGCAATAATCCAGTCTGTTTTCTGCACATCCATCGCTGGTCGATCCCAACCAGACAAACAGGACAGGAACAGACTATAGGGGACAGTCGGGACTGCAGAAAAGATCATAGGTGCGACCTGCCCAACATTCAGGACTTATACATGTCCAGATTCTGGAAACGTGACTGCAGATCCATCACACCCTGCACACAACCTGTTCCAACTTCTCCCCTCTGGGAGGCACTACAGAGCACCGTACGCCAAGAAAAACAGACCCAAAAACCGTCTCTACCCACAGGCCATCACGCTGAACAGTTGACGACAGTCACACAGTTTCAGGAACAATCCCTATGCAATAACATCCACTGTACATTTGTCTCATGGCTTATGTAAATATTAACACTTTTTAAATCTACGCACGCTGTACATACTGTCATATCCAACTACTGCATAAATCTTACTGTTTCCTAATGTTACTGTTGCTTTAAAACCTTTTAGCCTTACTTACATCTACTGGTTTGTAGAGTGCAGCGGAAACGTAGTAAAATTCCTTGTATGTGTACACATACCTGGCCAATAAAGCCGATTTGATTCTGATTCTAAACGATCCAGCATCGGCCTGACAATTGATCCACATTAAATAATATTTCTTCGTCCCTTCTCTTTACACAATTATCGAGTTTACAGAAATTCTATTAACCTAAATTTGTGACAGTAGCAGGTCTTAATGTACAGTAGTTTGTTTCATGTCAGTCACAATTATGGGTTAAGATTTAGGCCTCCGTAATCACATTCAGAGTAATGTCTTTAAAGTTAAAGCTGTAGCTGTGTTGTCTGTCAAACATCTCTAATAAGGCACTTCCTTTGGGTAATTGGTATCGGTAATCATTGTTAGGAACAATGTACAGATGCATCATGCCCTGATCACATCTGCCCACCCCATCCAGACACACACACACCCCCGCACACATTTGAACTGTCAGTGTTTACACAACAGCGGATTACTGTACAATACTGTGTTCAGACAAAACATGTATGGTGTTTAAATCTGCAAGGTGTCACAAAGACAAAACATTCTGGTCTCTGTGGAGTTTAAGAGCAGTAATGTGTCTTTTTTGTGCTCAGACACCTACCTGGTCTATTTCCATGAGCTTGGGGAAGGCCCCTGGCCACTCAATGGCCACCTTGACGATGTCTGCCGGCGGTGGCATGGCTGACGGGGCTTTGGGGGGTGGGGGTGGTTGGTGTGGGTCTCGATGCCTCACACCTCTGTCACTACTACTGGAGGTAGCTCATCCAAACCTGTAGGACAAGAGTGAAGAGAAGGAGGGGAGGGAGAGAGAGAGATGAAGGAAAACAGAGGTCGATGGGAATAAAAAGAGAGGAAAAAGACAGAAAATAGTCAAGAATTAGGTTGTTATTTGAGATGTTTGCTTGCATTAGCTTCTTACACATACAAAAGAATATTATATATGCCTAAAGAGAAAAGGTCAACAATGGCAGTGCTGAAAAAAGACTTGAGTACAGTGCAGCACTCTGAAGATTTCTCGTAAACAACTGATAAATTCCCATTTGCAGTATTAGCTTTTGAACTGCTCAAACCAATAATTCACTTTTATAAAACATAAAGAAGGTTGAGGGGAAATGAGTCAATTGACCTACTTACACCAGTTAACTGTTATTTGTGCAGAAACACAATACACACTGGCCCCTAGCTTAAATTATCATACCGAAAAACCATCTGAGGTCAGGTTCCCAAGCTGCAATGCATGATAGTCCATCATCAGTGCTAGTATAGAGTATAGAAACCACAGATGTAATACCTGCCATCTCTAGTCATTAGCCCACAGCAGGAACACGCGCCTCTGTTTGTGTCATGGTTGACCTTAAAAAACGAAGCACTTCATGCAAATTCCTGCAGATACCGGTGCCTAAAATCGTATTTAAATGCACAGTTCAACTTCTAACACCCACTTATAGAAACTAAAGCAGACAAACAGATTTTTTATTTGTCCTCTGAGATGACTTTTCTTCCAGCAGTAGCGTCATTTAATTTGCAATTGTTGACACACAGAACATTAGGGCGTGCCGGTGGGGCAGATACACTCAAGTTTAATTCAAATCAAAGTTTAACTGCTAATGAGGTCACAGCAGGTGAGTGAATTGAAAAGTTGCAATGTTTTTAAAGATTTCACTGGGACTTTGCCTCAGTTCAGTCATTTAAAACACAGTGGAAAGACTCCAAGCACCCAGCAGCATCCTGCTATAACTTACAGAGTGAAATGTGCAACTCCTTTTAGACATTGTCACAGTAAGCAAAGTGCAAGAGTTCCTGCAGTTTGAGAGATAAAGCAGCCCCATCGCTCTTTCACTGAAATAAGCAGAGTTATATAGCAACACTTTGGCCACAATAGCCAGTAAGCATGCAGGACTCAACTGCAACAGGTTACAGGTATAGAGCTTCTTCCACTCGCTTAAAGGGGTATTCCTCCAATTTCACACATCAAGGTCAGTTTACTTGCGAAACAGCCTTGAAAACATTTGTGTAATGTCCTCTGTGGTTCTGGATGAGCTTTGTCAAGTCTAAGTAAACTACTAAAGTGACATCGCCTAGATATCTCGGCTTGGGTTTGGAGTAGACCCTGACTGATAAATTGGCTGCAACGATATATCTGTGGCTATTAGCTTATCACAGATATATCGTATTGGCGCGTGTGTAGGGCGATATGCAACACAAGATTGCACTAAACAAATGCCACATACATTAGAGAGCAATGACACGTTTAGTTTTGTAAAATGTATAATGCGTAATATAAGTTTTTAATCGCCAAATTTAAAGGATCCTAATGGGTGAATATTTGCTAATATATTGTTATCAGACTTTTTTATTTTTTAATTCTCAAATATTAATTAAAAATAGGCCATAGTTTGGAGACTTCATTTTTTATTCTCCATTACAAGTTCCCCAAGTTCCTGTTTGAATGTATCTTCTCACTAGAGATGGAGGAGTTGTCGGTTGTCGGTTTGCGCCAACGCAGGATTTCCGAGGAAGTACTTGCTCAGATGGAGGAAGACTAGGTAAATTGACGATTTATTAAGTCTGTTTTCAGTTGGCGATGTTGCAGTATTGTACAGTAGAGTATGTTTTTTTATTTAGCTTACCACGCACCTATCTATCTCTGTTCACCCACTGTTTGCACATAATACATTAGGGTCTAGTTTTTTCTAATATACTTAAGTGTCAGTACTGCCTATAAATATACGGGTCATACAGGTAAACCTATTTTAAGGGGTACGAATCATATGCTTAAGTAATGCTTAACTAATGCATGACTCATGAAAGTTAAATGCATTACTTTATTCAGGTTGTATGAATTCCTGTTGCTCACCACTAACAAATGATCAAGTCTATGACTTTATGTGATTAGTTCACGCCATAGACTGTATATAAAGATGGACAATGCATCTCCACTACCTCTCACTGTATAAAAAGGTAAGCCAAAATATCCAAGATACAGAGCAATATTGGAATCCTGGGAAGAGAATCCTTTTACACTATTTTAACAAACCCATATTTTGTGTTGCAGACTGACACCTTGCCTCAGTAATTCCTATTAAGGATCTAGAGAAGTACCTCACCCTTTATGGTGGGAGAATTTCGATTGTAGCCTTCTGCCAAAATCCTGCTTCAGAGGCAAGAAAGAAGGTTGATATATATATATATACACATTTGTACAACCTCTTTTCATTATTGCAACAGTTTATTTTTTCCCAATTAAACCAGGATGCTTGAGAAATAAAGCACTTTAAAGTCGATTTAATTGTCTTTCTAGGTTTTTTGTGGTAGTTACAGTATACTGTGGTGTCGTTCCATGCTATTCTTGCACCAATGAATCACACCGGACTCGGGATGACATTTTAAGAAAAGGGAGTGTAACTGCCTCACATTGTCAGTTCAGTTTCTTGTTGTCTACCTTGCTATTTTGGTTCCTACCTGTAATAAACAGGAAGAGTGGGTTTATTCTGAAAGAATACATGAAAACAAAAAATTCAAATCTATTTATTTGAAGAGTGCCATTTCAAAACAGAAGTTCTTATTGCACTTTTATTGAGCAGGTCTAGACTGTACTTTCTTAATATTGACAGACACTCAACAATTCCCAACAAAAGCACGCACTTGGTGACAGTGTCAAGGAAAAACTTCCTTTTAAATGGCAGAAACCTTGACCAGGCTCAACAATGATTTGGCCAGTCATCAGTGGCTTTAATAATATTAACAGGGTGTAACTACCAACTAAAAAACAGTGCAAGCCCACCGCTTATATACCCACAGTTGCTCTCATGCCTTTTACTCGGCTCAGAAATGCATTAAAGTAAATGGGGGTATCTGTAAAGATACAAAATGAAGTGTATATACTGTATATAGTAGACAAATAAACAAATACCCTATATGCCACACTATGCCAAATAAGACAAGTGATTTGAATAATTACACAGATTTATTTATATACATAAGGCACAATCTGTACATAGCCATTTGTTAACAGGAAGTCAAGAATTTTAGAGAAAGAAAGTTAAAGTGACAATATTAACACTTTTAAATATTCCTTTCCCCAAGAATAAATAACCACTTCCAATGCACACTGAGCACAAAATATGTACAAAGTGAAAATGCTACATACACTGCTTAATCTTCTGTTAGCAGTTAATAGTGAATTAGGCTGCATCAGTCCTAGAAATCATCTGAAGAGTTCAGTATTTTGACAACTTTTGCTGGTTCTCCCAGAAAAGAAGCTTGTGGGGATGAATAGTCTGTCACTTGCAGTGTCTTTAGCCCTGTGCAGTATAAGCAGTCTGGAATCCCACCCAGACTGGCGGCAGCAGAGGCCGTTGGTAGGGCCAGAGTCCTGGGTTTGGCGGTATGGATGATAACACAGAAAGAGATGATGATATTTTGTAGGAGAAACGGAAAGTCATAACAGACCCCTGATAAAAAAAACCCCTGTAAAAATAATCGTTAACTTAATGTGAATATTTGCCCGGCTTTAACAATGAATCTGAGTAACGTTAGACGTAACTTACAAGACAAATAACGATAGGTAACGTTAGTTACTGTAGCAGGGCATCATGTTAACCCAGTTTGCTTAACGTTAACTTTACCTAGATACTGAGCACTGAACTGCAAATATTCATGGAGAAAACCCCGAAAGCATTTAGCTAACATTAGTTATTATGTTAGCTGATGAGTGTTGGCTAGTTAACTGGCAGGCTAGATCAGGTTGCCCTGTAGCCATTAGCCAACATCAGCTAACAGTTAGCTAGCTGGCAATAAGAATCTGAAAAGGGAGCTGTCCATAGCTAAATGCCTCCGGTACTTTCAATGACTAAAATAGTTCACTGGGGTGATATAATAGCTAGATAACTTTACATTCTTAACTTCCATGTAATACACAACGGTTATCCGTGCACCCTACTGTTTTCCGAAGTGGAGCTCCGGAACACTTCTGATGTGTTGTTGGCGCTAACTGAATGTGTCGAAGGGGATTAGGGATATTGCAAAATTACGTCCGTGTCCCCTCCCGGGCTCCGTAGTCTTTCACTTGCCAAAACACAATTGAAATACACAAAACAAAAACCTGAACTTGCAACCATGTGCAGCCTGATTTATACGCATAGCAACAGGCACACAGACACTCACTCCTCTTTTATGTGAACACATAAGGTTACACTCAAATATTGAACATGTAATCCTGAGTGGCTCCTCCCTGGTTTCTGGCCTTCTGCAGAGGACTCATGTGAGGGCACAACGACCCCCACCCATGATATCTGACAGAGGAACAGACAGCCAGATTAACCTGAAACCATGTGACTTTCTAAAATAAGCCAGTTAGAAGACCCTTGGTGGAAAAAAAGCCAAATCACAGTCACTCCGAACCACACAGGGGGAGCTGGGTTAAGCCACTACTGTGTGCTTGCAGGGGGTCTAATGATAACTGTGCAGTGGTGGGTTTCAAGTGGAAAATATACCCTAGATATCCCCCAAACCGACTGAGAATAATTTGCCTTTCTAGCCTGTCTAGAAAGCTTGGATCATCCTGGTTCCTGGTGGAGAAGGCTGTTTACATATTTAATCTCAATCCATAATGCATAAAGACTGGCTCAGATTAATTCCTGGGAGAAAACTATTGAGCAGAATAGTGTGAGTGTTGGTATGTACAGCATGTGTGTAAGAACACAGGCAGAATAGTGAGTGATGAAATGTGTGTGCACAAACACTGACCAACATCGTTTCTGTGTGCATGTCCGGAGCCTGTGTGCTCCTGTACAGTACATACACTACTGTATGAGTGTTTGTATGCATGTGTGTGCTTGATGAGCATGTATTAATTTCAAGATAGTTTACGTAATGAGACTGGCCTGGCGTTGTGTGTGAGTCACCCCATAATGATCCACATAGCCTTTATTCAAGGGTCCGTTGCCATGGCAGCCGCTGCATCAATAGCTCGAGATGTGGTTGCATCTTTCTTTCCAACGCGCGTGTCATACTCAAGTCACGTTTGTCACAACTCCCCAAATATGACTCACTCCACCCCACTGCTTTGAATTTCACCACTGAAATATTAACGAGCATGTTCATTGAAGATTAGAGTGGTTTTGTAATGTATGTTAAATACTTTCAGAGACACTTTTCCTTGCAGCTGTGTATCTCTCGGTTTCCCTCCCCCTCTGTAACCTTATGCGGAGAAAGTTTCGCTTCTGGTCCCCATTCTTGGATAACCGAGGTGGTGAGAGAGCAAAATGTAAAGAAAACACTGAGAAATATACATATCAACATCTGCATGAGCACAATCCTGCACACATTACACGTAATAGGCTATTTGCCGGAACAAACTTGTTTATTTCGTGTTAGAATAAAAAAATGTGTGTCACAAAAACAAGCCTTGCTGTACATAAGCACAGAATGTGTGTATCAGTGATTCGTTCTATTATATCCTACAGACAATAGCTTGTTAGTCGTCTATGCACAGATTATCATCCTTCTCAGTATTGACTGAAGACAGAGAGGCAGTCACTGAAAACTATAAAGCTTCCACTCTTGAGACAGACTGTCAAGATTTTTAGCCATGCTATAGCAGCGTAGCTCTAGGGATTTAAATGTCAGTTGGTTGTCCGCTTTGGCCCAGACTGAAATATCTCAACAACTAAGGGATGGATTGCTATGAAATTTTGTACAGACATTTATGTTCCCTTCAAGATGAACTGAAATAATTTCGGTGATCATTTGACGTTTCCATCTAGCGGTACCATGAGATTCGTATTTGTGGTTTGAGTGAAATGTCACAGCTATTGGGATGGATTGTCATGAAATTTGCTTCAGACATTCATGTCGTCCTCATGATGAATTGTACTTTCTAAACTAATGTCATCCCCGTTAGCCTCAGCTACACTTTGTGTTAACTAGTGAATGTAAACATGCTAACAGCATGGTGAACATTATACCTGCTAAACATCAGCATGTTAGAATTGTCATTGTCAGCATGCTGATGTTAGGCACAGCAGTGTTGTTGTAGACTCTTTGTCTTGTTTCATATCTAAAAAAAAAAAGAAAAAAGGAGCAAACCTTAAGATTCATCTGACTTTATGAAAACTTGGGTCTTATTTTCGTAGTTTTATTAAAAAGATTTTTTGCCTTTATTTGATAGGAACAGCTGGGGACAGACAGGAAATGTGGGAGAGAGAGAGGGGACATTCGTCAGTGGGCAGCAGGCTGGAATCGAACCTGAGCCGCTGCAATAAGGACTCAGCCTTGTACATGGGGCACACGCGCTACC
Organism: Coreoperca whiteheadi; assembly: GCA_011952105.1. Taxonomy (NCBI): domain Eukaryota; kingdom Metazoa; phylum Chordata; class Actinopteri; order Centrarchiformes; family Sinipercidae; genus Coreoperca; species Coreoperca whiteheadi. The sequence goes on from CM022477.1 coordinate 14,608,000, forward strand.
AGGTGAGCTGCCAGGGCGTGCCTTATTTTTGTTGTTTTAACCATCATTTCTATCAGTAATGCTAAAATTGTACTCACCAAGTCAATTACTGAGACCTGGGAATGCGGTGGTAAAACGACATCGAACTTGACAACAAACGAGCAGAAAGATGCTCACTTTAAAACAAACACTCAGGTTGGCCAACTAATTTGGAAGCGAAAACGAAGGGAAACAATAAAATTAATACCCAAACTGTTGTAAACTGAAGCCAGACCAATAAATGGACTGGGATGATATATCGGTCATTATTAGCCTATCGTAGCAGAATCTGTGTATATGTTGGTGGATGAGTAATGTGAAACTCCAGCACAGAAATGCCAATGATATGTTTGAGGTAGTTTTGAAAATTAAAATGTCTTTAAATAACAAATTCAAGGGATCCTTATCAAAAAATGTTGTATGTGCTATGAACTAATAGAAAAAAATATACCCTTAAATAACTGTATTGGCCTCTAAAATCCATTATTGGTTAGGCTATATTGTAAACATCTATCAAAATCTACAGTCACAGTGGTTCAAAAAAGGGATTTAAATAATCTGGCTAAACTGATGTTTGTTTACGGCTTGTCTGAGTAACTGCTCATTTGTTGTTGCTGTGCTCCCACATTTCGTCAATTAGTTTGTGGAGTGCAACAATGTCAATGCTGATAGAAATTGCCAAAGTTCCAAAAACTTGTTTGTCTGTGCATGAAGTCAAAATACCTATCCTTCTGACTGAGGATTTAACTTTCAAGTAAATACAGCGTGTGTGTGCGCGCTTGTGTCTGTATGTGTGTATTCCAAGCAACTTGTCATCATCTTCCGAGAACCACAGATGACTCAAGAGATGGACGGCCTTGAGGCTTATTGATTAGAGACACTCGCACACACACACCTATCTCAGCGCTGACAGCCACAGTAAATCCCTTGAAAATGGGCTCAAATGTAATTGAAAGACACGGCAGTTCAACACACCAGCACACCATGAGCAGGGCTCCAAGTGGGCCAGCGCTCATTTGATCAACATGTTTTTCCTGCAATCTACACACACTGCTCCAGGGAACCACTTCTGAGCAACAAAGTTTCACACTAGTTTATTTCTCAGTGTGTGTGTGTGTGTGTGTGTGTGTGTTTTGTCTCTATTCTCTACATGTCATCATGTGTTTACTATACCTGGGGGGCCGTGTATCAAATCCCAATCTGTCGCTCTGGCATCTCGTCGCAACCTCCTTTACAGTGTAAATAGAACCTTGTTATCGAGCTAGCTGCTGTCAGAGCTCATCATGTCAGAGCAGGTGATTTGCTGCAACCTGGTTTGGTTGAGTGTGAGTGAGTGTTTATTTTTCGCTTTGCCAGAGGGTTAACAGGCTAACAGGACACAGAGCTCGCGCCATCTTTTTTATTTGCAGAGGAACCCTCGGGCTCTGACCCAGCTCCCTTCCTTCATTCCTTCCTCTGTTCATTGTGTACACACCACATCTGACGTTTCATGCTTTCGTCAATCTCTTCACTATTTCTCGCCAAGTCTCTCTCTCCTCAGCACACATTATTTTGCAGAATTTGACCAAAAGAAAACAATCAGGCAATGGAAAACATTAAAATGACCCCAGGCTCCTTTTTTTAAAAATTGATTTGACACACATTTTTAATCCCTCCATTGGTTTAATTGCACTAATGTACTGCATGCAATAATATGCTGCCAAACCTATAAAACCACTTCAGCAAGGTATTATAATCTGTGAATGTGTATATGTGCAGTTAATCTGTCTTCAAGCACTCGCCCACCTGCCGTAACCAGAGAGGCATGTGCCGCTGGGTTACAGTGGCCAAAATTCCTCAGGATTAGCTCCACAAGAGTGGGAAAAAAAACTAAATCTCATGTTACCCTCTGAAACCTGTGATCTGATCTGCTGCCAGAGTTCGAAATTAAGGAGCAAAACCATCAATAAAGAGGGGAGAGAGGGTAAGAGGAGAGGAAACCGAAGGAGAGAAGGCCTGTGATTTGTTGGGCAGCACATGAGTCCTGGGTTTCACCTCAATAATTCATGATGTGTAATGTGAGGGTCACTTCGTCTGTAGAGGGAGGAGGGAAAGGAAGAGAGGAGATGGAGCTATGAAAGTGAGAAATGCAAGTGAACATGACAGGACACAGAAAGGGAGGAAGGCAGTGAGAGGTAATAGAGATTAAAGGAAGGCAGACATAGGCAGTAAACATGAATTAAAAAGTTGATTCAGATGAAGGGTATAAGGTCCTATTATGTAGGAAAATACAACAGAGGATAAAAAAAAAAAAATCAAGACAGAGAGAGAGAAGAGGAAAAAGGCAAAACAAAGCGAGTGAAGAGAAAAAACGATAAAGGATCAAAAGATATAGCTGTGAGAGGAGAGAATAAGAAGGAAAGAGGGTTAGAAAAACAAAGATACAGAGCAGGGAATCCGCAAGCTTAGCTTAACACTTCTAAACCCGTACCTGGAAGTGAATTTAAGAACTACTAATCCAAGACAGAGAAACTAAAAGCTGGATGTATAAGTAATAAACAAAAGAACATGCAGTTGTACAGTGGTGTTACTGAGTGAAGCTTCTTTACCTCAAACAATCTTTGGCTGAGTACAGACAATGGCTGCAGAAAGCACTCAACGCACCCCGACAACAGCCAAGTTTTATTTTGGCCTACCATCATCTTACTCAGGAAATTAACGTGAATTAGCAACAGCTGATCTACAGCCAGCAACGTTTGTCATTTTAACCGGTGAAAGTGAAAGTTAAAAACTATGAACTCTGTAATGAATGTTCCAGTTCTACCTTAAAGCGTTCATTAATCTCCAGCAAGAAGTTTACAGATACACATAAAATTTACTGATGCTAGGTCAATTATCGCCCCGCTGACAAGATTCAACATTTTGACTCTACAGTTTAAAAAAACGACCATAAAGAAATTAAAAAAAGAAACAACCTCAATCTCTGTAATTATTATGGTTTTGAGAACATTTTAATCTATAATTGTCATAAACAGTAACAGTATGTAATAAAATTTGGGGAACCAAACATGCTTTTAGCCCCTTTTACCAACACATACCATGAAGCAAGCAACAGCATGAAGCCGAATCAAAATCTGTAACAATTAATCCTCTTAAAACTTCCACATCCAGCTACTAAGGCTCTCATGTGCTTAGAGTGTGTGTGAACCACCAAGTTTCACAAGATCATGTGCATTTTGAGTGCGGGCGAGAGTACATTCTCAGGCTGTATTATGTGGACTTCAACAATTGTATATGCAGACATCTGTGTCTGTGTGTGGGTGTGTCTGTATTAACCTATGTGCTGGGTGGATTTCAAAAGGACCCCTTCTAGCTCTTCATCTGATGCCTCTACAAAGGGCCCATCTCGCCACAGGGGCCTGTGCGTGTGTGTCTGTGTGTGCGACAGCCTACAAAAAGAGCCCCATCTTTTATCTGAGAGCTGAGACAAAAGGCCACCGACATGGTGCAGAGTACCGAGTTATTGTTGCTCCGAGCATGACGCCTTCACACGCCTACACACACTAGCCACAGGATGGTCATGTTACACCCTTGAGGAGAGGTGTCTACATGTTAGCAATACACGCACACACACACACACACACACACACACACTTAAAGAGTAACTTAAAACCAATCTGAAAAGCAATGTTTTACTGCCGGTTTCATCTCTGACCACACCCAGCAACACTGGTCAAAACCACACCCAGCAGTGATGTCATGGTTTATCGACACACCCTGGAATACCTTATTGCCATGATGTACAGGTGTAAGAGGTTAAACCACTGGAGGTCAGCAAAAAGAAGATTTTTTGGGGGTGTTATTTTACTCTTAACTTAAATGTAGAATTCATGTACAACTTGTCTGATGTACCCACTCAGCCCTGTTTGATGAACTCAAGCACCCCCTCATTGACACCACCTGCCATGTTCAAAATGTGCTGAGCTGAATTGATTTTAAACTGGATATTAGTTAACTATTAATACTATCAAAAGTTGATATAATAGTGGAATATTAAAACAAAAACACACCATGGAAAAGTACACTGAAACTAAGAATCTAAAAAATGCTACTGTGTTATGCCCAGTCCCTTCCCAACACACACCCACACACCACCCAGCCCACAGGAAAAGCTGCTGGCTCTAAGACAAAGGCCTGACAAAACAGCTACAAATAAAGGAAGAAGACAAAAGGAAAAGAAGGAAGGCATGGGTCAGGGTTTAGAAATATGGTTTCTAGATTCAACCAAAGGAGGAAGTGCCATGCTTTAACAGACATGCATGTATATACAACCAATATACCAAGAAAACACTTGGACCAAAAATCTTCCTCACACAAACAACAAAGCATCAAATGAGGAGATTTTCTTATGAATTCAGTTTGGCATCCTCTACAGTTTGGAGATTAGACTGACCAGCAGACCAGCAGCCCAACAGCCTGCTAACTTCTCTCTGTGTGTGTGACTCTTGCAAGGCCTGTGTGCATCTTAGCAGGCGTTTGTGTCACAAACCCGCCCTTGTTCTCACTTAACTGCTGCAACCAGGATATCCTGTCAAATGTCAGTACCTGCAGCTTGTAACAACTCTCAACAGAAGCCAACCGACCTCCCACTGAGGCGTGAGCTTGCTAAGAGGACACCAAGTCGAATCTTGCACTTATATTGTGCACATACTCTATACAGCTGAATCTAATGTGTGTTTGGGTGTGTGTCTAGATACATAAATCTGCACACACACAGGAGAACGAGTGAAACATGGAGCTACAGCGTATTGCTGAACAAGGTACAAGCGTAGCCTAAATAGTGTGTTGCGAGCAGAGCAATTTGAGGTAAACAAGTGAGTCAGAAACAATTAGAGGTACTTGGATGGCATTCTGCAAACCCAGATAATCAAAAAACGGGAACATTTAGAGACGAGGAGACAAAAAAAAGAAGACACTAGCCAGAAGAAAAGAAAATACAAGGCAAAAATAGGCCTACAAACACACAACTAATCCATAGTGTGTATTGTGAAGGAACAGAGTAATACTGCCAAGTAATTACTTTCCAGATTTATCAGCTGTGTCAGTATGCTCCGTCTTTATCTTTTCCAAAATCATAAACTACTGACACCACATTTCCATCCCCCCAAAACCATGAGGCCACAACGTTCAACCGTCTAAAAACATATCCGTTCTTTGACATTTCCATTCTTCTCTGGTTAGATGTGGAAAACCCACCCAGAGTACCATCTCGGATCAGCCAACAAGCATGCAAGACATTCACTACTCCAGACTGCAAACATCTAATTGCAATGTCCGTGTCCACTGGTGACACACTGGAGAGGAGAGGAGGCAGGAGAGCGCACAGAGCCGCACCCTGAGGCCTACTGCATCCTGTGTACCGTGAAGAAAAGAGTAAAAAACACTGCGAAGATGTGAGGACTCACCCGGAAAACTTGACAACCAACAGGCTTGTTAGTTCTTCTGCCAATTAACCTGCTTCGTGTGCAAATCACTGCTTAAAAAGTTGAGAGAGAAGGCAGCACTTTTCTAAGCAACTTTAGTATCTGCCTGCAAGAGAAGTGCCTTCAGCATCATAAGCCATAGACAAAGACTTCACAACGGTTTGTGCAGTGCTTCGCCTCAGGCAAAAGAGCGACCAAGAGAGTGCTGAGAGAGACAGACAGAAGGAGGAAGTAGGCGTTTGTCGAAAAAAGAGGAAACAGGTCTGTCAGCAAAAAAGCGGCAAAATTCAAAGATAAGATGACCGCGAGCAAGATGAGATGGCTGCAGTCTAAAGTTTTACAAGTTTCAAATCTAAAGAAAGACAAATTATGCATCCAGATCATCTAACACATTATGATTTTACCAGGGGGTTATGTGCCAGACTATTTCTTGGCCAGGCACAGTAACTTCCTGGAGCAACTTGTCGTATTTACACTTCAGGTTTTGTACAAATTAAACAAACAAGATAAAGTGTGTCAATTAGTGAGCTTTACAGTTGCTGGCGGTGGATTTTGTTACGCGTTTCCCCCTACTTCCAGTCTTTATGCTAAGCTAAACTAACCGACCGTAGCCTTAAATTTGCTGGACAGATATGAGAGTGGTATCAATCTTCTCATCTAACGCTCTCTCAGCAAGCAAGCAAGTAAGTGTATTTCCTAAAATGTCAAACAATTAGGTTAATGATTTCCGCTGAAAACAAATTCCATCCAAGTCTTATTCAGTGTACCAAACTTGTCACAGCAGACAGCTAAGCTAAGAGAGACGTGCTGTGACAAACCACAGGGGAAAGGACCAAGGGGAGTAAGTTCTCAAAATGTAAACATACTTAGAACAAGTGTTATCACTTCTACAGTCAAGTTAGATTCAGTGTTGTTCAAAGACTGACAGAAAATAGGTGATTACCACAAACATACCACATGATGGTATGTTTGTGGTAATCACCCCCCCCCCCCCATCACCACAGAATCAGAACAGTATACAACTTGCACCAACAGAGTGAGCTAGATAGTTTACACAGTCACAAAAGATGACTGATTATGAGCTAAGGGGCTAAATGGCCAAATTAAACATTTACTGTTTGAGCAAGGCGATGACATCTTCATTTCAGACTGAGAGCTCAACAGGCCATCTGTGCAAGTGTCACACAAAAACAGATGTTTACTCCACCCAGGCTGAGGTCAACTTTGGTTCGTAGGATCCTCATAAATGCAAACATCCAGGACTTTCAGTTCTGATACGAACTCCCATAGAGCCTTAGAAAGACAAGTATCCAAGTAGGAAAACATTTCAACACAGCAACCAGAGAAAACAAACCAAAAACTAAAAACAGAGACACACACACACACACAAAACAGCATGCTAATAGAAACCTATCATATCCTTCTTGAGTTTTTGTCTTGTGCAAAGCTGAGAAAATAAGAGAAAGAAGACAGGGCTGTACATGAGTTGAGCGGTCATGTGGTTTGTCATTTTGGTGAAGTCAAATCTAAGTGCCATGGAGACCTGAGGAAGTGAAAAAGTTTAGAGGACCTTATTGATGCCTTGCTAGTCAGCTAAGACTATTTGAGTGATCTACACAAAACTGTTTGTCAGGGAAATTGAAGTCTGCTGAGTCAGAGAGCTCTTTGGGGACTCTGACCAACTCCATGTCAAAGCTTTAATAATCTGTCCAAACTATCTCTGCTCCCTCGTGAATACCCTGCCTCTGTGCTCTCTTTCAGCCCCACTTTTCAGCCCAACCTTTCAAAATCCCCCTCGTCACCTCCTTCTACACTCCCTCCACCGGCTGCTCTTGTAAAAATTCAAAACCTGTCTGTTTGGGTAAAACACTGCTGAGGAATTTCCAACCCCCCACTTTATCAAAGCCATGGTCCAGCCTGCCATATTTTTTTATATATACTCAAATAAGATGTAATGTGAAATTGTATAGCCAAACCTATGCAATGAGAAATGTTAAGTAAAAACATTCTATTTAACTATATCCTAGTGACAATATGAATACAGCAGAGAAGTGAATTACAGTATGTTGTACCAGCGTTTTGCAGGAAATACTGGTCACTATTGGCCCGGGTCCGAAATTAACACCCACCAAATGCAGGTAAATTTTACGTTTGGTTTGTAAATCTCAGAAGGCTGTCTGTGTCGGAGTTTGACACACACACGCAAACACACACGCGTGCGTGCGCGAAACTGACCGTCTCGTGCGCTCCTTGTTTCGTGGCACTGTTTACCACACAAGACATAAGATACTCCACTAAACTATCTAAGACTTGTTGCTGCTGCAACCCGGTATCATGCCAAAGCCTGTGAACACACACACTGGTCTACCGTGGCAGTGTCACTATTTCAACACGTTCTCATGCGTAGCAATAATAAAGTTAGCAAAAATAAATATGAAACATCTGGTTAGACTAAAATAAACCTGCTGAGAAACATTTCAGGTGATGGCCCTACTTGGTTAGGTTTAGGAAAAGATCATGGTTTGGGTTAAAATAATAACTTGTGAACACTGATTATTGGTTTCACAAGGGAAATTAACCCGGTCAGTACTTTTAATAGAAAATACTTCTGTAGAATTTTGAGATCAAGACTTCTTGAATTGCATTCAGGTTTGAATCGATTAACCTTTGAACAATATATTAAAACAATTTTGCTTCAGATTTTGCTCTGGCCTCTAAGTTTATATTCAACATGATACCTTATTACCTCAATGAAATGTACTGAATGGAATGTATATGTGAGACAAAAAGGTAATTTATTATTTTGGCCGGTAAAAAAAATATATTTGGCAGGTGGATTTTTTCATCTACCGTACCAGTCCCATTGGCCGGTGGGTCAAAAAGTTAATTTCGGACACTGCTATTGGCATATGACGAACAAGTGTTTAAGCTGACCTCAGCGGTTGTTCTCAATGAACAAGAATCAAACGGCCAGCTGTTAACAGGCAGCTTTTAAGCCTACAAGTGATGAGTGGTTAATACCAAAGATGCAGATTTTGAGGATCAAGTCTCTTGTGGAACTGCAGAAAAGGTGTTTGTAATCATGACCTGCTGCTATGTTTTCATGTTTAATTTTTTTGGTTTTTAAAAAGTCCATCAACAGATCTGAAATCCTCGTGAATTTGAAAAACAAAAAAGAAAGGGTTTTTTTCTCCAGGCGATCAAGGAGCAGCAGATTGGAGTGTTAACCTGACTTAAACTGTCTGTCTAGGTTGTTTATTGGTCCAATCAGGAGCTATTCAGCCTTAGTGAGCAAGGCTGGTTGTGTGGAAGCGGTGTTTAAAAAGAAAAATGTTAGCCATAATTACTACTAACAAACATTAGGGCTTACGTTTTTGAAAATCAGATATCATTGACGTGTGCTAGTGTAGCAGTGATTTGGAGGAGATTGTTTTATTTACAAGGCATGAACAATTCAAATTTGTGCAGCTGTAAAACCGCAGTGTTTACTGTATACTTACACTTCCTAAAACCTCAAACATTGTATCTTTTTCACCCATTTTGACTATTAAATATAGTACTAAAGGTATCCATTTTTTTTGGACTAACACTTACACATTTTTTTTTTAGTTAAATGAGATGCTCAATACCATACATGTCTGTTAAATATGAAGCTACAGCCATAACAGTTTGGCAAACGCTTAGCACAAAGACTGAGCACAGGGGGAAACAGTTAGAAACCATTTGTAACATGTTAATTGATCATTGTAACAAATTTTTAAATAATTGTTTTTTGTTATTGTTTGTACTATTCAGGGAGAGACTATTATCAGTCAGCTGTGGCTCTGACCCTGGCCCATATTACTACCAGGTGCTTGTAATGTTGGTGATTCAGAAATTTGCGCTTATGGTTACACTCAGCTGGAAATGGCTCTAGATGAGAGCATCAGCTGAAAACCCAAAAACGTAAATGCAGACGCTGAATAATATAATATGCAACAGGTGTTGACCTCATCTGGTCGATTAGATTTTCATAACCCTTTTTCTTATTCACAGATTTTCTTTCCCATTTTTCAAACATAAAACAAATCTATACATTCCCACAGTCTGCTTGCAGAGGAGGTTGTCAGGCAAAAATAATTCCATGACACCTCAGGGGATCATCTATTATTCAAAACCACATCCAAATTTATTCCACTTGAAGAGGAGTAACATTCTTTATTTGTGATCAAACTCCAGCGGTTATTATCCATGCATTTCAACATACAGTGGTCTGTGTTACATAAGGTTACGGTCGACATTAGAAAACTGGCCCATGTGTTAGTTTCCAAACTGCACATTACCTTGCCAAACAACACCTCCCAAGTAGGTGTATGATCACACAATATTCTGCTTTCCAAAACAACACAAGCTCTATAAACAGAACGGTAAGTACCTCCTTTGGCCTTGATCGTGAAACAACGGCCTGTGGCTGGCTACTAAGTTAACATAGATGTCTTTATACAAATGAATAAACACAAGCTATTAGCCTGAAGGAATACAGAGTCCCAGTATTTCCACAATGAAGAGAGGATACTGGAGAGAGACAAGAGAGTGAAAGAAAGAAGTCTGAACTGGATTAGTTTTACTGGGGAACAACCTGTAATGTAAATATTATGGGCCATATGTAATTACAGCAAACAATTCCTCCTTCAAATTGCAGTTTGGAGACCAGATCAAGGTCATCAAAGCATGTCTTTGTATGTGCATGCTGGTCAGACAGGCTGCAAACCATTCAAACATACAGTAATGCATGTTTACATTGCATAGAGGTCAATTCAAGACACTGATGAGAGCATGGTCTTTTCCAGATGTGGATGTGGCAGAATTTTCCTCCTTTATTTTATGGACAAAAACCTGGACAAACAGAGGAGTTAAAATAACACTTCCCTGAGCAAAACATAATCCAAATTGTACCTTTTATATAGAGAGTAAACAGCCACAGCCTGCAGTGAAGACCACAGTGCCAAAGTTAATAGGTACACAATATGCTAGCTACAGCAAGCTACTTAATTGGACCAAACACTCCTGGGTCCATCTTTCTGCATGAAATGTCAAGTAACACTGTTAGTTGGGTCTCACAGCCCACGGGTTGTGCACGTATCCTCTTATTATCCTCTGTGATAGTTTATAATGCTAATAATAGTAAATGGAATGGCTAATGTCACAGGCCAATGTGCTGCTGACTCCTCACTTGTATCACAGAAGTTTTACACCACATATTTTCAGTGGGAAAATAACTAAACCTGCATAGCATATACTAGGTGGTAACAAACGGCCTAAAATAGCAAGCTTATACTGGCAGTGCTGTGCATACTACACCTGTGTAATAAGTGCTCGGTTAAGGGTAGTACTTAAAACAAAGTTTGGAAGTTCTATGAAGGTTTTTGTTGATCAGCTCGTATATTTTGCTAAACCCTGCATGCCATCCGTGCTTAAGTCAACAAAGCACATCAAAAACATACTCAGAACATCAACCCTGTAGAACTGTTCCTTGTCCCCCATTTCTGTAATAAAACAAGGAAAAAAAAAATCTTTATATAATTTAAATGGACGCGGTGACCACCACAGCACAAGGGTAACACTTCAATCTCATATTCCTCATATACCCAAGTCAACTTTGAATGGAAGCGTAAAAAAAGTAAAGGCCGGATTTCAGATATTGACTCCTATGTCCCCCAACTTACAGTATTTAGTAACAATAATAATGTACAGCCTAAGTGCATGTTTCACAAATATTACTTCTAATCAAGGGTTAAATCAAAATCATTTTGGGAAAAATGCTTGTTTGTTTTCTAGTTGAGAGTTATATGAAAAGATTGATACCAATCTCATGTGTGTATGGTAAATACAGAGCTGAAGCTAGCTAGCTGCCTGGTTAGAATAAAAAAGACTGGAAGCAGCTAGTCCTGCTCTGTCCAAAACAGTATTTGCCTTCCTGCTCCTCTAAAGCGAATTCATTTTTCATTTCTGCGAACTTGTCGTTTTTACAGACTGAAAAAACTAGATTTAACATGTTAATCTGGTAGGTGGGTTTTGTTACCTTTGTTTCCCCATTTTCAGTTTTTATGCTAAGTTAAGCTTAGCGCGCTCCAACTTGATATTTACCATACAGACATAAGAGTTGTATCGATCTTCTCATCCAACTCTCAGCAAGAGTACCAAACTATTCCTTTAAGTAATATATGATGTTAATAATACAGAAAGGTGTACATAAACAAATAGCGTTCAAACACAAAAACTCAACGACTGGCACAAGAAGTGTGACAGCTACAAGTGATTTTACAAAGTGATGGAGAGCACAACAAAGTGACCATAGTTGATCTGAAATTCAGTCAATACTGATCACTAATAAAGATGTTCTCATTATCATGACTGGTGACAAATGAATTTGGATTTTTATTTATAACATAATTGGGTATTTACAGCATCCAACATCCGAGTTACAAAACTCTGAGCAGTGAGCAGACAAACAAGGTGACACATTGTTCACAAATGAGGTTCGTCACCGCTCCCTGATCTATTTCAACGCATGATATTTTGGGATATTTAAGTGCTTATGAACATTACCTGTTCCATTAAAATACCCCAGTGTGTATATATGAATCCTCTGCACTTACAGCTTGTGTATTCAAGAGTGTTAGTTATGTAAGGTGACTATTACACATGTTGTTTTTGTCTCCACTGCCTCGCTAACTGTGTGCTCCGTTCAAACACAATCTCTTTTCTCTTTAGATTTAAAAATAACATGCCCCCCCCTTACATAACTCAATATCAGTCAGCATCAAGGTCACCGGTGAGAGCTTAAAAACAGAAAAGAGGAGCACAATTAGGTGTTTACCCTGGAAGCCTTTTCACTGCCAGTTAGGAAAAGAGTGTGTGTGTGAGTGTGAGAGAGCCCACAGGCGTACTGAGTCACTGACGGTGTGACCTTCTGCTCTCAGGCTTCTCAGCCCTGTTGGAAGCAGTCTATCCAGGTCAAACACCCACTCTCCACAGTGTATTTCGTCCAAACTGACAGATATAAGAGGAGGGAGTTACGGAAATACAGCCTGAATCAATGACGTCTTTGAAAGTCAGTCCCAACTCGGAAATTCCTGCTTTAACAGGAAACAAACATTGCAGGGATTGTAGGATTCTATCTGTGATGAAAGCAACAAATGTGCCACATTGTGTACATGCTGACTTGTGCAATCAGCAAATAGACAATTAGTATCTATTTTAGTGGTAAGTGGACTGAGATCTTTAGGAATAAGGATTTGCTACATCACAAATATGGCTAGAGTTACCATGACGGCACCACAAAGACTACGCGTCCATTCTGATCTTCACCAGAAGGCTTTTATAGACCTCTGATTGAATTCTGAGGCTGATAACAGCGTTTTCTAAACCTTAAATTACCTCAGCTAGAGATGAGGGTTAGGGAGATAAGAATGTCAGCTATGCTATGTGCATCCCCAGAAGACTCCACAGTGGCTGGTCTGGCTGCAGGCCCATGGGGTCTTTGGAGTAATCAAGTTACATAGCTGGACCATTAGAAAGAAGCTGAAAAGAGGAGTCTAGATGCTTAAAGGAACAGACTGGAATCTGTAATGTTTCGCAATACAGCAGCAGTGTGGTTCTGATCACCATGCAGACGATGGAGGGGATTCAACCAAATTTTGGTTGGTATAAATTTACTTTGATGGATACCATTCAAATGTAATCATATAAATACATTTTTTATAAAAATGATTACCAACATAGTAAAACTCTACTAATTCAGTTTCAGCTAATAAAAAGGATAAACAAATTTGCAAGTAGTCTGAAACATTTGATGATAAACTGAGAAAATCCTGAGTATTACAATGCTCCAGACTAAGTTTTTGCAATAATGTGGTATTTGTAGCAAAGAATTTAGTCACACATCAAACAAAAGTATATCAAAGAAATACTGTAGTTTGACATTTTGGGACAATACGCTTAGCCGAGAGTTTGATGAAAAGATAGATACGCTATCACACTCTCATACTATATCTGTTTGTTAAATCTAAGGCAAAAGGCAGCAGCTGGTTAGCTTAGCAGAAAGACAGGAAACAGGAGAAAACAGCTGGTTCTGTCCCAAAGTATCAAAATCCACCTACCCTTTTAAATTCCCAAATTAAGATGTTATATCCCAATGGTTTAATCTGTACAAAAACCAGGCATAAAAAATGTACAAGTTGCCTGGCAACCAGCAGAGACTCCAGGAAGTCACCGCACCCAGCCAAGAAATAGTCCCGCTCATAACCTCAATAAAACCAGAACCTGTTGTTTTTACACTTCAGTTTTTGTATGGATTAAACAAATTATATATAACATGTTAATTAGTGAGCAGTAGAGGTGCTGATAGGTGGATATTGTTACCTTTGGACAGAGCAAGGCTAGCTGTTTCCCCTTATTTTTATGTTAAGCTATGCTAACCTACTGCTGCCTGGGTCCTTATATTGAACGGACAGATACGAGAGTGGTATTGATCTTCTCATCTAACTAAGCAAGAAAGTGAATAAGCATATTTTTCCAAAGTGTCGAACTATTGCTGTGAACTCAGCCCTTTTCCTTTAACCTCACATTTTGTTGCTGTTTTCAGCATTTTAGTCAAAGCTCATCCTAGTGCAGCAGAGAATTCAAACCTTCGTAAATTACCAAAATTTGGTTGAAGGTCTTGGCAAAACAAAGGATATATTAAAGATAAACCAGTTACAGTCTGAACGTCTATGTTAGATAGGCCTATATGAATATTGCATATTCACATATTCTCTTTAGAAAATTAAAGTTGAGCATAAATGATTAAAGTACTCTCTCTTTATTATTGCCGGATGATCCAAAAGACTGAAAAGTGATAAAAACAGACACGTTTTCCCCACTGTGGGATCTTAAACGTTCCCTTCTTTCTCATCAAAAGCAAAAGGTCCTTTTTTCCAAAACCAAGAAATATCAAACGAGAGCTAAGCACTTGTGCAAGTTCAAGAGTCAAAAGAAACACAAGTGTGCCTTGTTTCCGAAGACAACAGTCTGTGATGCAGAAAAACAAAACATCAAAGTGCATTTATTCAAAAGCAGCAGAGAGTGGGGGTGTGGGTGTGTGTGAGAGAGAATGAATGTATAGAGGGGATGGGTAGGGAACACACAAAAGCCCTGCCAGGTCATGTGACCGAGGCGGGGATGAATGTTGCTTTTTGGTTGGTCAGAGTGGGAAGTCATGGAAACAGGTCTATAGTCCTATTGTCTAGCTGAAGCCTGTGTGTGTGTGTGTGTGTGTGTGTGCGTGTGTTGGAGGAGGCGGGAGGCATTGTAGCATCAGGTGGGACCAGCACAGCATTCTTCATTCACAAGCGGGAAAACGCCTCCATCATAACGTGACCTTGACTACTCCAGCAGAACAGCGTGCACATCTCTCTCTCTCTCTCTCTCTCTCACACCTCCTCTCATTCCAAGTGGGAGCATTTCAGAGAAGGCAAACAACCACACAACCGTAAACTGCCTTTTGTCTATAAAAAAATCACTGACACAGATCAGGTTATGAAGCTGGGCTTCCATTGAAAAAACAGGCATTAAGTTATGACTAGCTCCAGTGTCCACATTGTTAAACTAATCAAACCATGTTACTGTAGGACAAATCAATAACTTTTCTCCAACAAAGGCATGTCCTTATAGGCATGTTTTATCCACCACATGCCTGCTAGTCTGGCTAAAAACTAATAATAATCCTTGCAAAAGCAGCAGTTTGAAAATCAAATTGCTTTATGTTCAGTTCTTTAAAAATATCTGTATCTATATATAAATCGCAAAGTTTTAAGTGGCCCTTGCCATTAAAGTCTGCATGGTCAAGCTCAAGTGTCTTTTGATTCGACCAAGAATAAATAAAAAAAAACAAAAAAAAACAGACTGAAATCACACTTCCTTAAAGTGTTAAAATTACACCCCAGACAGCAGCGGAAAAAAATACCAGACTAAAGGTTATTATGGAAAAGATGCTCACACAACCACGACTGTATACGCAAGCAAAAGACAGACACAAAAAAAACACTGCCTTTTATACTCCCCACTGCAGGGCTTCGTATTCATAAAAACAGACAGTGGTTTTCAGCTAACCAAATACAGCTCTTGAGGGATCTTCCATCCCTTAACTGGATTAGCACTGTTCACAATGAAGATAATAATGGTACGTCTTCTGTGTGCTAATTGAAAACCAAACGAGCAGGTGCTATGGGAAGTTACTTGCACACACTCACGAGAAGAGTAGTGCACTCTGCCGACCAGGCATGAGTTATGTGTAAATCCCAGAATAGAGCAGTGGGGATTATGCAAGAACAATACTGTGGCTAAAGGCTTAGTTTCACTCATTTTAGTTTGAAAAGAGAACTGTTCTGCCCTAGAGCATGGGCAGTATGGCAATGACAATTACTGCAAGTGATAGGCTTCATATGTTATCGTGCCCATCTTGTTAAACAAGTCTCTTTTCAAAATGAATCAACACAGATGGAGTGATTGTAACCAGGGTAAAAACTGCTGGCAGAGTGTCTACACCATATGTCAAATACATTTTCTTATTTACTGTCTATTTATTTACGGTTTATTTCTAACTTTGGATATGTAGACTTTAAATTTGAGAGTGCCTTGGGAGAAGAATTTCATTGTATACACTCCTGTCAGCTCCCATGCCGATGACAATAAAAATAAAACCAATTAATATGTCAAGCCTATTAGCCATTGTGACCTGCAACAGTTTTACAAACTTAATACTTTGTGCTGTAATTCATTTGAGATTCAAAAAGTACTGCGTTTCGAAACTGAACCTTATCTATACTACAACTAACTACTGTATATGTAGAGAAAGAGAAGTGCTTTTTAAATGTCATTTAAGTTATGTGCCTGTGTACCTACCAAACAAGATTGAAGATGATGTCAAGCATTCAGACATGAAGTCTGAGTAGCGCACTCGATGATCCAGCCATCTTGATGCTTGTTGAGGAGCCTGCAGCATCCCTCCCCTAGACACGACTTAAGGCTTAGAAAAATGTGTATCTGAGAAGGCTATTCCACAAAAAAAGCTCAATTTACATAGTACATCTACCCTCTCCCTCATTAAAAATCCAGAATCTATGAATATGTAAATATTGTTCATTTCAAAAGTTGAACTACTGCAAAAGATGTCTGTGTATGTGTGCTTGAGGTTTAAAGTTTCCACATGACACTTATGCAACTTATATATTTGACCACTGTGGGTGAAACTCATAGATAATAGTTACAATGCTTGTGTTTTATGTTCATAATAATGTCATTATAATATCACTAAATCATGTGCAATGATATTTTTGAATTTGTATGTGGTAGCAGAATGATGACCGTGCACCTCGACCCAGGGCATTGTGCCCCAGAAGTTTGTTTAATGACAAAGAAGTTCAGAGCTTGTGCTTTTAAGAAGTCAAGAGGTGTGCGATCGGGATTTGCTGTAACAAGTGCATGGGGTTACAACCCTCTATGACAAAATGTATAAATACTAGAATGAAGTAAAGTAGAAATAAAGTGCTTGTGTAACTTCAGTCGCTTTGCAAACCGATTCAGACTTTTATGCTTTTCAATAAAAGTCTTAAAAATGCTGACGATGTGTCCTCCGACCCTTTGATTTCAACCACACCACGATTGGGTAGTTGTGATGTCACAAAACCCTGCTCGTACCTACACATCTCAAACTGAGATTTAAGGTGAGCACAGAAGAACGTTCCCCCTTCAGCAGATGAATGTGAAAACAGACGTCTAGTGTCAAACTCTGCACATATGTCATTGTGCACAGTGAAAGTCATGCACCCAAGTGACATAACAACAAGCATTTGTGAGTCCGGGGGGGGGGGGTTTATATTTTAGTGGGAAATAACTTAATTTGCTGTATTGCACTAACATATTTGGTTTTATTTTTATAGATAAATAGTCTTGTAGTTTGGCCCTGGAAACTGCTAAAATGGACGTTATGAAAAGGGTTGTTATTTCAATTTGGTAAATCTACACAAACAAAGACATAATATAATCACCGATTTGATTATAAGTGTCTGGTAGATTTGAGGTTTCCGCCAGCCACCGCACAAAAAGTTACATGATACACTGAGCATGTTCTTGTTACGAGTACTACAAAAAGCATTACAGTCTTAGTGGGTTTTAAGACTAAAAGGCTACTGGTTGTTAGCCGCTGATGACTAGAGAGCTTTTTCAAACTTGCTTTGTTACAATATAGGAGCTTAACTCCCTCTGCTCACAGTCCTGGCATGTACTCCATTGAGTTAAATGGGATGTGAAGGATTGGGCATCCCGTGTCAGGGAATTTCCATTGCAAATGATTGTTGAGCCACCAAGGCCAGGCTTTCATTTTGTTCAGCGTTTAGACAAACATCCACAACCAGGATTTTGTTTCAGACGATTTTATATCAGGGAGACCCATATAGTCGTACACACAGGAAGACAGTATATAAGTGATTGCATTGTGTTGCAGATTTTCCCATGAAACTCCGATGTTACAGGGTCTACACAAACACTGCTTTTGTGATTACAATTTTCTCTCATGATTCTTAGGAACATTGTCAGGTATGGTTGTGGTAATGTTTGTGCGCCCATGTACCAGACTGAGTCCTTACCAATGTCACCCCCCCACATTTCCTGCCTCTCTTTGGCTGTCCCTATAAAATAAAGGCAATAAAATCATCTTTAAAAACAAAACAAAAGAAAAACATGCAGGGTTACCCAAGACTGCTGTGTTTTTCTTTTACATTTAACTTGCTTGCGCTCTCTCTAACACACACACACACAAACTTTCATTTTGGTTTTTGCTCCTTCTGCCTGCTCAAACCTTGTGATGTTTTGTCACTTGGTCATTTAAATTATGGAGAAATTAGGAGTGCTTGTTTTGGTGCAATGGAGCTGCCTGCTGCTCCCTGCAAATACTGCAGAATCATTTTCATGTAAGAATGAGGCATTAAGGTATGAAAAGAAATAGAAATAAATCATGTAGCCCACATATGTTAAAACTCAATTATATTAGGGCTGAAGCCACAATAAAATAATTATCTGGGCCAACTTTAAGTACTCTATTGCTTAAGTGAGCTGAAGCGAAGAGCTTCGACACTGCAGGTTGCACACACTGCTTTAGAGTCAGACTGATTGCCTTTTAACATTATACAAATGAAAATATTGGTGGTGATTTGTGAGTATTTTACCATAAAGATAAAAAAACAAACAACAAACTTTTATTTGATGGGAACAATGGGATATTCTTAAATCCTAATTTTTTCAAAAGGTTGGCTTGTATAACATGCTTGCAGCCTTTAAGGTCTTTTTTCCCCCATCTCTCTTGTGGAATCACACAACAGTTTACAGTATGTGACATTTCTTGTCTATCCATAATTTGGTCTGCCATGCCCTGCTGCTGCTGCAGTGTTGCACACGTCATATACATCTTTTAATGGAAACATGGTCTCCACTTAGATAAATTCAATAACTCAGGATTACCATTTCCACTGAAGCATATAATAACCAAAAGGTCATTTCATCATCATAACTCAACAAACCATAATCCACCGCTGCCTCTTTAATGGGTTTTAAAGTGTGTCAAGGCCCGAATCACTGCCACCAGTAACATTTTTAATGAACATGCCCTCCTCTAAAGTGCCAGTCTGCCAGTCATTCTGCCCAGCTTTGAATGCCATGTCACTCTATCCCCTGTTGGGTTGCGCTAGCCTAGATCGAGATGTGCAAAGAGCCCGAGAACATTTGGGATTGATTTGTGGCTATTTTTACTTGTCCTACTTGAACTAAATGGTTCAGATACTCAGAGGAAGAAGTCAGGCGCTGAAAAGCCTTAGTGAACTCACAAAAAAAAATAACTGGAAAGCTAAATGGTGGAGGTGGAGAGTGGACACTTTAGTGTAGAGCTTTCAGAGATAAAAAAAAAAAAGTACTTTTTAATAGTAAAAAGGAATAAGCTGTAGAGTACATCCTCCACCTATTGGTCTATGTTTTAAAGGCCACTGGTGTTCTGAGGAGTGAAAATTAATGTACTGGGAAAGATAAATGCCCATGTGAACACACATACACCAGAAAGGTTTAATAAAAGAAAGGTGGACTAAGCGGTCTCAAGTGCACCTTGATAACACACACAGTAGCAGCATTTCCTCCAGAAGCCATGCAGGACTACTGCACACATGCAGTGCTCCTCTCCGCCAGGCAAAAATTACTCCTCTTATTAAACCATAACTCAGGCAAGAACACAGGACCTAAACAACACTCATTACCTAAGCATATAGTGAACAGGCTACTGTTCAATGATCCTGGCGCTACAATTATGTTACCAACTGATGACTATCATCACAAGTGTAATAAGCGCTCTACGTGAGCACTGACATTATGGAAGATGGTTATGGGCTCTCCTGCTGTCATAGCCAGACCCTGGTATAGAGTCACACAAACACATGCTGAGGAGAGAGATAGTGTAAAGCTGGGCTGTGTATCTGGTCTAGGTGCTGTGAAAGGATTCAGTCACTTCACAGATCAGCCATCTACTCGCTGTGACTGGCACAAGTGAGTGGGAACAAAGGAGTCACTGTGGCTGTCACACTCACTCCTCCTAACACTCACCCTTTGCTCTGCCAGCTGTCTTCTCCATCCCCTCCCACAGCCCCCCAGCTGTGGCTATACATCAAGATACACTTAATTCCACTCACACGCAAACACACCCACCGACACACATGTCTTGGGTGGCTTCATGACCTGGCTTCCCTAAAACAGTCTCTTCCCCCCTGCTGGGTGCTCTTTGCCTATCCGCCTTACTGACAGGCCACACTGTCGGAGGCACAATGTTATTCATCACCACCACCAGCTCATCAGTATCACACCACTACACACAGCCACAACACATGAGCTCATGCTTAGAATACACTGGTACCGATTTTCAAAATACTTTCCATGTAATTCTGTCTTTCTTGTCTTCTAGAGTACTGTCAGATGCTTGTTATTGTTCTTTTGCTCATTCTTGCCAACTGAGACCTTTTGCCCAAACTCCACTTCATGCATGCCACACCCTTTCCCCACAATGCCCTCCCCTCTCCTGACAGATGCCCCGTTGCCTGATCTTTGGGCTCACCCATTAATTTGCCAACCTCTAAACTCTGCCCTCAGCCTCCCACTCTCCACAGCCTTCCTATTATTTATTTATCCCACAGCTCTTTTTTTTTTTTTTTTTTAAACCATATGCTACACCCATGCCCTCCCTATGTTTACCCATTAGCCTCAAGCCCTGCCTGCCTGGTCAGTCACGAGCCAGTGTCGATGCCAGCACGGCCTCCACCCTAGCAGTGTGGTGACTGGCCGCTGCTGAAACACTTTCATCCCTCCTGTGTGCCTAGCCAGAGTCCTACAAAGCCAGTCATTGGGGCTTTGCTAGTCGCTGTATTATTATTGTCAAGTTAAAGTAAAACTGTGGGTGGGGGGTTCGATTGTGGTATAGCGGCAGAAACAAGAGGTGAAATGAGGCTGAAGTCGGGTTATTTATGGACTGGGGCATAGGATTCAAAGAACTTCATTTTTGCCTTTTATGGGTTAATTGCATGTAACCCACATTTATGTGAAACAGAGGCCGAGAGGCAGGGGGGCATTCCTCAGGCCAGCATTTCATTGCTGTGGGTACGATGTCATTGTATGATGTAATCTGCATAGCAGCCCCCCCATACATCTATTCATTGAGCACGCGGAAACAGACATCAGACACGACACATTTCACAGCCTGCCCTGTAACTGATACTAAAAACCATTAACAAATAACTACATTGCATTGGGTTGTGGGGTACACGTCTTGACCTTTCTTGTCACACTTTCTGTCAACAGGAAATGGATCAGTTCACATGCAGATATTGGCAGGAAGTGGCTCACGTTCCACCTTCAATTTAGAAGAGGGCTTTTCATTTGTACTAAGATCTACTTCTGAAACCTCCTGCTTTGTATGTAAAAACTTCACCATATGTCTAAACACTGTTATGCATCCAGTAGCTAACTAAAATTGCCATTGGTATTTCCTGTGCCTTTCTTCCACAGCAGTGTCTGGGTTGGAAAATGCAGCCAGACAAGTTGGACACGCACGCACACACAAAAATACAAACGGAGTGTTAAGCTTCCCCTCCAGACAACAAAAGAACAGACACAGCAACAAGCCCCAAAGGCAACATTAAACCCAGCTAGTCCACCATTACAATACCTCTCTTCTCTCAATAGAGAGCCATGCTGCGCTGAACCATGTTATTCTTCAGTTTTAAACATAGCTAGGAATAAGATAAAGGCTAGGCACACTGACAACGTGTAACATCCACAGGAAATGGAAAACACTGATGTGTGGCCAGCACAGACCAGCCAGGGTGACACGGGGTAAAGCAGGTGGTTTACAGATGGGAATCTGCTCAGGCCACAAACAGCGACAGAATCCCGAGCTCAACACAATGATGCGGGTCTGAGAGACAAACAAACACTCCTTGATGCTTGTCCACAGATGGCAGGGAAAACCTGTGTCTATAGATACAACAACATAGCTGGCAAGAATCAAAAACACTGAAAACACAGAACAGGAATAAGAAAACGCAACAGAAATACTGTGCTTTTGCTAAATTGTGTTAAAATTGGTTTGAAGTGAGCCAACAGCCTCATGCGCAATTACTCTGCTCCCAACCTCATCAGGCAGAAAAGAGACAAATAAAAGGTTTGATGAAGTGTCTGTATGTGTTTATGAACGTCCATTTATACATGTCTGATAAGGTGCACAAACATTGTGACAAAAAAAATACACAAGGATTTGACTGAGGATGATTGAAAGTTGAAACATCGCTTCTTACACAGAGTAAAGAAAATACGAGCTATCCATGAGCCTCATGATTAAGCTTCACATGTTGTTCTTTGAGGGCATCATCATACCTCTGCTCTCTTCTTCCTGCAATAGATATTTTCCAGATACATTACCCAGCCACAGATCACATTTACATTTTGCTAACAGGCAGCATCAGAGTGTGAGGGTGATTATGGCTTGTTTCTACTAGCTGGCTGAGGCCAACAGAAACTCACTTCAGGCTGCCACTGAGCTTAAAAGTAGCTGCTGGACGGACGACCACTGGAGCCTTGTGCAGGTCGATCAACTCCAGATGCCCTGTCGAACGCTGCTGCGCCTGGGCAATGTGTGGGCTGCAAGGGGCAGAAACTGGGCAATACGAATATGTATAGAGCATAGAAGTGAAGGATGGAAAGGAGGCAGAAACTGTGATTGAATGCAAGAGAAAGATTATACATGAAGGAAAGGGGCAACAGCTAGTCTTAGGAGGGAGACATGAGAGTCTGAGAACAAAAGTAAGAGCGAGCGGGAGATATCAAAGTGTCTTGTTTCACGAATGTCCTTATGTGTTTTGATTTATTCAGACGCTCAGAGGCAGCCCCGACATAAAGCAACACATCTTCAATCCAAGGCTTGCCGTTCCTCAGCCAGAGAGAACGAGCGCGCTGGCTGACCTTGGCATGTTATGAGAGATCCTCCACTCCTCCTCAGTCTCCTCTCTCTAGAGGCAGCCTCGACTGGTCTAATGGAAAACACTGCTGCGACACGTTGACATCGCAGAGGCAGCCCGCATCGTGACAGAATGGGTTCAAAATCCTTAATCGCAGCCCATACATTAATTATGCATTTATCTTCATTTCAGAGTTGTTGTGGTGGTTTTATACCTGGTCATTCTTAGGGATCCTTATTTAAACAGTGCACAGAAGCTACTAGAAATCACTTGCAATGAACAAGCTTGTTGTAGCCATAAGCAAACAAGTCGGGACAGCACCAAAGGGAACTACTATCAAAAAATGTGTTCATGTTTTTGTAGAGAAGCTTATGAGACAACAACAACATCAAAAATATCAAAGATTACACATTCACACGGTTACATATTTTGCTAGGGTCTTATGAGTACGTACTGTATTTTTGCTTCCCTTCCAGTCACTGCAAGGGATAAATTACATCTTAAGCAAGTCATTATCTAACCAATTCATGAATCTAAGAACATTGGGACTCCATAATCATTGTTTGAAATTACTCTTAAAAACAGAAAGAGAGAGCATGTTGGCAATAATATAAGGGCAAAATAAGAAATAAGTTCGTCGGTTTCTTAGAAACAGCGCTCTCCGTCCCCCCCATACCCAGCAGAACAACAGGCTAGTTTTATTTCCGGTCCACCTCACTGAACCTCCAGTCATCCGTATGTGCTGTCCGCTGTCATCAAGGGATGGCGTTGACATGATCATTGTTGTGTGTGCGCGCCTGTGAGACACAGTGAGAGGACATGAGGCCGGCCTCTGTTTAGACCTGTGACTCATAGCTCACAAACACACACAGTTACAACCCTGAAGATGTCTAGGGGTAAGGGAAGCAACACCAACAAATATATACATACTCTAAAGATACAGAGAAGATCAATCTTGATCAACCTTTGCTTTACTTGGAAAAAAACCTCCCTTTTAATCTCACCCCCTCTCTTTCTCTTTGAAGTTGTCTACTTTATGTAATACTGACCAAGGTACTAGTCCCATCTCCACCCTTGAGCTCCAAACTGTCAGAGTCAGGGACATCAAGTGTGAGGCTAATGTGTGCCAGACAATTTCTTAAACTTAAATCTGTATGTTATCAGTAATGTTGCTTTATCAGTTAGATGAAAACTAATTAACGTGATCATGTTGAAATACAACAAACATGCTGTTTTGGGGTTTTCAATTCCTTGTCATCCACATTTTTAAGGACATTATGAATTGTGGGATAATTCCTTCAAGCAAAGTCTGCAGCATTTACGGAACGGGTAAATAAATGGTTCCAAAAGTCTACCAGAGAGCCCTCAAGTACTTGCTGATTTTACAGGAGGACAGCCCTAAGCCCTTGAGGACTTGTCAGGACTTCACTAAAGTACGCTTTAATTCCATCTCTATAACCACTCAGCCTGACACAAACAGTTCTGGAAGTTAAAAGCGTAACCCTAAAAACATTTGGCGGCTGACTGTTAAAAGAGTAGTCCATCAATTTAGCATTGCAAATAAACATTGTCGGACTCACGAGGGACAGTTTAAAAAAAAAAATAGAATAGATAAATTGATATAGGGCCAAAGACATCAAGATCAATTTCCTCAATTGACATCACTTGGGTGTCAATAGACTTTGGTGTGTAAAATTGGCTGAGTTCCCCTTTAATGAGTTTATATCAGTTAAACGATTAAGCTAAAATAAATCTGCCAGAAATTGTTAGTCCTTTTGATATGATGATGACTGTCCCCTTTATGTGCACTTCACCAGCTTTGTTACTTTAAAGACAAGCAGAGCAGTGAATCCAATTTCCTAGTTTGGTTGTTCCATGCGTTTTTAAAAATTCTGTGACATTTCACATTTTTTTCCCAGCAAGCAAGCAAGCATCATAAAGCACAGCATAAATGCTTCAGGGAACATGACACCATGACACCCCCGCCTGTCCTTATAATCTGGTACATTTGGTCGTCAGTTACTGTTCGGCTCACTGTTCATAAAACTTTCTGTGCGATACACCGGGTGAAAAATTGCAAATAACACTGCGGCAATGTAGTGGTCAGCAAACACACACACACAATTCTGAAAAATCCCTCCCTCCATCAAACAGAAAACTCATTACCACATACATACAAAAAGCTCCATAAACTAACGGTTCAGAATTTCTGTAGATACCAAAAGTCATGTGCACATTTGGGGAGAGCAGTGCAGAAAACCAGGGCCCCTTCATTGACTCACACTCACTGAAGACTGTAATAGGCGAGACTTTCAGGTAAAGTGCACATTTTAGGGCCTAAAGCGATTCACACTCATACCTGTAATCCTTTCCAAGCCATTGAGATCATGGGGGGATTTAGCAATGATCCATGTGTGCGCCTGATCAAGCATTAGTAGACCACCTGATCATGTTTTCATGGACAGGGAGAAAGATGGATGGACCAATGGCTGCATGGATCAAGAGATGCATAGGTGTACAGATGGACGGAGGGAGTGATGGATGGGCAGGGCAGTGTGACGGCAACAATCCGTATAACAGCCAACATCGAGATCAATCAATGAGCCACAATATTACACGCTACCTAAATGGCTGGGAGTCACACATACAAGCACACACACACACACACACGAGAAAAGCTATAATTAGGTTACAATTGAAGAAAATCTGTGTTTAGCGCCTGGGTCATACTGAAACACCAGCATGTGTGAAAATGACGCAGGCAAGAAAAATAAAAACTGACACAGAAACACAGCACTGAAATCTCTGCAGCACACATGCCACAAATCATACACTGTGTGATGTTAACACCACTGACACATACGCACAGTCCTACTACAACAGCTGCATACAGTTGAATAGACCAACCCTCTCACAACTGGGCAAGCCTTACAAAGTACCCAACTCTAAAAGTCAGTTCAAGCCTCTCACGCAGCTGGAGTGGGGATATACTGGTTAGACCAAGACTATCCAACCATTTATCCTTCTGGGTCAGTAGGCTCAGAGGCTGAGAGATGCTAAATACCACAAACACACACAGAGTAAGAGAGCCGGCTAACCTCTCACCTAATATTTACAGAGCTCTGCGGCAGTACCACAGCTGGAATGCAGCGGGCAGAGCGAGCACGCAGAGGGAACCATATCACTTTCTGGGTCATCTAGGGCTGCTTCACTCCGCATGAAGTCTAGACTTGGACTGAAAAACACGCCTGCTGACGCTCTCCACTTAAACTGATTCATATTCTAAGAATGGATAGACTCTGTGCCCGAGGAACAAAACATATACAGTTATAGGAGCACAGGGTAATAGGTTGAGATAAGATTCATAAGTGTATTCCCTTACGAAACCGCTAACAGATTACAGTTGGTCATAAAACAATTTCAACAACAAGTTTCTCTTCTTGATTTCTCTTTAAGTCAAAGAGTTGCTTGGCTCTGAATTTAGCCCAAGGCAACAATCAGTAAACTAAAGAGTAGAACAAGGCAGCAGTACCTTAGAGATCTCTTCTCACCCACCTATGTCTGACTGGCTGTCTGGCACCTTCCCATCGCACCTTCAGTATCTACCTGCTGTTTTAATTAACTTCATACCACAGGGAACAATTATGAAAGATAACATGCATCTCATTTGGAACTGCAAATGACTAACTTCAAGCTGCCGAAGGACAGGCGCACCAGTATGTACTGCAAGCAAGGATACCAGTACATTAAATGGCATGTTTTTTCTTCTACAGGCAGTCTCAATGGCTGTCAGCACTAAAAGACAAAAAGTGACAGAGAGATGACAGGAAACTTTTCGGGCCCTGATGTTTTTGGTGTTACTTTAATGCTGCAATCTTGAGCTTTTAGGAGAAAAAGCAACTCCAAAGGAAATGAGTTCATTAAGATGGACAGATAGCAGGTCGGGCATCCATCAAGGAGAAAATAATTTACATACCTCCATTTCCCTCAGGGAGCAAGAACAGAGTGAGAAAGTAGATGGAGGGAGAGGGGGGGGGGCTTCCATGTTTGAGTGAACAAATGAGAAGAAAGTACAAGAGTTGGGGGATACAGAGACGCTAAAATGAGCAAGACGGTAAGATTGCATGTGTGAGAAAGCCAGTGTAAGAGAGTAAGCTAATGAGAGAGCGATAACAAGCAGCATGCGGAGGGAGGGGGCTCTGACAGGCGAGAGGAGACAGAAACACAGCTCAGAAATTGGCATGGTTTCACTTCAGGAGGTGGTGAGAGGATGCCAAACAGTAGGCAGTGTCAAACAGATTTACCAGGATCTCGTATGTGATGCAACTCAATAAGCGAGGGCAGGCACCCATCCTCTCCCAAAGAGTACTCCAAGCTGACTCTCCATCTCTGCCTCTTTCCACTAATCTGATTTCCAGTATTATGTTTCACTATTTAAAACAAAAAACCAAAGCGCTAGAGTTTAATGTCATCAGCTTATTTGGCTTATGATTTACAGTGCGAGGCAAGCCTGCCACATTTTACCTTTTCACTTGTGTTGCAACACTATCGCGGATTTTTAAGACCTTTTAGGGATAAAGAAATATTTATTTGGGCAAACCAGTTTACAAGAAATGGAGGTTTGCTGTGGCATATAAATAGTTTTTTTTTTCGCATATGTGCGCATTCCTTTTGACATATGGGTCCCTCAGGTGGCTTTAAAACTGCAATATAAGACTTCTGGCACGCTTCAGTTCTGAACAGGACAGCTACCAGCCAAAGCTGTGCACACACAAAACTTCACATACCAGTTTAATGGGAGAGTGCGCTTATGTTTGTGGTTTGTTCCAAAGCATGAGTTGAAAATTGCGTTCCTTGACTGCTAAAAGCTGAGTCTAAAACCAAACATCAATCTTTAACCCTCTGTCAACCACAGTCACAAAGACAGGGAGCACATATGGGCCAAAACCACACAATGCAACACAGAATCTCTCAGTTCAAGTATTTCATCCTGGTAGAAACTCAGATTTCACATCAAATAACACACTATAACCTCATGGACAACTACAACAAGGAATAACCAGACAATAACCTAACTTTCTACTTCGATGATACTCCCAGAATGGTGCTTGAAACCAAAACTGCCACCCCATTCATTCCTTGTAATCAAGCTCTTGAGCACTGTCCGTGTGTCTGGCTGAGACAGGGCTGCACATGTCCCTGTGCTTCTGTATCTAGGCTATGCTTGCCTGTGTTTACTGTCGAATTGCCACGCTGACGCCGGCGTGCGTGCGGCTCCACCACAACAGGGACATCTTTGGTGGCTAACGGGGCATGTAAATGAGCTCTCACTCTATCAGAAGCCGCCTGGAGGGGCAGGGGGACCAAGAGAAGACGACAGCGAAGCCCCTGGACCGCACCACGACTGATGTGAGGAGGAGAGAGCCGAGGCACGCTGTGTGCCAGAGCACAACGCTGTTCTAGTCTATTATGGTTACTGAGTAATCACTGAGGAAATATGGAGCAGTAATTCTCCAAGTGGGGTCTACGGATGGCATGGGGCCCTTTAAGGACCACTGTGGGACCAAAGGCATAAAGAGGAATAAATGGAAATTTTTTCTCAAGTATTTTACTACAGAAAAAAACAATGGCTGCACATGTGAATCCATACAAGTCATAGTAATCCTGAAATTATAGATGTTGACCCTTGGACTTTCTTTATTCTTTCAGTATGTTTGGTCACGTTTTACATTTGGAATGGCAGCATTCAAACTAAATCCAACCATTTACTCATCACTTTTAACTATCAATTTTGACTTTTCTGCTTGATTGCTTACTACATTTCACACACACTCAACTGAAGCACAGCTAAGCTGTTAGGTTAGTCCAGCTGCAGAAGTCCCGCCCGGTTGGAAATCATGCTCTACAACCTTTTTGCGATTCTGTTCAAACAAAGATAACAAAACCTCTGAGAAGACGGCTAGGCCTACTTCAGGTAAAATCTTTTAAAAAACAGAGGTCTAAGGTGGTCTAATGCAGTTGTTCCATACCTGAGTGTCAGGGGTTGCAATCTAATTCTGAGGAGAGTCTTTGGTTAACTAGTTTCAACCCAAAGACATGCAAGTGGTCACTGCTTCCTTTTAAGAGACTGATGCACATGCATTAGGGGTCACGTGAACACTTTTGGGAGGCCCTGACACACAGGTTTGTAAAGAGGCAAGTTATGTTAAGTGCTAGACCTCAAACAAGCGGATGAGCTATTTTGGAGGCTGTGTAAAACTGCAATGTGATAATGCATCTGGATATCTTTGTTACTCATCTTATGGAGGAGAGTACAGAGGTTTCTGTCTCCCCTCTCCTAGTCACAGGCCCACGGTGTGGCCCGCATGCTGGGCTGGAGTTACACACCGCACACCATTGAAGCAGCTCTTCATTTAGCAGTGGGGGGAGAAAACTGAGGCATCTCTAAACGCACCAGTTTTTGTTTTTTTTTATATCAAGCGAACAGCATGCGCGGAACAAACAAGCCGGGGGAGCAGCAGCCTCGGCTTCTTCTCCGCCGGAGAAGCTGCACTGCAAACACACAACTTGCAGCTTCAACACGCACTTGTTTACCCAAACAGAACAACAGCAACAACAACAACAACAACAACAACAAAAAAGCGCACGGAGAACGAATTCACTGGCGGTTTAATATCCACTGCAGTGCATGCGTCTCTGTGTGAGAGAGACATACATGGCAATAAATAAAAAGAAACAGCGCCCAAAGCCGCTTAGGCCACTTCGCAAAAGTAACAGCCCGGCAGGGAGATGTAGGCTACACAAGAGACCAGCGAGAGAAAGGACAAGGAGGAACAGTTATTATCTCGCCACAATGCAACACAGAGAGAGGAACGCTCGGCTGAGGCAAAGCGCAGCCAACCCCAAACATCGTGAATTGGCACAAAACGCGAGAGAAGTGAAGCTAAAATGCTGCTCAGCGCCGACACGTCTGCAAGAAAAGAAAGCTGTGACAAACCTGACGAAGCGACGACACTGCTTCCACTAAAAGCGCTGATGTCCGGAGTTTGTGTATGTGTTGTGAATCTGTGTGTGTGTCACTCAGCGGTGTTTTCGCTCTCTCTCCTCTGCCGTAGAGGTAGCGCTGATGTTTTCCACTTCCTCTTTTCTCCTGCCGTCTGCTGGCTGACTTGATGATGCCAGACAGAGGATGCACGGGAGCAGGGAGTCTCTGGTGTGACGAGTGGACACTTCATCGGATTTTAAAATCAGTAGGGTGCTTTCATTTTAGCAGCCCCGAAGTTTCAACAATTCAATGGGCTTTGCACACAAAAAATGGAATGCCATTTAGACAAAATCTACTAAACACAGGGCAACATAAACAGGCAACGTAAATAGGATTTTAAACGAATGAAAATAATTAGAAAATTGTTCAGTGTTTGGAGTCTTTGGAGTTAGGATTTAATATTGCTGCATGTTTTTTATTAATTATGTATGTTAAACAACTAAATAAACCAATAGCCCAAAAAGCAACCCTAAGCACTGGTTAATATAGATAGTACTGAGCTGGTTTAACATAAAGGTGTCAAGAAAGGTCAAATATGTGTTAACATTATGTTGGAATTCACCAAATATGGGTTCTGTGATGCAATTTTAACAATTTTGCACAAGTTTTAAAAAGCAATTAGGTTTTTGTTGGCTGCTTTTAAAGAAAATAAATGTGGTTAATATGGATTCAAATGTTACCACCGGCCCTGAACAGGCCCCTAGTGGACAGTAGCTTTTGCCTACACTGTCTCAACAGATGTAGGCTAGTGAATAATGGCGATTTACAATGAATTATATCTGAATAAACAAACATACAATTGAGGATGTCTTTTCTCTCCATCATGGGTGACACAAAGGCGCCACTTCCTCCAATCTAGCAGCCAGGAGGGAAGGGCAAACAGGAACAATGATTTCAATAATTCATGGTTATTGAGCACTCTCTGGTCTCCACACAAACACAGCGAATTGTTTGGAGGGAGGGATTACGGCCTTCTAATGTTACATTATGTTGGGAACCATTTTGCTATAGCTCAACAACATTTAATGCTATAGTTTCAGTGGATTTCATTGTACGTGACAGGATATAGGACTACATCAGAGTACAGCAGCTCTGAGCCACAAGGCCACTTCCCTTCAATTTTTTCAGTGATGACAGACTGTTTTGTGATATTAAACCCAGAGTGTGTGTTTATGATCAAAAGAGAGAGAGAGAACAGTGTATAGCAGACAGCCCCGCAGCTCATCCTTGTCTCCACTCAGCAGGAGGAGGATTAATACAGGAGCCCTGTTCCTCCTGATAAAAATTCTGGAGCGACACACCCAGCAGAAATCTCTCTCTCTCTCTGTTTGTTTTTCTCTCTCTGTGAAAAACACAGGATAGAAATCTCTGCTGATTTAAATGACAGCCCGTGTCCTCTACTAAATTGTTAATTTGATTACACACATGGGCTGAGCAAGCAAGTAGACCTGCTCCACAAATAACAGAAAGAAAACTGATGATTTAACTCAACAACAACAATTTAGTGTAGCAGGACACAAGTGTTTTTGAGGTATCTGTTTCATAGTACAGAGATGCTTTTTTTGTTTTAACCCTTGGAGGTTGCATTAGATTGGGAGGTAAACACCCAAGCAGAGCACATCAGCAAACAAACAAAACTTCTCTCCCCCTTCTATTCTGTTCCCATCATTATGGAGTTATTTTGACTTTTGCATCTCTGACTTCAGCTTCAAGAATACATCAGAGGGTTCACAGAAGATGGAATCTTGTTATCTGAGACAGGAAAGAGGCAGTGGAACGGTTTTAAGCCAGCCCATCTGGTTTAAAAGTACTGCATGATGCATTCAATACAGCGCAGACTCACAATGCAGTACAATGTGCCTCTGCATCCAATAAAATGCAGAGTCACTCTTGTGTCGCATCTCACAAGATAAGACTGTTTTCCTTTGTGCGTGTGACTTTTACCTGGCTGTACAACTAACTTGGCTTTGGACACACCTTGTTTCACAACCACTGACTAAACCTCTACCCATCTAGTGTTAAGATGATAGCACGTAACCAAATAGGAGAGAGGGGCTGTTACGGCATCTTTCCCGTTTGGTAAAACATGACTATTATTCATGAGTGAAGTGCAGTGCTCCAGCCATAAAGATTTAATTATGTAGTGTTCTGCAAATATGTTGGGCCTCTAACACAATCTGCACAGTGAGTCTGGCCTGGCACTCATTCTCACCTGTCCCTTGTCCAAGAAGACAGAGTGCTTCAATAAAGTCTCTCCCCTGACCAAATTCTCTCTACGTGGCACAACCTCCCTCTGAGCAGCTTGTGACTGAATCTCATCTGGGAGATTCATTGTTCTACTCACAGAGAGAGAGAAACGTCAGCGTGGAACAGACTGTTTCAATGAAGCTGATTTATCTTTGGTTGTTGGTCAAAGCACCAGAAATAGAGTGCTGCCACAGAAAGAAGACGAGAAAGAGGAGAGAATAAATGAGCTCTTAATTAGCAACTAAAATGCTCTCATGGCTCTGTAATCTCTCACTCTTTGATGGAATTGTATTTTCGCACATAAACACATATACTCCCTACAGCATTTGAGCTATTCAGAGAGCCTAAGACACAAATCTAAATGGCAATCTAGTTTGCTTGTTCCCTGTAGGTTTACTGTAATTGTCTCTGTATTAGGGTCATTATAAAGAGGAAATGTTTCTAGTTCATTTCCACAGAGACTCCTGTGCAAAATGTGCTGCTCATGGAGGACAGAAGCACCAGACGTTCTTTAAAGGCGGCCTAAAGGGCAAGTCTTGTGTTACGTAGCTACTGTAAACTGCTGGTCTTTGCTAACTTTTTATGTAACGCAGTTCTGCTGGTTGGGTTAGGGTTAGGGTCAGCTCAGCACAGAGAGGGAGGATTGCTCTGCATTGTGTAGGTTACAGACTGAAAAGATTTTTGAGAAACTCTCTGAAGCTGGCAGGACAAGATGAAAACGGTTCTAGGAAGGTCACCGCAGTACTGCGCCGTGTACTTTTTAATGATCAGACTTCTGTGTGTCGAGTTTCACCGCACCATCCTCAAAAATTTAAGTCGTCAACATGAAAAATAGAATCATACAAATTAAGTCAAGGCTGAGCTCATTAACATCTTTGTTTTTGCTGCCTTGCGTTGGGTAAACATTGCAGAAAAAGAGCCATCTTTATTCTCAGAATAAGGGAACACATACAGATACATTCTTTCCCCATCTCTGTGGCTTTTTCCCCCCCGAGGCAAATAAGCATATTCCAACCTCAAATAATTTAAAATATTTATGTACAGTCACAAGCAGTGAAACATTCACGCTTGTGTGGAAGACAAATTCTTACTGTACTCCAACGTTTAACTTGGACCCCCCCCTCTCTGCGTTAAACACACTCTACAATCAAAGTATTTAAAAGCAACAAGATGGCAGGGTAATATATATATATATATATTTATACTGTATATGTGGTGGAAACCACAATCTCTTAATAACATACTGTATTTGCTGACATGCTATCTTTTTAAACCCCGTAGAAGAACATTATCTCTTACACTGACAGGCTCATTTCATATCATTTTAGATTCATTACCCATGCAGCTAATGTTTTTTGACACACATATGCACCAAGGCACACATACACACACTTACTTAAGCAGCTGGTCCATGTGACCCTGTGCTGTGTGATCTAAGAGTGGATGTAAATGCAAGTCGTTGCCCTGGAGAGATTTAAATGGTTGGGAGAAGTCATGCGCAGTGGATTTCCAGTTTTAGGGGTTCAACCTGCAGAGAAAAGGCTTTAAAAAGTCTCCAGAGTGCAGTGCTTACAGAGGCACTCTGCAGAACACACTTCACTCCTGCATAAGATCTACCATTGCTGCTACTTCAGTCACGGTCTCTTTCTACGTTTAAAGCACGTACTATGTCTATCAGCTTGTTCCAAACGCTCAGTCTGAATCTGAGCTGTCACTGGTTTTCGAGGACTTGTGCTTTCGTTTTCTTTTTCTCTTCTTCTTGTCTTTTTTCTTTTTGTCCTTCCTCTTCTTCCTTTTCTTGCTGCGATGGTGGTCAGAGGAAGAAGAGGAGGAGGAAGAGGAGGAATCGGAATTGGAGGAGGTGGTGTCCTGAAGCAGCTGCTGCAACTGCTGGATCCTAGAAACAGGAAGGGCAGACAGGAAAGGGGGTGGGGGGGTGGGGAGGAGTTGGGATTAGAGTCAAGTACAGGGAGGAAAACACAACTGATGCAGACTCCGATGCTCAGGTTGGCAAGCATCTGAAGTGTCCCTGAGCAGGACACTGGTATTTCCGGACTGTAGAGATAGCCAAGTGCCTAATTTTGTTACATATTTCCAATAATTGCCAACAGTGCCCAAGTACCCGATAATACTACAAGTTTGTGGAGGATATTCAGGACCCACTGGGACACGCCAGGATAACGGGGTCATCCTGTCACTTAAATACAAGGCTCGAGCTCACGTGACTTTAAAAAATTTCATATTTAAAAACAAATAATCACAAAGTTAGATGACAACTATTGCTATTTTTTTAATTTCACCTGAACCTTAACAGAGGGGGGCACTACTTCAAGTCATCATTTGATCATTAATTAACACTTATTTTTAAAGTAATGGCACCTGTACACAAAAATGAACTTTCAAAAGGAAAAGAGATGCAGCGATTTCTAAAACTAACCATTTTCTAAAATGTCAACAGTCAATTACCACCCCATGATAAGAGGCTACCATCTCAAGGACAGCTTGAGACACAATAACTGTATATGCAATTGAAAAGCAAGCTTGCCGGGAGAGGTTGGACTGTTTCACTTCCCTTTCAAAGAAGGTGCCAAAATTAATGTGGCACAGACACACAACTGAGACTTCAAAGCGCCACTGGCCTTTGAATAACCTTTTTGTAATGCATGCAAAAACACACACAAGCGTGTTTGCTGCTGCTCTGCATGTAAACACACACACACACACACACACCTACAGTGAGCCTTCATAGTAAGCAAACCTCCAATTCAAACATTCTGGTGTCAAACACTATTTGCTAGAAGCAGAGAATCAGCCACCATGAGAGAATTTCCAGGTCATCTGAGATTGTCCCACTCTGCTGGGGGAAAACAGTAAAAAACGTCCCAGGTTACGTAGGTAACCATGGTTCCCTGATAGGGAACGAGACGCTGCGTCAGCTGACGCTATGGGGAACGCCTCCAGCGTGACAGCCTCTGAATCTCTTGTAACAACTTAGACCAATCTTGATTGGGTCCGACGTCAACACGTGACGCACGCCGGCGGAACCGGAGGTATAAAGGGAGCCGGCTT
>CM022477.1:14643776-14724813 GCA_011952105.1 Coreoperca whiteheadi
GGAAAAGGAAAATG
Source organism: Coreoperca whiteheadi (assembly GCA_011952105.1). Lineage (NCBI taxonomy): Eukaryota > Metazoa > Chordata > Actinopteri > Centrarchiformes > Sinipercidae > Coreoperca > Coreoperca whiteheadi. Next base: position 14,643,791 of record CM022477.1, read on the forward strand.
ATTCCGGCTACTATTCACAATAGATCGAGGAGATTATCCCAGCTCAACACATTCCAACCATTGTACTGATTCTAGTGTTATGTCAGCATTTTTAAAAACCTCCCTGTGACAATACAAGGTAGGAAAATATGTTACAGTTGCATTTATGGTAATCATTGCAGAGGCTGTGTCCCCCAGCAGTAGGTATTGTTCCATTACAGGCACATAGGAACTGGCTGTGTGAAGAGGTCTGCTGCCCACATGTTCCTCAGTGTAAACTCAACGAGTCCAAACTATCTTGTTAACCTCAGCTGAAGGTCTCAGACACAAACTTGTCTCTGTCACAGCTCCCTGACCCTGCCACAACCCAACCTACATTCTGTGAGATCTTCTCTAAATAACTATGGGTGGGCTTGTTTTTTCGAAGCAGTTAACAAACTCACCACTCTGAACTGCTCCAGTTTCTGGTTGCCTTTGATGAAGAATGGACACTCCCTATCTCCTGTCCTGTGGCCGTAACGCTTGCACCTCCAACCTGTGGCAAAGGAATCAAACATCAATCTCTGTACTTGGGGAAATATGCATGTTACAGGTACATAATTTCAGATTTGCTATAAATTAGATCAAATGCAGGCATGAAAGTACATTCTTGACCATGGGAACAGTTTGACCAAAATAATCTTAACTCAAGGTCCACTTACAAGCTCTTTCTTGAGCTTTCAGACACATCTCACGGCCTTCTTCTGCAAATATAGTATGCTCATTTTTCATCGAGTAAGGTCAGTTTTCATATATAACAATATACACACACACACGTTTGTACATGACCACCTGCTATCACATGACCAAAGTTCTGTACTTGCTGGCATCTGAACCACCTCAATGACAATTAAAGAAAGTCACCAATGAAGGCTTTGATTTGCAGTTGAAAGCTCATGGGAACGATAGTAAGTGAACCTTAATTTAAGATTATTTTGTCAAAGTAGATTATGGTTTTTAATTCACTGTAGTTTCTATCTATCCACACGCCTTCACAGGAGCATACAGGGCCACATAAAAACATTCATTTAGGTTAAAGAACAAAACGTTTCCTTTTGTTTGTGTGAAGACGGACCTCCTCGAACAAATCATTCATGTACTAGACTGAAAAGAAGTGAAGAATTTGTGTCGAAATTTCACAGTTTTAATGTTCGTTACTTTAAGTGGCAGTGAAGCTACCATGAATAACTTCGAGTCTTTGCAAAGGGAGACCACACGGATTCTGTTCATCCTCCCAGTGTAGTTGTGTGCAAAGTCGTTTACTTAGGTTTTTCATGTCCATATCATTCACTGTGATGTCTCTCCATTCCTTTAAACGGGATGACCTATTCAAACATTTTCTCAAAAGGGTTCAGCAGAGCGAGTCATTCTCAGATTCTGCAGAACAAATGCCAACTGGTGGACAGGGCCTGTGTGTACGTGTGTGTGCGCGCGCGCTGACTTCCTAAGTCCCTGGCTGTTCACGCAGCATGAAAATGAGTGGGACAAAGCAATGAATGGACACTGAATATAATGACAGTCTTTGTCTGACTGTAAAGACAGAAGGTACCGGTCTCCATAACACCATTATTAATCTCTAGCCCTTTGAGTTCGCCAGAAAAACAATAGATGTGGTGTTAATTGTCAAGTTCTTGTGGTTGCATGTATCGCCTATGAAGATCACTGCCCACTCATGGTGGAGGTTTACTCCCACCTACAGTTCTTCAACTACGAGTGCTACACAGTAAAAGTGATAATTAACTTTATTTGTATATAGGGTACCTCCATAATGTCTGTGAAGACCTTTCAAGAGATTTCAAATTATAAGTCAAAGAATATGAGGAATAAATGCAACTGTGGACATATGAGAAGATGCTCTGCATATTGTTATACTTACAAGAACCCAGCAACTTTCTCTTGAGTTCTAGTACTAAATTTAAGGTGAAAAGCACATATTTAACTGCCTTTAAAACCATTTAACTCCCTGAATTTACACAATTTTGAGGCGTTTACACCATTTTCAGGACGTACAGACACTGTGTACCGTGTAGTACGAATCTAAACACAGAAAGACAAACAAAAGGCAAACTGAGACCAAATAACACTGTCAAAGGATATTTAAAAGTGAGAAATGTTAAAAATTAAAGTGTATTAAAACAGTAACATAAAAGTCACAGAAAGGGGCTGTATCATAGGACAGACGAGCTTCACTTCAGACATCCTCTCCTCACTTCTGTAGCTGTGGGAAGGGTCCCAGGGGTTTGTGGAATATGCAGTTGCAGATCTCTCTCGGAGAGCTGAGATTGCTGAATTAGTGTTACTGTGTACTCACACTGCATCACCTTCACCTCCCTCCCCAGAGGCATCCACAGCCCCCTAGTAGGGGCGTGTGCCAGGAAGCTCCTGGCTTCTTCATTTCCTGGTTCAGCAGGAATACAGTCCTCTGGTTTGTCCTCGTGCTCCTGCAACAGCAACTGGCACTTCTGAACATATCTTCGAGTAAATAATAACTGTATGTGTCAAGCCCAAAACAATCTGTTTCTTTACACCCTCTAACGTTAGGTCTTTTAGTGTGAGCAACGTTACCTTTATGAATCCTGGTGGAGGTTTCTCATAGCTGCATGACACAGACAGATTACACCGACGTTAATTCTTAAGTAACTGCATCATTTACAGTTTAGCTGTCATTCCCAAAACTAGCTGACACAGGGGAACCTATTTAAAGTTAACTGCTACTCAAATAGCAAGTCTTTGGAGTAACATTAGCAAGAGGGTGGATTAGGCTACTTGCGGTTACGAGAGAAAACTGGTACATTACATTTATAATTAATGCGTAAGTTTGCTAGCTGAAACAGAAAAGCTCTAACTAACAATTACCCACAAGGTCTCAACGTGTTTCAGTTTTTGGACGTCTTGGTTGAGTCTTTTCGTTTGTGTCTTGAGTTTCTCCAAATCCTGTTTCGATGTCTTGTGTCTCTTGTGGTCTCGTCTGTCCTCCTTCTCTCCGGTTCGCTTTCTGCTCGACATTGCCCTGATATCGACAAACTGAACTCGCGAAAAAGCATTAACTTATAAATTATGCTACATTCATGGGTAGTTTGTTGGCTATTTAGAAAAGAAAAAACGCCGGCCAACGTGCTAGCCAACAGCTAACTAGCAAAAGCATTTGCGCTGCAGTACTTCCTGTGCAGAAGGATTGGTTAGTTAAAGTCCAGCGCCACCTGCAGGACATGCGCAGTGACACATGTGCAGCTGCTGGATTAAACGCTGGTTTTTCACGTATTCTCAAACTGCTCCTTTATGTACCTTTTTACTTAGAACTTTATAACATAATAACTTTCATTCATACTTTGCACTCTCATTTCTAATTTGCACCTCCCTTTGTTTTAGATGTAAATTAATTTGTTCTATTTTATTATATTTCACTATGTATGTATTTTTGACTTTACATCTTTGGCACAGAATTTTTCATGGGGATGAAAATAATTCTCTCAAACACAGTTTGGCTTTCTAAGTTGCAAAGTTGACAGGTGAGCAAGTTTAGGTGTAAAGACGCCTTAAAACATCCTCAGTAAATGCAGCTGGCTTAATGACATAATTTGCATCCACATCTGCAGAAACACGAGCAAAAAGTCTGCACGATCAAAGTTGCAGTAGAAGACATTTTTAAGCACTCATCTGTGATGTTCTCAGAGAGTAAGACTAAGCAGCACAGTCTCACAGACTGAAAAGGTTTTATTTCAGAGAATCACAGTGTAGGTGGATACAAATGTGAGGTATTTCAGGATTTCAACCCATAATGTACATTGATTAGCTAATGGAAAGGTAATCAGGCAGAACAAAATGCAATGGATATATTTAAATTTATTCTCAACAAAAAGACGAAAAGGGTAACCTTACAAAAACATACAGCCAAAGAAAATATCAAAAGAAAAAAAAGTCATGACACTATTGACTGTCTTATTGAAGTCTTTCTATACAGGTTTTAGGCAGATGTGCCTATTTAATGTAAACAGCAACAGAGTCCCATTTTAGATAATTGCAAAAATCTTCACTGATGACTGTGCACAGTTTCAAAATCATTTGTATGCAAGTACAGAAACACAACAGTGGCAACAACATATATACATTTGTCATGTTTAGTTCCATAACAAATTAATTTATAGACATCTCCCCACTGGAAAGGCCAAAACTAAAGCGAGTTCATAAATTCAAATACAAAAATTACAACATAAAGTAGTATAATTGTAAATATATATACATCTCAAATAAATGTGTAATTGTAACTTTATTCAAATACAAGTTTTAACAAATAGTAGTATGAATATGAATTAGTTATATATATATATATATATATATATATATATCAAATTAATGTGTAATTGTAACTTTAGAAAAAGAAAAATCCAAAATGGAAAAGGATATTGGCATGTAAACCAGCTTGTCATGCCACAAACGCCACCACAGAACAAAGTTGGACAACCAGCTGTGCGATGTTTCAGCCATTTGATAAATACTGAATAATTCCACTTTAAGATTCCACTTAAAAGTAGCATCCCCAGTTTAGGAGATTATACGAGCCATATGCTAAATTACACAAAAGCATTCTCCTCCGACTGGCTCCGCAGAAGATGCAGTAGCCCTGATTAATAGTTGAAATAACCAGTCCAGTGCTCCCAGTTGTTGCATTCAGGATACCAGGAGTGCCATTCCAAACAGCCCAGCAATAGTTGTGTTGGTGGGCAAACTGTAACCTTTCCCACACCGGCTCGGAAACCTAAGTTACTTTCTTAAGTTTCCCCTTAGCCTTTGGTGTAAACAGGTTACAACATGGGTCTAACCCCTTACTTTTTAAGAGTATACATTAAGACAAGGTGCATTTGGGAGATACTCAAAGTGAGGAGAGAAAATCTTTCAAGCCCCCCTTCTTGCTGCCCTGCTTGTCCTCTCGCATGAGTATCTTGCTGAGACGCTGGACGACCCAATTTTTAGGTTTAGAGGCAGGCTTGGAGGAAGATGAGCCTGAGCCTGAGCCTGAAGTGTTAGAGGAGATGGAGGACCTGGCAGGAAAGAGAGAGGGTTGGTAGGGGAGGAGAAAGAGAAATAAAAGAGGGAGAGGGATGAAGAGTTAACACACAGTAACTTGAGATTTTGTTGGTTGGCAGGAAATGTTAAAAGTGTGCTGTCAACAAGTATTATGATCACGTACTACCCATACAGATAGCTGCAGTTCTCTTAATGCTGAATAAATAGAAACTTAATCATTTAAGTGCAAGCATGCCTGACACCTCATCCTCTCGGATGTCTGTGACACTTACCAAGTTTAGTTGAGGAAGGTTATATCTTAAATATTAGCTCGGGATATTAATACCAGCCACCTTAAAATAACTTACCTAGGTGTATGAACAGGTGTCTTGTCTTTGCCTGGAGTCTTGGGGGTAGTCATGTTGGATCTGTTGGTTGATTGTGGAGTCTTGTGTTTACCAGCACTCCCTGGTGTGCTGTGGGTCTTAGCGAGAGTGGCTATAAACTCCCTGTTCATTCCTTTGTGTCTGGATGTCGTATTGCAAGTGTGGCAGGTGGCCATCTGGGATAAGGAGAGGGAAGGAACACATTCATTAATATTGCATGGCCGGCCTCTATGTTCCTCTCATACATAACGAAGTTTTGAGGTGAAGGCGTACAAGGTATCCCCAAAGGGATATTTTTCAAAAGAAATCTGAAAGTTTTCTGAAAGGTCCTTGAAACTACTCTTGTATAATACCAATTTATCTACCAACTAATGTAAATCTAAGTGAGGGAGGGTGAAGCGTTTGTCATTTCAGTTATTTTTTCATCAAACACAGTCCAGCAACAGCTATCTGTCTTTCTCTGGGACACACAGGAGTTTGTTTGGACATCGATTGCAGTGACAAAATGACCCCAGGGACGCAGAGAGCACGACTGGCTGCGCTTGTGTCAGACAAAAGGGTTGTAATGAGAAGTGCTCATTTTCCTTGGGTGGAGCAAGGCCAGACCAAAGCCTTACAGATGTCAGGCACATCTATTGCCACCTCACAGCTGAGGAATAGTTCACAATGGAAGCAAATTCATGGCAGGAGATTAACTTAACAGCTGAGGCCCTTCTCATTGGCCCTGCCAAACATCCCCAAGATGATCTTATCTTTGAATGTTTGCACAGATTTGAAAATAATTAGTTATAGCAGGATGGGAAACACTGACTTTGCCTATGAGAGGGAAGGGTGGTGCTGTTGCCATGCAGTTTCACCTATTCAGGGCATGGGTGCTATCAGAGCCGTCGGCCAACTTTTTCAGGTAATCTCTATAAACCTTTTGTAGCTATTACAATTACTTTGGCACTTCAGTTGAGTTTACACTTCACTGCACCTCACATGACAAATTATAAGCAAAAAGACCCTATATAAGGAAAAGCATGCAGACACTTGTGAGAGTTACAAGACCCAAATGCCAGGTCATGAGATCCTCATGATTCAAGAATTGGCAATTGGCATCCCAGACTCCTGCACTATCAGTGTCCTGTGTCCCAATGAAAATATTCAGTGCATGTAACTGGGACTGGGACAAAGTGCAGTAAATGTCTGTCAAAGGGTGCACGTAAGGTGTTCATCAGTAATCAATCAATAAGAACTTAATGATGCACAAATCCACTGTTGTACTAAGCAGACACTATGGTACAGCCCCAAACAGATAAAAAAAAAAAATTAAAAATGTTATGGTAATCCCCACAATCACTCTTCACATTTACAGCATTTGGCCGATGCTCTTATTCAATTACTGCCCAGTATTTACAACTAAGACACCAAGCGATGATAACAATTCGGAGACAATCATATCATCCCAGTGATGAGCTGACAAGCTACTCCCGGAGTGTCAACGTAACTTTACAGGAAAACTCCTCAGGGCCCCTTTGATTCTGCATCAGATTGTTACAAACGCATGGAAACTGGATCCAAAGTTTACACTGTACAAAATATACAAGTTACTACAAAAACGTTTGGTTCCTTTGTTTTCTGAACTAAGAAGCTTAAACCAACTCTACTACAGAATACAACTCTTGAACAGGAGAGCCAGTTATCCTTTCCTTCCTGGAGAATACCTTCCTCGCTGAAGAAAATGCCGTACAAAGTGTTAAGAGGCATTTAGTTTTGATTAAAAACTCTTCTTCAACATTATTCCCAGCCTTCAGTAACTTAAATCCCATTAATGACACAAGCCATCCAGAGTTGCACAAGGTTAAAACTGGTCAGAACAGACCACCACTGCAGAGGTCAGCAAGTCTGAGCCAAGCTGTTGACAGTCCTGAATGCTGAGGAGATGGAAAACTCACCGACACGAAGGTAGCCATTTCAGATTCTGACAGGTGTCTGTTTGAGAGTGTTGGAGAGTTGGGTTTCGAAGCACCAGGAGTACAGAGTTCCTCTTTCTTTCTTTCTAAGTGACCGTGTGTGAAGTGTTTACTACACAAGCCTGCATGTCCAGCTTTATACAGACCAAGCCCAGCATGCGGCCCACCCATCTTTGTATAGGGGTGTGGCTCAAAGGAGGACTGACCAATGTACTGTCAGATCTGCGGGACAGCCAGCACTCTGCTGCTGCTGCTTTGTCAGTGGTGACACTGGACTCATCTAGACACATTGTTATTTGCAAACAAAATGTACCTCATAGGATATAAAGTCTGGACCCCATCAGAGCATGTCCAAACATAGAAATGTATGGTTGAAAGATATAGTTGGAATTCAGAAAGATAAAAAAAATCTCCATGTAGAATATATCATATTGTTTCTGTATGCAAAATCACGGGATAGATTATTCCTATTTGTACACCAGATTTGCTTGTTAAAATCAATATGACCAAAGTCAAAGAGGATAAATGATATTATTCATAGTGCAGCACACGTACATAATGTTTGCTGGTGACAGCCTTTTGTTATTTGAGGTAATTTCCTCATATTGGAAAGGTATAGCTGAATACGGAGGTCAAAAACTGTTACATTTTTTGTTTCCTGAGTTATTATGATCATATAAGTGGTATAAAACCAATTTCTTTCTAACTCCTAAATAGGCAAGCCTCAATTTCTGCAAATGAAGCTTCACACTGAAGGAGAACATAAAACAGTAAAAGCCTTTTCATCAAATTCATTGTCTCTCCTGAACTTGAAATAATCGGCACTCTTCTAAACTTAGCAAACCTCAAACAGATTATGATTGAAATTGTCGTATAAAAAGGAGTCATAACAACTCAAAGCAGTTATGCTGATGATGCAGATACAGCTGGAACAGACTTTAACAGATTTTAATACACTATGGATGAATTTAGCTGGAGATTCTAAAGCGGTTTTCAATCAGGAACGCACCGTCTTGCAGGCTTTTCTTTGTGTTACAAAGGCAGGGCAAAGGAAGTCATACTGGCACCACTTTCTGGTTTTATAAAAGGTATTTCAGAGAAACAGATATGAGTGGTAGCCAATAGTGTGTAGAGTGGCACTCCACTGGAGGATGTGGGTTCATGTCTATAGGATGAAATACCTAACCTGATGTAGTGTCATCAAGCCCAACATTGAATTTCTAAGGTTCTCATGGTGTTCCAGGCCCATTCCTTAGAGGATTAGTAAAGCATTAATACAACACATCTACATAGTTCAAATAACATTTTCAAGTCATAAAAAACTGTGGAAAAGAAACTTCAGTAATTTCTTGCATTTAGACCATTTCTGCGGAGTTTAAAAAAACCCCATCCTTCCTTGCAACTTGACTTTGACAAAAAGTAAAGCTGAAAAAATATCAAATGTGATGGCTTACTTACGGTATCTCAAGCAACTTTAAAATCACTGCAATGAATGGAAACCAGCAAATTCCCCTAATGGACATTTTTATCAATGGTATGCTTTGGAAATTGACTGGAATTGAAGTAGAACATAATATTTGTAGGTAACAGGCAAACATTTACTACTTATCCTTTGAGAGTTTTTGTTTTAGCGAAACTGACACCTCCCTCTTGCTAACATTTTTTTAGCAAAGTTAGTGAAAGACAATGGGATTTTGAACCACTATATTAAAAACGTTACATTTTATATAGTTAAAAAAGAAATGCAAGCCATAATGGTTAAAGTGAATGATTTCAAAGCAGACACGTACACATTTCATTTGTCTAGTCTCCACCTGAACAGACAGCGATACGACACACTCATTCTTTTAATTTAATGATGCAGCGAGCCAGTGATGCACATATTGCACATTTTGCACACTGTGCATGCGTCCTTCAACTTTTCACCTCATTCCTGTTAACATCCATCTATCCTTCCATCTCAACATATTCTGAGGTGTTGTGATGAACAGTCTTGTTATATTTCACACTCTGTATTTGCTTTATTTTTATTTATAACCTTTCCATCACTATCACTTGTTATTTCCTGCTGCAATTACCCAATTTCCTCCTGTAGATCATTTAAGTTTCATCTAATCAAATCTAAACAGGAAACTGGTGGTAACACTATTTGTTCCTCAGTTATAAATAGCGCTGTAACACATATTGTAAGTGATCAGGGCTGGGGCCATTTAGGTGACAGCCTAGATTTTCCTGGTTTCAACTCAGATATCCAATGATTGCAAGGAGAAAAAAAAACACCATAGCAAAACAAGAGTGTGTGGTTCATAGTACACAAGTTCATAGTGGAGTGAATCAAACAGACAGACAGCTGGCTGCAGATTGATGTTTTCAGCTAGAATGACCTCATGCTGTTTATCCTCTTGTCCCCTAGTTCCCACTAGTGGCCCCACTATCATCAGCTGGCCTGGACTGAAGCACTGATCTGCTCTAAGAAAAAAACCATTGCCCAGTGAAGGCGTGGGTGGAGAGACTTATCGGACTAAGTTCAACAATATGAAGGTGTCAAAAAATTGCTGCTGGGAGCGCCGGATAGCTCAGTCGGTAGAGCTGGCGCCCCACGTACGGGGCTGATTCCGACCCGTGGCAAATTTCTGCATGTCAATCCCCCATCTATCTCTCCCACATTTCCTGTCTCTCTTCAGCTGTCACTATCAATAAAGGAAAAAATGCCCCAAAAAATACTTAAACAAAAAAATAATAATTACAGTCTCCTCGAAAACAACAAGCATGGTATGATTGATGCATAGTGACAACAAGTCATGATAGCCTGAAATGAAATCCCACCCATCACGTGTACCCATCTAATTTACACTAATCCTTTGACAAGTAGTATATGCATTTGGAGGGACACGTGAACTGGTGCCACTGAGAGATTTGATTTCCTCATTTTGGACTGTTGATCCTGGCAGCAGGCAGACCTACACAGTGGCCAGTCAAGCATATGGCCAAGGCGACATGTTGGAGCTTCAGGGAGGAAAGAGGATCAACAACCACCTACACACAGCTGGGGGAATATTAAGGACGATTGGTTATTGCAGAAAGTTGAATTAGTGTTAGGAAAATCTAGGTTCACCATATGGTCAGAAGAAGAAAGCATTAATTGTGATTACAATATTAAACTTAAAATCCACCATTGAAGAAACAATGAATAGCTAACACTGCCTCTAACCTACAGTATAGTTTCACACTGGGTAAGCCTGGCCCTGCCATTCAAACAAAAAGGAGAGCCTTTTGGGTTCTGTCTTACACCCTATGCATGCTTGTGTTTGTGTTTAACATGATCGCAAACTGACACAGACAGCCAGGGATACACTTAACCTTGATCCCATACACATATATCACGGCTGTTCAGCTCTGGCAATCATGCACGCTGTATGGAATGTCAGCACCTGCTGGTCATCATCTAAATCATAAAAAAAGACAGGGTGCAATCATATACATCTTGCTAACAGCTGACTTAAATAGCTTAAGTCTCCTTTACGCCATTATGAAGACAGTATAAACCAATCTGCTAATTCTCATGGTGTCTGTGCAGTGAAAGGTTTAAAGGCAGTCAGGGCTTTCCAGCATGCAGACGAAGCACCGGTAACCCTTCAACTTATGAGCTTTGACCCAAGACATGCTTCCTATGTAGGTTTACATGAATGTACAGGGATACTAGTATGATGTTTAATTGAACAAAAGAGTGAGCGATAACTCATAAATGTGGCAACCCTCTATGAGATTTTTCAGCTTCACGTCGTGCAGCTGAAGCAGTGTCCAGTGGACCACGTGTAACCCAATATTGTGGCAAATTAGAAGAGGGGAATCACGAGTTAAACTTCTCTGAAGTTCTCTTGTGAATATGTCTGAACCTAATCAATACAGAAATCTTTGCTTTCGCTGTGTGGAACTTGCCTGGCCTTTCGTGTCACACCTTCAAATATACGTTTTGTTCCTGAAACAAACATTTCTGCCACCATGATACATGCATGCCTATAGCGTGTGCTTACTTATACAAGCAACATTGGTTCTGAGAATTAGAGGGAAAATTGCATGTGAAATAGTGATATGACACACATACGCAGATACGCATAAATCAATTCTGCAGATGGGGCTTCTCATAATAGCCCCTGCTCCATAAATTCCTGTCTTTCTCTCTGCTGCCAGAGGCCAGCTTGGGTTGATTAATTTGACCTAGGCAGTACGATACCACCTAAGACGGGGGAGATGAGTAGAGTAACAGAGTAAGTGACAGAATTAGGTGCCTATAAGAGTCTTTAAAATTGAATTTAGGCCTGACAAAAGTGCTGAATGTTGATTGTGTGACAAGAGTTTTCAAAAAGGTCTGTGTGTGCGTGCATTGAAAAGCGCAAACATCTGTGTGAAATGTGTGTTAAAGTCATTTGAGAACACATCAATACAACACAATAAAGCCGAAAGCAGAAGAGCAGTTGGGGGATCAATACGAGGTAAGCTGTGATGGTGCAGGCAGCCACTGTCTGGAGGCCGGCTGCCCGGTAAACACACAGACATACCGGATCTGAATGCAGAGCTGCTACACACTGCCATTAAAAACATTTGTCATATCTGTTTCTCTCTTTCTTTCTGTCTCTGTTGGTGGTGATAAAGGTCACATTTAGCTCTGTTGTCCTTGTTTTTAGCTGCATGTCTATTTCTATCAATCTTTCTGTAAATTCTTCTTGGAAGTGTGTGTAAGTAAATTAAGAGCAACTTAAAACCAGAGACAAATTCCTTCTATGCGTACACATACTTGGCCAGTAAAGCCGATTCTGATTGAGATGTGCAATAAATGCCATTAAGGTGCACACGTTCTTAATAGGAGCAATATACTGTAAACGCTGGTGAGTGAGGATCCAAAAACTGAACAGTAGCGGCTTCCAAACCTTGGCACCTGTGCCAACTTATAGTTAAGCCTACAGTAGGGATTGCCAAGTTCCAGAGTAGACTTTTAATAGTGGTGAGGAAATGAAATGAAGAGAGGCAGAGAGGCTAATTGAGAGATGACATGCTGTTATGGCGCAGCATCAAGTTCTCTATATGGGGTTTATCCTGCCTGTGAGCTGGGCTACAACATGACAGTGAAGAGCAGAAACTGCATCTGATCCTGGCCCAGGATTTAGTGTGTCAGAGGAAAAAAAATATGCATGCATTCTGAATATGTGTGTTACACTGTGCACATTTCAGTTTGCTTGTGTGTATAGGCCCTCCAAGGTTTCCTGAGGATGTCAGTCACTAACCCAGCTGCCATTGACTTTCCACGACTGCTGCTCCTACTGTAAATGTGTGCATTAAGATGCTTCGCTACACACTTTGCTAAATCCCTACACACGTGAGACATAAGTGAGTGTTTCCATTTCCCAGCGAGACGCCTCTGTTTTAATCTAAAAAGCTCAAGACTGCCACCACTGTTGCTGTTGTAAATTCCCTCCTGGCCTTTCTCTTCCCCAACATATCCCCCTCGTCACTTGCTGCACACCCTTGAGGTGTCAAAACCCTCGGTGGAGCTTTTCCTGTTCCCTGAGAGCAAGCAGACCCCAGCCAGACATCGCTGTCTCCTGTTTCCTTTCATCGCCTCCAGAGGCACATTCTCCAGCGACATTACTCCAGTAAAGATAAATATGACAGAGGGATGTGGTGAAGAGATAGCCAAGAATGGAGGGAGGAGAAAAAAAAAGATGGTAGATGAGGATAATGTGAGGGGGGAGGGGGCGGTTAGGTAGATACGTTGAGGAGAAACACAAGAGAAAAAGGAATGGGAGGGATTGGAGAGTGCAAGAAAACCCCCCAGAAGAACAGGGGATGAGAGGATGAAAGGTGGTCAGTGAGGTCAAGAAGAAGTGGTGACATAAATTACAAAGAGAGGTTGGACGTCAGGAAGAAATGGCTCTTCTGGGAAAGGGATGGATTTTTCCACCACTTATATCCTGTCACTATTTTTTTGTTGATGCCGGGTTAATCTTTTATTTTTTTCAAGTGTTGTTTTCAGAATAAAACAAGTGTTTTCGGAGAATGGCATTGTGCCTGCACATTCAGTAAATATGCCTATACACCTGTCTTGGAAAAAGAGTAATTCTTCTGGTGAACTACCAGGTAGAAAAACTTCTTCTTTTTCTAGTAAATAACTGTTGCGTTTAAGCACTAGTCATAAATTCAACCCCCAAAACACATTAATGAATATGGCCAGGAAAAGCCTGAACTGACAAGAACTTTTTTTTTTCTTGTGGCAAACAACTCTGCTGGGAAGCATAAAACTAGGCTCAAGGAGGGAGAACAGAAGAATGAAGGAGGGGGAGAGTGTGCTATTCTTTCCTCCATTTAGGGTCTCTGCCTCTCTTGTGAGGCTACAACTTATTTCCATATCCATTGCTAGATAACCTGCCCAGCATGCAAAACATACCTGATTTATAATACCTCTAAGACACAACTTCACAGAGCTGAGGAAAACATATCATGCACTGGCATCCATCCCAAGGGCGGCACATACATACATCCTAAAGGGAGAGCAATATGGTGTGAAATGAAAGGGAATTAACACCCTGGAGAATAAGTACTGCACACCACCCATGTGTATGAGCATGAATATGCATCTCCTTGTCAGATGTTTCTGCCTGTCTGATGTTTTTATGCCTATATTTCTGATAAAGACAGGGACATATTTACGTTCAACACAAATGTACTGTATATATGTGTGTACTTACAGTATGTCAGTATACAGTATAGTAAATTACACCTATTACAGTTGTATGCAATATTTATGTTTGGAAGACTAAACATTTCAAATCACAAAAGCTGGAAAGACTTTATGAATGCAATTTGGCCTTAAACTAATCTAAATATGAGATGAACAAATTAGCTCTTTAAAGTGTCCCACAACATTTCTCATCCAGAGCAAGATCCCAGAACTGTTTTGACACTTGGAAGAGCGCTGAGAACACGAGTGAACATGAATATCTGCGTCTGCAAATACTCATACCTTGTTGTGAATAAATGTCTGTCTTCGCCTGCCTAAACAAATATGATTGCGACAATAAATTAATACGAGATCGTTGTTTGGATCATAAATCCTCCACTTCTTCCTGGGTGTCACGTGACTAACAGTAAGAAGAGCACAATATTTTTTTACACAGCCATAACACTCAACTCAGGCACACTGAAATAAAACAATAAAATGATGAAACACTAACAAAAAACAAATTAAGGGTACATGGTCGCTGTGACAGATTATCTCACCGGGCAGAATTCATGTCAGTGGAGTTAAAAACCAACAGCAGCATCTTCTGAAAAAGCCAACTGGCACAAATATTTCTTCTATTACATCTGATTCCCCATAATCCTAACTATGACCCCACGCTTCTATCTTTAAAGAGTAGACGAGTGGATGCTAATCTCTTTATGCGGGGTAGTTGTGCTCTGTTTATCAGCATGAAGCCAGGGAGGCAAAGAAAGGAAAGCAGTCTACAGTCCTTTTATCTCATTGCTCCACCAATCTGCATTTTAAGGGTATCGCCTCGCTATCACCCTTCTGCAGAGCACGTGTATGGCGTCTCATGACATGACAGGCGAGTGACCGTGAAAACAGAGGGTACAAATACCTCAGAGGACATGCTCGGGGTGTACGGTTTAGGAAGTCACGTGATGAACAAGAATCAACATTCACCATCGTGATCAAAACACTGTTGACAAATGAGTAAGAGGAGAGGTGCACAGTCATGGCTGAGGGTCTTTAAGAGAGGCCTTCAGGGTCAAACACACAGCATAGTTATGTTTGACTGAGTGTGATGTATCGGCTAAGAGTCACGAAGGAGAGCCACACAGGGTTAAGTTTATGGATTTGAAGTCCAGGATTGGGTTGCAGTTATTCATAAATCCATCGCCAAGTTTGTGTGTAAAGTTCTTCCCAAGATCTTGGTACCTACTAGCTAGTTATAAACTAGTGATTTACTAAATCGTTTTGCACCATTAAAACTTAATAACTGTCTTAGCTAGTAAAGTCTTTAGTAATGTGTAAATCGACTAGAAAAAATCTGAAGTACAGTCCAATCAAAATCCATAAACTATATAAACAGGAAGTCACGTGTAGTATCATGTGCTGTTACATAAGTGCCAAGAACAATAGTTTTAGGGAACCATGAGATATTAAACTTAACCGCCAGTCCTTTATAAATGAAGGCATGAATTTAATGTATTTCTATGAATGTTTAGAGAAATGTGTGTGTTTTTAGAGTAAGTAGTATTTATGTAGAGGGAGAGGGAAATATCCTATTAACGCTGACCGAACCAACATTATTTGGTCATTTATAGTCTAATGTTATTGGCATAATGTTCATTATTAAAAAGTTTCAATTTCAATCAAGTGTCAGCTCAGCTATGTAAATGGACTGTACTTGTAAAGTGCCTTTCTAGTCGTCTGACTACTCAAAGCGCTTTCACATTTACACATACACACACTGATGGCAGGAGCTAACTGCCCATCAGTACAAATTAAACTAATCATTCACACACACTCACACACCAAAGGCACAGCTTCGGGAGCAATTTGGGATTCAGTATGTTGCTTAAGGATACTTCGACACATGGATGGGGGAAGCCGGGATCGAACTGCCAACCTTCCGATTGGTAGACAACCCGCTTTTCCACCAAGCCACAGCCACCCCTATATGTGTCGATCTCTCACCTATTACCTCTTTTACTCTTCAATCTAAATGATTACTTTAATAACAAGCTAACATTAGTTCGGTCAGTTACCTACACAACAGTTACACCTGGCAGCTGGGAATATTTACATACAGATATAATGGAGAGTGGGTTCAGAGTGCCTCGTGCGATGAATACCTGCATACCAAATGAACCCAATCAGATTTTAATGAGGCAGCAGCATTTCCACCAGAGCTGCTCCTCATTAGGCTGATGTCAGATCACCAGAGGGGCTCTTCAGTGGTTCTGATGTAGGGGGGAAATGACCCCATTGCCACAAGCTCCATCACATGTTTCCTCATCTAAATGGGCTTATCAGTAGAGTGGGTGGGTGCTGGCCAAAATAAGCTTTCCATTTTGTCCCTGCCTTTTGCCATCCATTAAGAGGACACACAAAAAGGACCACTATAAAAAATTAGGGGGCTGTGGGACAGAACAGGGTAAGTGTTGACAAAGCACTGTCTGACAGTATTAGTCTCTTACAGTTCTAATATAATAATAATAAACCTCATTTATATAGCACGTTTCTTAACAATGTTACAAAGTGCTTTACAAAAGAAGGGAATAATAACCATTCAAGGTGGGTAAAATGATAATATAATAAGATCAAATAAAAAATATAAATAAATAATAATAAAGTCACACATTTCCAAAGGTTTTCATAAAAAGGAAGGTTTTAAGAAGATAATTAAAAGTGTCTAGAGACTTAGTGTGTCTGAGTTCAGTAGGCAGAGAGTTCCATAGTGTGGGGGCTATAATGGCAAATGCTTAAGTTAAGCTTAATGGGGCCACTGTAAAGACTTTAATGCTGAGTGGAGCACCATAATGAAACCAGGCACTTTCTGTGGAATGAATACAAATAACTTCATAAATATAAATAATAATGAATGGAAATAATACATTAAGAGACAATGTAGCGCTTGTTAAGTTATAATAAATAATGATTTGATACATTTTTGATCACCACTGAAACATTCTTCTGTGTCTTGCCTCCTTCATAGGTCAGATGTCAACACCAGCTACAGAATATGTGTTCAAAAACTCTTCAGCAAGGCTGATGTTGGCTTCCACACTGGTTTTCATTCAAGGGCCTTCAACTGAAGAACATCTTTATGACCACTAAAGATCAACCGATACAGCAGAGGAACAACAGTATCAGCCAATGGTGGCTTATCATGGAACACCAGTATTAAAACAACAAAATGTAAAAAGATCATTTGAGGTAAAGAAACTGTGATATGACACAGTTTTCCAGCAGGTATTATTCCTAAATACCAATAGCAGCATCTGCCCCTGAAATCCAACTAAACTCAGGCAATATAAACGACTACACCACCCCGCTATGCACCCCTCCCCTTATTTCAACACCACTATAGCTGAGGACACAATTCAGGCATATGCCCCTGGTGTTTTTCTGCAAGGACAATATGCTGCAGTGCAGTACAATACATTACCAGGTCTGTGGGGTTGTAGTGTTTTGTCTCTCACCAGTACTGAGGAGGACTTTTGGAAGCAGTGCAGCAGATTTTTCTGCACCAGGCTGAGTCGTTTGCCCCTGGCCTTCCTGCGCAGGACACTCTGCACCCGTGCTGATGGACGCTGCTTGGGCCGCAGCCGCATCCGGTGATTGTCAGGCTGCAGCCACTGATAACAGTGAGGACACACCAAGGTGTTCTGCAACAGACTGGAGTATATCTGCTTCAAGTTGGCTGAGAAGAGGAGAGAGACAGATAATCTAAAATCTATCAGCAAATGTTCTGGTATGCGGACATGCACATTCCTTTTCCACACAATAACACCCAGGTAACTGAAGTGGTGGAAGTGTACATGAGGGTGAGAATGAGAAGTTTGTTGACAGTTGTCTATCCCTTTAAGATAGCATATTAAGCAAAGAGATATCTGTTTAAGACAGGTAGTTAAAAAATCAATGTTGGGATCATCGTTTTAACAGCTGCATAGGGATTTTCACCTGATATTGTGCTCATCATTACAACATGCCATATTTCTATATTCACAGAAAAACAATCCGCATTCCAATATAACTGTCATTGCCAAACAACATTTCCATTATTTTGTTTATTCTCTCAGCTAGAATTCATAAGGCCATGTCAAATCATCAGTTTTTGGGACAAGCAATTAAGTTATTAAAATCACCCTCTGAACACAGCATGTTACTCTCTTAGAGACTGGCCCTTTTTGTTGTATGGAGGAGAAAAGCCTGAACAGCCTTACTAAATGGCACTATTGATGTGGTTTTGGCTGGTATGGACCTGTGTGTGTGTTTGTGTGTGTTCGATCCCACCAGGCAGTCTGCTTCAGACAGCTGGCTGACTCAGTACGTTTGGCCGAGAGTTTAGTGAGGTTCATAAACCATGACAAGTCGGTGACAAGGTCTAACTCACGACTGCATTCTGCTCTTTGCGGCTATTATATACTCTAGGCTTCTCTCATGAAAAAAATGCAAAAATGAGAAATAAAAAGTAAAGTAAGTAAAAAGTTATATTCTTTAAGGATGTGCAGGTCTCTTAACTTACCATCCACCTTCACAGGCCACTGCCTAGGGAAGAAAAAGGGGAGGCAGGATCAGACATTTTAAACAGGTACTCACACCAGATAAGAGTAAAATTAACCAGTAACTGAGTTTAATGTTAATAACCATGAGTACAAGATGATTATGAATTAAAACTTTAATAATTTTGGTTCTCTAAAATACTGGAGAAAAGCATTTCGAAGTAACTCAACATGCATATTCAGTTATTTCAATATGCCCTTCTCAATTTGCATTAGAACAGCTCCTTTCACACTGGAACAATGTTAAGAGGTAGAGTGATAAGGAAAGAATATTTGGACTCATTTTGTTCCATGTAGTTTTCAATTTAATTAGTTTACTGAAAGAAACTGGTAGTTAACAATTCTGTTAAAATACCTTCATGCAACCCATTACAAGATGGAAACACCAACTTGGAAAAAATGTTTGTCACGGACAGCCCTTCCCATTATGTGTAGTGGAAAACATGCAACCGGAAAAGCATACGGGTCTCTCCCTAACAATATAGGGCAACTGTCCAAACCATGTCATTGCCCCCCCGCCCCCCCACAGGGCTGCCTCTGTGACTGCTAGGCCTGCTAGCCTCTAATTTTGTAACGCTTGCAATGGGATCTTTGGGCAAACATTTTGACTAAGCCACTGCTAAGTCCCACTAAAATTACCCCCGGGCTTAAATCGATGAAGGGACATTTGCTGTCCGGCTGCACGTGTGGCAGGGAGAGGCAGGAACGCAGCTGGTTGTTTATGGAGAGGAGGAGGGGGTGTGGGGTTGACTTTAATCTGGAGTTGACCTGCTGGCGTCTGCTGTTGCGTCTGGCGGCAGCGGTTTGTTGACACTCTCCACTTTACATTGTCAACCACCCCATAGAGAGATGGTGCATTATACTGCTGGGTGACGTTGGATGCGGCTGGATGCATGGCGGGGCGGAGAAATATTTGCCACATATCTGCCATCACTCATCCGACAGCCTCAATGACTGTCTCTTGATCCCTGCAAATGTAATAATCAGTGACTGGATTAAACTATCTATCTATATATATTAGATAGACGCCCTGTCAGAAATTACTGGAAATAAAGAGAAGTTGTTCGAGGCCGGCGGGGTGGATTGTGTCTGATAATGATTCACGGGCCATGAACAATGTTTAAAACATTTAGCTAATTGTTAAGAAAGCCTTTTCATCATTCTAAGCTAATATAAAAGTCCTCTTTAGAAAGTTGGCAGGTTTTGAATACATTTCCTGAGGTGGTTGCTTCACTATTGATAATCAATGATAATTAGGTGCACTTGACACCATTGACAAATACATTCTGACTACATAAAACGACACATTCTTCATTGCTTTGCAGTACTAAAAAAGCTATTTCTCTCTAACGAGTCTATGAACAGACCACTGATGACTCGAGTGTAGAGAAGCCGGATTCTTTGGGAATTTTGTTTTCCCACAATCTTTCTTCCCATTGCTCCCGACTCTCCGAACTGTACACTGCAAAGACACCAATCTCATTACCATACTTGTCATGCATCTCCTTTTAACTGCACACTTAGTTGTGGTGATGAACACTGAAGATATGGGCCCTACGCATAAACAGCCAACAACTGGGAGATGCAATCAAGAGAGCCTTGGAAGATGCAAAAGGGTGGAGGGTAGAAGGGGGGGAGGGGACATTATGTGTTGGCTGTAATGTAATAATGTACTGAGAGGCAGAAGTGCTGGCTGAGGCAAAGTTCACAAAATGAAAAGCATTTTATTGCGACCATCAGGGTTAAGAGTGTGACTGCCGCCGTATTCTGAAAAACCTTCACTGATGCTTGTAAAACAGATATTTAGACACAACAGCCGGACTTGGGTAGCAGTGTGGTAAGTGTAAATTAGCGGGCAGTCTAGATACTGTATCCTTCTACGGCACACATTGGCAGAATCCCATTTATCAGTGACAGAGAAAGAGGCCAGTAGGTGCCTCCCAGTCTAGAGCTCACATGTACGGGAGGAGCGGTCTGCTGGCCCCTGCTGAGAGGGGCCGTAAGACGAGAGGTACGGTGCGAGGGGGGAGCAAGTAGTGTATAAGGGGGGGTGAGCGCAAAGAGGTCTCAAAAGGTTTTGACAGTGGGAAGGAAAAACATGTGACTGATTTTGACAAAATTCTAAAGGTAAGGACTGTCAGTTCATAGGAGATGGATGAACAGTTGGACGACAGGGTTCCGTTGGATCAAAGCACCACTGAGCTATGCTTTAGAGCCGAAACAATTAGTCTATTCATCAATTAGTTAACTGAAAAAAATAAATAAATCAACTGGCAACTATTTTGATCAATTAATCATGTATGTCCCATTTAGCCTCAAGGTATGGCAATGGTGATCTGTCATTCTGTCGGTCCAAAACTTTGGTCCAGACTGAAATCTCTCAACTGCCATGAAATTGTGTACACACATTCATTCCAGAGAATTCATCCTAATAACTTTAAGGATGCCCTGATTTTTCCTCTAGCACCATCAGTGGGTCAAAGTTTTCGCTTATCCAGTGAAATATCTCAACTTCTACTAGACAGTTTGGCACAAACGTTTGTACAGGCGTTCATGGTTCCTAGACGATGAATCCTAATCCTCAGGATATCCCTGAGGATATTTAAGTGAAATATCTCGACAGCTGTTGGATGGATTGCAATGGAATTTGGTATATATTAATATCCTCCTACGGATGAATTGTAGTCACTTCCGGGATCCGTGCCTTTCATTTAGCACCACCAACAGAAAAACATCTGTCCAGTACTTTGTTTTATGAACAAATACCTGCAAAACTACTGACATTTCCATCAACCCCAACTGTACTCTGTGTTTGGTTCTAATTAGCAAATATTAGCATGCTAACACGCAAAACTCAGATGGTACACGTGGTAAACATTATACCTGCCAAACACAGTCATGTTAGCATTTTCATTGTGCGCATGTTAGCATGATGATGTTAGCATGTAGCTCAAAGTACTGCTGTGCCTAAGTACAGCCTCACAGACCCGCCAGCATGGCTTTAGCCTTTTGGCCAGAAAAAACAAGCAATTTGAATACGTCGCCGTGGGCTCTGGGAAATCATAATGGTCATTTTTCACTATTTTATGACATTTTACAAAACATTTAATTGATGAAAAAAAATTGGCAAATGATTAGATAATTAAGATAATAGTTGAAGTCCCACTGAGCTTTAATTATTGCCTACCCAACGCAGACCTCCACTGCTATATCAGAGTTCCAATACCATTGGCTGACATTGGATTTTCACTGACATATCGCTATCAGCAAAGACAATATGCTGGTCTCTATGAAGAAATACAGTATTTAATGCAGAACAAAAGCACTTGGGCTATTTACAAGCAGGGCCATTGTGACATTGTTTGTTCAGCAGACACCGTACAGAACACTCAGTCAGGCTCCAGTTACCAGACACACAACTATGATGATGAACTTACTGGAAAACAGCTTCACTAGTCCGGCAATGTGAGCAACAATAAAGTGACGTCAGTTTACATACAAGGACAAAAACACAAACATGAAACAGGCTGTCACATTCTCTAAATACACTCCTAGACAACCCCCCCCCACGCACACACACACACAATAGACTACTAAAATCTGACTGAAATAATTTCATGAAAGTCTTTATCAAGAGTCAATATTGATACATTTCTACTGAAACTAAGCACGACAATAGTACTTAAAACCAATTCAGAATAAGAATCAGAATCAGCTTTATTACACATACAAGGAATTTTCTTTGTTATTTTTGGTGTGAAACAATAGCCATAGTAGAAATATAAAGTGTAAAGTGTAACCCTGATTCAAACATACACACAAACACAGTCAGTCATCATCACCCTGACAGAAGGTGAAGACAGTGGCAGAAGGCAGTAGCACAATCCAACAAATACGTGTAGTAGTGTGTATGAGTATTGACACGGCACCCACGAGACAAACACTCAGTGACGCATGACCACAACCATAACAGGGAGAAAGCGAAGACACTGGAAAGGAAGGAATACAGAGAGACAGTTGGGGTTCATTAGGACTAAAAACATCATCAACACACACCGTTTGAGTGGATGATGATAAAAACATTTTCGTTTCCCCTCAGTTAACTGATCAACTGTGTGCCCTAGACCTCTAGGCCTATGTGAAACATAAATTCTTAACAGTAATTTCCCTCGTAGAATGCTTTCCATATTATCACTCTGGCTGAAGATCAAATGCAGTTGTCAATTAGCTCATCAAACTTGGTGTAAATTTTGGCTGTGGCTGCTAATTGTGTCTTCTCTGCCCGGCACTTTGGCATGAAACCAGCCAGGTCTTACAGCCAGTGGTCCCTCCCAACATTCAGATTTGTGTCTTGCCCGCTGGACAGCTGGTCATAGTTAAATGTGGTCAAAATGTTCTCTATAACCACAGCCCATCATAGCAAGGGAATCTGGGGAACAGATCAATCAATTAAAGTAGCAGTGGGCTCACACACATCTGTAAAACAACCCTGACTTGGGGATTTCACTCTAAGAACCTCTGTTTTTGTTTCCATTCTTGGTTCTGCCCACAAATTTCCTGGCTCAGGTGAAAGTGAAAACAAGCCGGAGGATATGGGGATATGGCTGGAACCAAACTCAAACATGAGCCACAAGAGTCCACACACACACACACACGCACTTTTACACACTTTAAATGCATTAATACCCATATAAACAAAAAGATTATTTGAGCCTACAGACAGCACACCTGTAAGTGTGCAGGGCCCACATGCGCACACACACACTAACACAAACACACACACAATCTCCTTCTCTTTCTTTCGCCCAGACACACACACACACAGACTAAGGCTTGAGAGCATTTCTTTCTATACAATAAGGCAATCACCACTGTCTGTGGTGATTGCTACGCCGTCTGAAGAAAATGGAATATATTCCTATTTTAGCTAAAGCAACCAAACTGAAGCAGTGAACTGTAAATGATGAAGCAAATTAGAAACTGGCATTAATTAATATAGGTTTTTTTTTTTAATAGGAATGAAAAGACTTAACTACAGGAGGCTAATAAGATAAAGACCGTTGGTAAGTTGGGGGAGACCGGGTACTCTGTGTGGATCCTGTTATGCAAACCACGCAAAAGATACAAGAGAAGAGACGAGGCTTACAGACTGTCTGGCTCTCCTACCAAATGATTAGAGGGACTGTCTTTGCTCTTCTTCGAGTTGCTCTCATTTTTATGCTTGTGAGGAAGGTGCTGTGACCTCACCAATTAAAATCAACTTCAGTCTGAAACTTCATAAATCTGAATGACAGTAAAGTTAAACTGAATTCATCGGTTGCAATAGCTCACACAGGATGCACAAACGTGCCCACTACACCTGCACATGAGCAGCCACTGGACACAACTGACCCATGTCCAGCTTCAATAGGCTATTCATGTAGGCTAATAGGAATGGCAGCAGGTACGCACCCCTCCACTGAAAGTACGCAAGCACTCATGCTTCACAATAAGAAGCACAATGCAATGTTCAAATAAACAACAACATTTTGATTGTGGCGTCACTAAAGACAAAAGTAAGCAACAGACAAATCTTACTCATTGACTTAGCTGTTCAAACACAATGATAAACCAAGCTGTGAACGTAGATCAGTCACTGACAATCTCTCATCCCTTAAGATGGCTGTAACACATCCTCATTTACAAAAGGAGTGAAAAATATGAATGAGACACACAATCAAAACCTTATTCAAATAAAAAATGTGCAGATATGTGGTGAGATGAGCAACACTGTAAACGATCGCAGCCAATTCTCAAACGGTACATATTCTGCCCTTTGAACGGTGGTTGGATATTAAAAGAACAATCCCAGCAGAGTCCCACCCCCAAAGTTCCCTGCTATCACTCTCACACTGATTGACGAGTCTTCTAATACCCAGCGTAGGACTAGACATCAATTCAACCTGTTATTGATGCTTTCTAATACTGTTAAAAGGTCTGTTAGCATCATTAATATTTGTTAACACGCGAGTCAAATTAGCTTATATTTCGTTTACAGGAAATGCTGACTTTCCATTTCTAAGTCAGACTCGTCAATTTTATGCCTAAATATTTCTGTAATACATGTAGGCTGAAAATTACTGACTGGGCTTTTAACAGCTGGGCTTTGTGTCTCATCTACTGTATGACACTGTAGAAGAAAAGCACCCTCCTATTTTTGCACTGACTCGCATTTCTGCTAAGTTAATATTTTGTTTAATAGAAGCCCAGCTGGGATTTTTGTCTATACTTAAAATGCAGTAAAGTGAAGATTTAGTGAAATCTAAAATCAGACAAACAACTAAAGTTAACTGTTACAGAATGAAATAACCGTATTAGATCTATATTTTTTCATGTGGACTATTGGACGTGTCCAGACACCACTCTGAGACTAATTAAAGTTAGACATTCACAAGTATAATGTTACTACCTTAAATCTATAAACAGTTATCGTCATATTGGCAGGAAGTCAACCGTTAACACTGGTCGAGCTCTTCCACCTAGCGCCGACATGCTCATATTACAACAATAAAGGACAGAAAGTAAGGACTCAGCTGTGAAAATGAAATTGATGTAGGATTTTAAATAAACGTTTCTTACAGGAAGAACCGTGATAGCTCCGGACATTTGTCTTTATACAGCAGAGAAGCGTCCAGCAGAAATTTGGTTGATTTGTCTTCAGGGGGAGTCTTCATTTTCATGCTGGTGCGACTCGTGAAAAACTGGCACTCCACCGCAATTCCGTGTTAAAACTTCTTCCGAAAACGTTTAAGTGGTCAGTGAGGTGGAAATGGGGGCTAAAAGAGCTTCGGCGCACACACCACTGGAGCTGCAACGGCCAGTAAGTGTAGAAAACGGATTTATCTAGATAAAGCTACCGCTGGGTTGCTACACGACAGAAATCCACGTTGGGTCGCGAGATTCTGACGTCGCTTGCGTTGCATTGTGGGCGATTGAGTAAACACTGTGACTGTATGGTTCGGTTGCTTACTGGTATTTATTGTGAGAGATCATACTCTTCTACTTAGTGGTTAGTTCTTAAAAATACACTTATCAAATAAAATAACAGTGAAATGATAAAAAAAAATAATAAAACAATATTCCTTTACATTGAAAATGAATTTGATTTAAAATGAACTTTTAAAAGGCTTGTTTAAGGCTCAGGTATCAGGGATTAGGTCACTAAAAGCCCCAGTCTGCAGTCGATGCTTAAGTTAAATATTCACACACTAACTCAAGACTGCATTTCTGAGGTATCCAAAAGTGACAAGATATTAATTTTGCGCAACCAACCTACTCTATTGAACAGATATCCTTTGATGTCATCACTCCTTAGATCTTATTGGACAGCAGGAATTACCAATGTTAGATGGCGGTGGGGTATATTGACATCATTATTGCTGTATCCTGCGCATATCAGAGCACTAACAAAGCAGGTTTCTTCACATAGCCTACATTAACCTATCCCATCAGAAAAGGACTCGAGGTATCGCTCGAGTCTATAAAACTCCTGCAGTAGCCAGTGAAATGATTGCATCGGGTCAATAAGGGAGTTCTTCTGGGAAAAAGAGAACTACTATCTGAAATTGGATATTTTGAAGCAGCAGCAGGGAGGAAGAGACGAGTGCGCACCGATGGGTTCCCTCTGGGGTGCGGATATCAAAAGAAGCAACCCGGTCAGACACATGCCCGGTGGACCAGAGACGTGAGATGACAACACATAAGTTACAAAGAGGTTTTGATCGCCACAAGAGTGGATTTCATTCAACGCTAGCGACAATACAGCTCCTGCTCTGCTGGTCTCAGAGTGTCCAAAGACTGATCGCCGGACCGGTGCGCTTTACGCACATCTTTTCCCGGAATACCCGCCTTGCCTACCGGTAGGTTAATCGCCTTCAATTATGACAAATACTGCAGCTATAATAGCCCCTTATAATTGATCATGGTCCCACGTGAACCTGGGTTTAAAACAGAAATATCCTCTGACGCCTCCTTTCAATTGATAAGTGATCATGTTCATCCTATGTTCCTTTTGTAACTCTGGCATACTAAAGTAAAACATGCGGAAATGGCAGAATTATACCAGTAGCCTACAGTATTCCCCTTTCGATAGTGAGTTTATGATTTTATGCATAGCCTATTTATAGTCTATTTGTATCTATTATGGCTTTTTAACAGTGGATATTATGTAGACTAGCAATTTGCTGCCTTGGAGCCTGAAGTCTTCAATTGTGTTATATAAAGGTTATAGCCCAGGCCTAGGCTACTTCTTTCTTTGCAGTGCGTGCGTGCGTGTGTGTGTGTGTGTGACCGTTTTTTTTTGGGGGGGGGTGCGCTGCCACAAGACACTGAAGAGATGTTAAATCACCAGGCCAGTTTAGAGCGTACAGAAACTGATGGAGTAAGCTAAAGTGTGAGGGATTGCTCCTCACTTTGTCCGCGAGTAAATCTGCACTTTATCAGCCGCTGTCAGGCAGCCGCTTCCACACAAGATTGAAATAGCCAAGCGGTGCCGCTGCGCGTTAAGTGTAGTCCGCGCATAAACGGATTTTCCCTCACTAGCTAGCACGACTTAACTGACTCGCGATTGCGAAGGAGCGTCAGACAGACAGACAGACAGACAGGCAGAGAGGTTGGTATGGTGCTCAAAGTGCGATCCTCATCCCGCCTTTACTGTCGTGCTGCTGAAACGAAAAAGCGCCAGAGCAGTGATGGAAAGGTAAGCTGAATGCTTCACTGATTCTGAGGTGTCACCGTAAATTGGCACCGATGAATGTTGTTTCTGTGATGAGCCAAAAAGGCATCCACATCTGTAAATTAAAGACGTACAATATGTCTCCACTGATCTGCACAGTTATAAAATAGCCTACCTAATGTTCCTTCGGGGAATGAATCCTATGGAGATCAATCATACAACTATCAGGCAGTATTGTCGTGTTGAAGGCGGCCTGGAACGTGTGAGGAAATTGGTTTCCACACAATAACATTAGAAATTCAAAGGATGCGTTTTCTTTTGAGTTCACAGTTATGCACATTTTTAGAATCAGCTTTACCCGTGGGAATTTAAGCTCTAAAGTTGCCATCCTCTGCACTGACTCAGACAGTGGAACCTGTAGCCCTGACTTTATTAATGCACTACTCATTGAACCACGGAGGACCACACCTGTCTCCCTTGTGCTGTGGTCAGACAGTTTCTGGTGCCAGCAGGCCTCTTCTTTCACCTATGGAGAACCTCGCAGGGGAGCAGAGACATCCCAAAGTGTCCTGTCAGCATCTGCGGGGAAAAGCCAATCCCAGCAGCAGCAGCCATCAAGCCAGCTATCACTTCTGAAACGCAACACCAACTCCAATAGTGCTGAGAAAGCTACGGAGAAACGACACATGCGCTGTACTGCTGCCAGTGTGTGTGTGTGTGTGTGTGTGTGTGCTTAAGTGCATGCACATGTGTGATTACAGTCAGTTGTTTGTGTTGTACATCTTTGTGATGACTTCTCACAGTCGTGCTGCCATTACAACTCAAGGGTCCACTTCAATCAGTTTTCTCCTGAACACTGATGTGAATATGCATTTGTCTGCGGCTGTTATCTAAGGTCATTCCCCCACAGAACTCACTGACTTCACATATCTCCAGCTGGAACATTGCTAAGTTTAACAGTCTATATTCTGTAATGAGTGTTATTAATTAATTAATAGCAATACGGTCACTCAGTGAGTCAGTTTTTATGCTGTGTCCTGATAACTGGCTGCATTTGTTTTAGTCCGTTGTGCGTAAACATCTTGTTAGTGCAGTCTTGCTAATCCTGAGCTTATTTACTACTTTTTAGCAGCCAGGGCTTTTGTCTGTCTTCGTGTGTCTCAGTGGATGAATGCTTGTGCACATGTGTGCGTGTTTGCATTCCCACATTTTCCAGAGCTCTGCTTCTTAGTTATGGAAGCATTCATCTTTTTAATGCATCATTTAAAGAGTGAGTACTCTTCAAGCACCCCCTGCTTATGATGCATTTATCACAGTCATTCTTCGAATCACGGTGGGGGTGAATAGCCTGATGCAGGAGTGAGAGAAAACCAAGGTCACGCAGCATCACTTGCTCGAAAGAATTTTGTCTGTATGCAGGTTGGAAGTTGTCTTTATGGCTTCTTTGGAAGCTTTCATATACACATTTCTTCAAGGACAACAGATCTCACATTCTACTTCATTCACAGTCAGTAGTCAGATGGCTTTGAAATGCTTTTTCACAAAGCTACTCTGTGAGATAAATATAATTTCATATTCAAAATTTGAAGTGATTACTCCCTCCGTGGAGATTATTTGTGAAGAGGGCTGAGTCATTCAACTGTTACTGGAAGCTGCACATGTACAGGCTAAGAGACTTCATTTATCTCTTGCGTTGTTTCCAACAGAACTTGCCTGCACGTACTGTACTTCTTGATGGAGGAACATGTGAAAACTCAAAAGGAGGTGATCTGGTTATGTGACCTTGTTACATACTCCTCCTTTATTACAGTTTTTATTTTACCCAATGCCTTAGAGCAAAATTCATTATAAGTCTCAGTATCAAAGTCCATTTTTAGACAATGAGAGGATGTGTGTCTCTGAACAAAGCAGAGTGAGCATGAGCACTATGTGAACATATGTACAGTATATGCACTGGCTGGTATGTGCGTATGGGAAGCAGAGCTGCTGCTGGTACAGACTACTTCGCTACACCATGCATAATCAGGTTGAGGAGAACAAAGATGTTGGTTCTACAGACAGTGTTTGTTTGGATCAGGATGATCCCGGCATCCAGAACCCAAGAGAACAGTGGCTCTTTCACAAGGCACCCAGGGAAGGGACCCAGTGGAGGGACCGGCTAAGGTCTCTGTAAAAGGCTGTGTATCCCTGGAGAATAACAAGGAGAGGAATAGCGAGGAATAGTAAAGCCTTCTTCCATTATGTGCTTTTCAGAATAAAATGATCAAGAGTTAGTGTTCAAAGACATGCCCTGAAAGTTGAAAAGCTTTATAGGTGTAGCCAAGTTTCACGATAAAGTGACTATTAGAAAGCCTCTTTGCATATTAGTTTTGCATAGATGTGACTGGGAAATTCAACTGCTGTGTTTGACAGATGACAAACAGGTAACCTTGGGTTTACCTAAATGTCTGGCCTGTGATCTGATTTATCCAATGATTGTCATTTAAAGCCATTGTTAAAAGTTGCCGGTTGGATGTCAGGCTTAAAAGTTAAGAATTATGTCTGAGACTACTATACCAAATTATGGTGCCTGTTTGTTTGCTAGCTCCCATGCGGCATTGCTTAAAAAGTAAATGTATGGGCACAAAGCCTCATACCCAAAGTGCCTGCCAGACAAGGCTTTTCTTTTGCCTCTTAAATCAAATCCCAGACAACTAACTGGTTGTTGCAGAGCCAATCTACAGGCTCAATGACCTCAAGCATACAGACACGTTTAAAGCACATGTATGTACAGTATGCATCCACATGCATTTGAATGCATGCCTGTGCACATGATGTTTTATACTGTCACACTGTTACATTATGGATGGACCCTGTGATGTGTTTCAGCTTATGTGATAATGAACAGCCTGAGCAATTGCACATTTAGTGATGTGACTTGTGTAATGTTTTCAGTTAGGCCTGGGCTCTGTAGACTGCCATTAACAGTGATATTAATAAACATAAACTACAGATGAAGCTGGGGCAAGATAGGGGCACTGGCATTATGTAAATCTAAGAATCTGGTATGCTGATTTTCTTTTATTTCCTGAAACTATTTTCTTGCGAATGTAGGAATCATACTTTGAGCATAATTTGATTCATCATGGCTCTTCTCCTTAGAGTAAAATCTGCCTCCATATCACATACTGATCAGAGGAGCCACACCATTGTTACAGCTGGCACAATGTACCATTGTTAGGTTGTCTATGTGAATCTTTGAATAGGGGAGGATTTTTTTCAAATGATAAGGTTTTGGTAAAGGGATGACCGGCACGTGTGATCATTGTCCTGATTACGGAGAATAAGTGTGACTTATTACTCAACATCAATGCTTCAATTACAATTCCCATTAATTGCACACTGTGTCTGCGGCATTTTCGTCTGGCAAAGTAATTTCAGTTCTGTCAAAACCCATTGTTGCTGCGGTAATGAAAGGCAATTCACGTAAACGATTTAATGTAGAATCTGGGTGGCCTCTTTCTCAACACAGCCAAGTTGCCTTGAGCAATTTCCAGTAGTATGCCATCCATTATTAGTAACTATTTTTGTCAAATGTCCTATATGAAGGCAGGGATGCACTGTGACTTCGATTACAAAAGGAGCCAATGCCCGGTAATGCCTCATGCAACTGATGTAGAGATCAGCTATTCCTGGCAGCATACTTCAAAAGGATCATTCCCCAAGTGTTAGGCAGCCTTTTTTCTCCTCTCTGATAAAATATCTGTGCAATTCCATCTGACA
The DNA here is from genome assembly GCA_011952105.1 of Coreoperca whiteheadi. Classification (NCBI taxonomy): domain Eukaryota; kingdom Metazoa; phylum Chordata; class Actinopteri; order Centrarchiformes; family Sinipercidae; genus Coreoperca; species Coreoperca whiteheadi. The sequence continues at coordinate 14,674,939 of CM022477.1, forward strand.
TTGTTACCTTTAAAGCTTCCAAAGACTTAACTCTGACCCAAAAACTATTCAAAATCCCAACTGTATTTTCCTCTTTTTCAAAATATGTATTCTCTTTTACAAGCTTATTTATTCACAATAGGAAAAAGGGTTAACGGAATTTAGTTTTGCCCCTGGCACTCCTTTTTTTCTTTTCTTTTTTACTTGCTTCGTCCTTCAGCTCCTTTCATCTGTCCTATGAGTTCATATCCCTGTAGTCTCAAATCTAGGTTGGACCCATTTTCATACAAGGAACTGGGCGAGAAAGAGATACTCATGTAATTGTCTAACCATATTGCATCCCAAAAGCAGAAGCCTGGTTTAACCACTGAGGCTGATGTAAACGTTGAAAAGACTGGAAGATTGGAGAATGAAGTTGACAGAAATACACCACATCAGAAATTTGGGATAAACCTCACAGAAACAAGTGCTGTTGATTATTTTTGTTGCTTCGCCTGTTGTTGTTCCCTCTGCAGATATGAGGACATGACTGTGAAGCCATGACATTTTCAGACCTTTGTTTGTGATACACGCAGCTTAGAGTTCACTCAGCTTTGACCTTTTAATGCCTGTTACATGGCAGACTCCCCGAGAGAGACGAGTAGAAAACGAGAGAGAATAACAGAGGCTTGAGGGTGGTTTGGGAATTGATTGCATGCCTTCTGCCTCTTTGACGACAAACTGCTTCCCCATGAGACCCATAACACCAGTTTGCTTGTACACATTTCAAATATTTACGCCCAAATCACCCCAGTGGATCTTATTTATTTTCAATACGCAATGCACATCTGTAATAATGATTACATTTATTCCCAATGACACGCTCCAATTCTGCCACAGGGCTTCTATATAAGAACATTGCAGACAGATCTTTTTCTGTGGACCCGTGGCACTAGTATTCATTAACCTTCTAGTCAGGCAATTTGGGCCAGAGGAGTGTTTTTCTCTGGGTGTCAAGGAAGGTGGATATGAGATGTAGCTGGGAAGACCAACAGTGTCTTCGCAAGGTGAAAAAGGCTATTTTCAATGGCCAGATGATGAATGTTGTGTCTGTGGAGGTGCATCGCCCTTTTGGGCACTCTCTTTCTCCCTCTCATTTGCTCTCCATTAGTATTTTCCTTCATTCTATTACCCTTCTCGTTCATTTTCTTCCCCGCTCCCTGACTCATTCTCTGGTCCCACCACGCTCTGTCACTCTCTTCCTCTCATTTTTTCCCATCTGCTCCCTCTGTCTCACACACAGAATCTATTGTAATTGACTTTATCTCTCTTTCTGCCCCCTCCCTCTCTCCCTCATTTCCTTCCTCTGTGTCTCCCTGTCCTTCTCTTCACAGTGGATCAGCTGTTGTCGGCCTGAGCTGAAGGTGACCTGTAGGCTGGGCCACGGGCTGCAACACAGGACATGGGTCCTGCTTCTCCTCCCCGCTCGTGTCTTGTGTTGCAGCCAGTGGAGCTGCCTGTCTGCCTCTCTGCTCGTCTGTCGTCCCAACGCTGATGGACTGAGTTCCCAGAACAGATGGACCCCACCAACCGTGGACCTGCCGACCCTGCTCCTCACTTCAAAGCTAGCTTGTGTCTTATTGCTGTCATTCTAAGTGTAGTTTTCAAAATCAATATATTGTCCTCTTCACAGTTTAAAGTCAATAAAGTACTTTGGAGAAACATTGTTAGTGGTGTATTTGTAACGATAACAGCTAGATTCAAGGATTGTTTATTTTGGACTTGATTTTGGTGTGCTCAGTGTTTCCAGTTAAGAGTCAATACTTGCTTCAGGTGATGTCTTATCAAGCGTATAGCTGCAGCCCTAAGAGAACAACTCCTCGGTGACATTTGCACTGTGACATTTAAAGGAAAGTTAGCACCGTTGAGGATTTTTATTCTTTTGAAACTATAAACACAAGACCAGCCAAAAAGGTTTTTAATGAGCCTTGTCTCAAATGAAGCAGCACTTCTGACTTTCCCAGGGAGCAAACATCATCGTGAAGCAATAGCTCCTGACAAGGTCAACAGTGACTTACCTCTGGGCGAGGCAGGCACGTGCTGGGGAGGCATGCGTTGGCTGACTAAGCCCCTTTAAATGCCTCCTCATCTTCCCCCCAGATTCCAAATGAACAGTATAGATGAAGAGGTTGGAGATTGACAAGATATAGCCTTTGTCTCTGTTCTCAATAACAAGAGGATAGATGAGGGAAGAGGAGGGGTCAGGAAGGAGGACAGAGATGCAGTACAGTGCCTCCTTCTACCAGATGTGACCGTTTAACTTGCATTGTCGCTCCAACAATCAACAAAAATTGACCAAAAATCTAAATGTGTGTGTCTGTGTGAGGGGAAGACAGAAAAGAATAGAGAGATAGTGGGGTGAGTACAAGTGGGTGTGTGTTTGTGCACATCTGGTGTGCTTCTTTTGTAAGTGATGCATCTTTCTAATAACGGAGTGTGTGTTTGTGCTTTAGAGTAGAGAAAATGAAGGCATTTTCTGACATGGGTGTCACTTGATTGGAATACAAATCCAGGTCCTGGCGCTTGCTGTTTTCAATCTCCCCCCACCCAGATTGTTTACCAGAGAGATTGAAAGGAGGCTCTGTGCTGAATTCTGTGTGAGCTGATATTGGCTGACTGCATTTACCCCGTGTTGGTGCAGATGTCTCAGAAGCAATATTATGTATTTACCATTGTATAGCCCCGAGTGCCGCCAAATATTTTTGTGCCATACCCCCTGGTGTTCCAAGACCTGATCTTGACGTAGGCTTAAAGTGAAATAAATCTGAACTGGCATGTTGTGATTGGTGTACACCTTTCCGTGGCCTCACGACAACCACTTCAGGGTATCTTCAATTTACAGTTTCCTCTTCCACTTGGTTTGGATGTTTAAAATTCACATTTTGAATGCAAAGGATCTCAGTGGTCTCTTTTTCTTTCGAAGACTAAATTAAAGGAATGGTTTGAAATGATTGAAAATACGATTATTCGCTTTCTCGCATTAGAAGAGACAGTTAAGCGCTAAATATGAAGCTACAGCCGGAAGCTGGTTAGCTTAGTCATCTTCATCATCATCAAGTTTTATTTCAGACTCCTGGTCCATTCAGAAAACATAGACATAACATGCAACATACATTAAATAGAGAAATTAAAAACATATACAAATAGATTAAAAAAAAAGAACTACAATACAGCTTTTCTATAAAAGACACTTATACCAGTAATTCCATAGTGATGATTGGTATCATATGGCGCTAAACCCCAGATTAACTAGCTACATAACAATGCTGTTCCGGGATTCATTCAGGCGACAAGTGTAGATTAAGAATTGAAATGGGGAAACAGCTTGCCTGGTTTCGTCTAAAGGTAACAAAACCCACCCACCCACCAGTGCCTCTAAAGCTCACAAATGAACATATTATATCTTGTTCATTTGATCTGTACAAAAACCAGGGTGTAAAAATGACAATTTTGGGGGCTGAACTAGTTCTTGACCTGGAGTAGTGACTTCCTGTAGTCTCTTCTGGTTGTCTAGCAACTGTCCCCAGCCATAGAATAGTCTATAGAGTTCATTCATAACGAACATGTTCATTCATAAGCTTTAGGATGCTGATAGGTGGATTTGTTACCTTCAGACAGAACCATGCCAGTGGTTTCTCCCTGTTTCCAGGGAGCTAAGCTAACCAGATGATGGCACTAGCTTCTAATGCGTACAAACATGAAAGTGTTATCTATCTTCTCAGATTTTAGAAATAAGATATGATGTGTTAATTACCTTTGGACTGAGAAAGGCTAGTTGTTTCTCCATTTCCAATCTTTATGCTAAGCTAAGCTAACCAGCTGCTGGCACTAGCTTCTAATACCGTACAGACATGAGAGTGGTATCAATATTCTGATCTAACTCTCGAGAAAGTGAAAAAGCATGATTTCCCAAAATGTAGAATCATTCCTCTAATTAAATGATAATACAGTGAGTTTTGCCTGCTGCCATCCCTTGATACTGTATATTCCTTCCCTCCCTCTGCTGTCCATAAATACCTAAAACCCCACACTAACCAAAGCCCAACCCTGTAAACCACCTAATTAGCTAAATGAAACATTTGCATCTTATACCCAGAGGTGTGAGCAGGACAGATCAGTCTGGGATCTAGCATATTGCTGGGTCTTAACAAGGATTTGCTGTGCCGCATATTTTTCCACACCAGTGCACTTCGTGTCTGCAATCAGCAGTAACAGATTGAGGGAGAGGGAGATATCCCCCTTGCTACTGTGGTTTAAACTCTCCCCCTAACGGCCTAGTTGGTATGGTAATGCTACAGCAACAGTATCAAGTCAAGGAATGTATTCAGTTCACAGCAGGGGAGATGGAGAGAGACTGAAGGCAGGGTTGGGAGTAGGAGGGAGCCAAGTCTGCTCGTAACAGGTGTCTTGTCACTTTGTGTTGGATTGGATATGTGTGCAGCCTATGACATGGCAGGCACCCCAGGCTGAATGTCACGCCACCAGCTTAAAAGACACACAGTCTGTTTGATAATGAAATGTGATGAAATATAGCCAGTGTTGTGCTCTGAATAAGAGAAAATAAAATTTGAGATAAGGTGAGTAAAAGAGTTATATCAAAAGTATCACATCTCACAGCTATCAGTTCCACTGCATTTCCGGGGTAGTCAACTGTTATTTATTTGCAGTCATTAATGCTGAAGTGCAGGTAAAGACAAAGGGATAAACTATAGTATGTTTGGATGCTCACAATCAATTACAGCATATGAAATGTAGTCAAAGACAAAGAGTGGACACCAAGGCCTCATAAAGTCAGGCTTGCTGACTGTGGTGAAGGATTGCCAATATACATCAGGCTCATTTACGAGATGAAGTATGTGGCAGTGTAATCAATTCCTCAGTCTATTCCGCTCACAAGGTCATAATGTGTTTTTGTGTCTATCATAAAGGGTGAGATGGCCAAAGCATATGGGCAATAAGAGGAGAAGAAAGGGCACAGAGTGTGTGAGCAATGTCCTTCTCCATTAATTATACCATACCTCTTCCATCACTTTGCAAAAGTGAGTAACTGACAGTACCTGACTCCATCCAAGGACCTGCAGCTTTTAGAACCGGCTCAATGTACTCCCAGAGGAAATGACAGAGGAAGTGGCTTTTTTTGAGAAACTTAGCAGTGATAAGAAGTTCTAAAGAGAGACCGGAAAGGCAAGAGAGAGTGAGGGAAGAGGAAGCTAAGTATTAAAGCGGGGGGAGTTGGAGATGGTAGGAGAGGGACGAAGAGATTGGCAGCTGGGAGAGATAAAGACCGGGAAGTAGAAAGGGGAAAGTAAATCGAGGGAAAGAGAATGGCAAAACAGAGATAGAGAGTGGCGAGGAGGGAGAGGCAGCAGGCTTAGATAAGTAGTGAAAAGGACGGAACTGGAGAGGCATGGGATGCAGCGAGAGAGAGAGTGGAGAATAGAGTGACTGGAGATGATATATTAAAACTGAGCGAGGTGGCTCTTCAGAGACAGCTGCCACTTTTCAGTGAGTTTCAGACAGGGTGAGCGACAGTGACACATCAGTCAATAGAAATAAAAACTTTGCCCAAGTGCAAAAAGTTCTTAACAATGTTTGATAATCTGGCGGCAGAGGTCACTGATAAATATCCCAGTGGTGTGGTGTGGTGTTTCAGCAGTTAATAAAGGGTTCAATTACCAGTCCCCAACCATTTCTATTCTTTCTTCTCGCTGTGTTCATGTAGTTTTTCAGTGTGAGTGTGTTTACCCGCAGCAGAGCAAACACAGACAAAAAAATCCTAACACCCACAAGGACACATTCCCAGTTACTCTGAAATTGAATAAGCAGTTTGAAAGGCAGAATGAATAAGAGACATTTTCACCAACTGCAGCATCAGCACACAAAACAACTGTTACCAGCATTACAATGTGTGCCTTCTTCAGTGGTATAGTATCGATTTTACCTACCTACAAGGGACAGACAAAATAAAAACATAATGGAAACAGATTCTGTAGTATAGCTTTGAAAGCACTCAGCACACTTTGATGTGAGCTCTCAAAGCAATATGAGACTCGAAAGAAAGCAAATCATCACCAGGCTTCAGGTGCATTAATATGTCAAGAGGAATAGCCATGGAAATTATTAGAACATATTCCAAACACAAACTGCACTGCTAGTTGGGCATGTGCGAACTGGCAAATGCAACCACCGTACGAGCCACCTTCATCCACTAGTGTAATGAGGATATACTTTTTTCAAATTCAAAGTCCTTTCTTATTAAATATTTAAACAATGTAATCTGCCTCGTGCACATACGGTGCCTTTATGTCCACGTGTGGTTGTATGCATGTCTGCATGTGTATGTCTGGGTCCTCCATGCACTGGGGGATGCCCTTGAGAGGTTCATTGAGTCGAAGGAGAGATTTGGATCACAGATTTTCTGTAAACCCACTGAGCCATGTCGCAGGAACAGGCAGTCAGACATTTTGTGATGCCCCTGGAAGCACTTGTAAGCTGTTGGAGTGTGACTTTGATAATGCAAACGTCAACATATGCTAAGCCTCACCGGGCTGATGGCCTGTAGTTTGGGGGAATTTGCTTGTGATTTTAATGAAATCCCACATTTCATCATTGTTTTGACACCTGAGGTGAAATCGATTCTATGCGCCCTTTAGATATGGGGGACGGATTAAAAATCACGTCCCTTTTCAGCGGATGTCTCTTTTGCAGAGAAAATAGACTTGAACTTAAATTTCCAAGCTGAAGCAATTTATGCAAAGTAAATACAAATCTAAGCTTGTCTTTTGGATGTCATATTCACAGCAGAATGGCATCCACTGATGGGAGGAAAATGGATCAGAGGAAAATGTTCTTTCTCCACTGCTCATCTCCTGTGTTGGATTGGATGACCACTGTCTCTCTCCGTGTCAGCTCCCATGAGTACCACTGTTCCAGTCTCAAGGGCTCATGGTGTGCAGGGTGGGTAGGAGTGTGTGAATAAAGAGGCAGACAGACAGATAAAGATACAGTCAAGGAAGCGAAAGTTATATAAAAACGTTCAGAGACAAACAGGGAGAGACATGGAGGCAGAAGAAATGGTAGAGATTAAAACAAGGAAAGTGGGTGTCGCAGAGAGAAACAGCCAAAAGTAATTAAAAAACTGAGAGACAGAAAAGAAGACAGAGTGAGGGAGATGAAGTAAGAAAGTAAAGCAGAGGAGAAAAAAAATCTGACTGCTAAAAAGAGTCAGTCCCTGGTAGAGATGAAGTGTCAAATGTTCCTGAGGTAGCAAATGTGAGAGAGGCAGAGGGAGGCAGACAGGACAGAGGAGGAGAAACAGAGGACAGAGGGAGTGGTACAAGCTTCAAAAGATGAGAAATAAATCTCCAGTTGACAGCAGATAGGGGTCAGTTATGATAAGTGTCCCCCTCCATAGCCTCAGTGGGAGTATAGTCCAGTGCTGAGTTTTCTGCTGCCAGTCCCCTGCACAGGTCCTACAGACACAAGGTGACCTTCTGTGAATGAGCCAGTCAGTGGCAGGGAGCTGCAGACTGCTGACAGTGACAGGTGTTCACTTTCAGCTCCCAGCTCCCACTGGCGCACTGTCATTATGGTTTATTCATTCATTCTGAATTCGTGCAAAACTTTAAAGGGTATCGAGGTCCCCCGCAGGGCGGACATGAATCAAGCGTTCTGCACATACAGTACAGCAATCATTGCCTTGTTGTAAAAAGGGCTGCAATGTACATTCAATGAGGGAAATCACATCAGATGCAACAGGGAACGTGTAAATGTTGACACCCTGTCAGATTCACTCAGAAATGATGTGAGGCCAATTAGGAGGGTGTTCCTTAAAGGGCCAGCGCTTTAAAATGGGTAAGGAAGACAAAAACTCAAGTGATGAATTGCTGCATTTCCTGACTGCCTAGAATAATGTGTTTTCAATAGAGCCTGCTTTTCCATAGAAAGCAGTAATGATTGTAATATATCAGTGAAATGTGAATTTAATGGTCTCAGGTTTCAAAAGATCTGGAGGGCGAAAGTAAGGTTTTTCTTTTAATTTACCATTAAGACACAATTTCCCCATTCAATTATCAACACATTTTAAGTTTATCACCAGCCACATGAAAAGATTCACCTCACAGTACATCCAACCTTGCAACAACAAAAAAGATGTGAACTAATCCTGGTGGAAATAAAGCTCACACATCTTTAAAAAGAGTGGTAGACAAAGTTGTAAGATATTTTCAGGAACTTCTCAAATCTAAACCTGATAGCTGCAGTGCGATGCCAGTCACAACCAGAGCGGAAAGGAAGATCCTCAGTCATGCACCAGCAGTTGCCAGTCGCTCATGTGGGAGCAGGACTGCTGCAGCTGCTGATGATATACATTATTTGCCGGTGCTGGGGTGAGGATGTTTTTATGAGGCCGGCGGCAATGAAAGCACCAGTGTGCGGACCGGCTCTGAACAATTGTATTGTCCCAGGGCTTTTGATTAACATGAAGGGTGGCTGAGGAACAATTCCAGAAGTGTTATCAGGGGCAAACAGAGGGAGACAAGGGGCCCTGAAGCTCAGCAGGGGCCCCATCAGTGGGTCACTATGCCACCTGGCTGTTATTCATACAGCTGAACTGATAGTGTCTGATGTGTTTACCCGTTTGTGTGTGTGTGTGTGTGTGTGTGTGTGTGTGTGTGTTTTGCTGCATGCATGTGTGCTTGTCATCACAGCTGGGAGGGAGGGAGCTGTGTTTAGCCCATGATTGAAAATCTCTCTTCCACTGCACTTAACCGCTGATTTGACCTTGCAGACACAATCCATTTGTTTTACCAACTACCTCCGAAAAAGAACTTGCATCACGTTGCATTTCACAGCTATGATGTAAATATTTTGAACTGCAATAAAGACTCAGATCAGATAAGGGCAGATACGTAGTTGCCTGATGTGGGTGTTCCTTTGAAGACTAAGCAATAGCAAATACCATCATCATTTGAAGTCTAAACATGCACTTTTATCTTTGGCAGCTGGGTGATAATGCCCTATGATGATTATCTGACTTGCTTCTAATTACAAATATTACACTGTTTCCCTACAAATGAGGCTGATATGAACAGCTCACTCTTCCAAGTCTACCAATCCTTTGGGTGTTTGCTACCCAAATTATGTCCCACAAGAAAAAGAGCGAGAGAAAAGATTATTTATCACAACCCCCCCCCCCCGGAAGAAACCATCAGCAGCTGTCACACTCATTTAAGGAGGAGCCGATTATAGCAATTTGACAGTTGTGCTCATTTCTGAACAGATCCTGTTTCAAAGGAGCAGTCCTGGCGTTCTGCCTGGCACTCAGGACTTTGTGCCTGTTCTGGCAAAGCAGTTTCTTTTGCATGCCACCCTCCTCTCCTCCGTTTTCTCTCTCACCCTTTTCAGCCCCCCCCCTCTCCATCTCTTTCTTGCCACCCTATCCCCTCCAATTGTAAATCAGAAGTGAAACAAACAAGTTAGCTGCTCACTGGACTGAATGTGATGCGTTGCCTGGACAACGGAGGGACAGGCCTGGGGAGTCTGGTGTTGGATGAGAGATTGGAGAAAAGTGAGGAGGTGGATGAGTGTATGTGTGTGTGTCTGTGTGTGTCTTTTACACACTCCCATTGGGCCCCCTGGCTGGCGAGGACTGACTGCTGAGTGGGCTTATTGGCACAGAGAAAACAACCCCCCAACCTTCTCCCCTCTCTCTCTCTCTCTCCCTCTCCTGCTCATCTCCTCTCTCGTCTTTCTCCTCCCTCACTCTGTAATGCTGATGTTACGTTCTGCTCCGGGTCTACTTCAGCTGCATAAACAAGTGGATGGCGCTTTGTCTTGCAACCTTGGCATGGTCATCCAACATACACACTACAACAAAACAAGACAAGCACACACACATCAGCCTTAATTGGCAACTACTGAAAAGAATAACACACTTGTCCGCAATGATCAGACTCCCCTCCATACAGAATTAGCATGCAGGGAGAATGCAGCTCAGGACACTCACCGTAACAACCACAATTCTTACATCAGAGCAGGAAGAGCAAAGCGCCACACAAGAGAAAAAAAACATATTTTCTCTAAAGGCAGCCTTTTGTCACTGCTTTCTGTGACAACCCACCCTGGTATACTATATTAAGAAAGGTATTTTTCACAGCCGACATCTGAGTTGGAAGGACTGTAGGAAAAGCACAAGTTTTACTAATAACATTAATGATGGCGCCGTTCTATTAAAAAAATCCCAGTAAGCCATGACAGAGTGACAGTGAGCCAGCATGCGCAATACCAGGACCTGAAACGGATGTAGCTAAATGGGATTCAACCATCATTCTTTTTATTGTGTCCACCTGTGCTATTCCAACTGTGACATTTCAAAATATCTTCATTGAAAAAGGCCTGTTACAAACACTGCTACAAAGCTAAAGTGAATAAAATTGCTGCTTAAAGGCTCTAAAAACTGCCAATCTGCTTCCTATTATGAGTGATGGGGTCCTACGTGAACACAAATTGGAGATTTGCTGACATCGTGAGTGTTAAATTCTTAATAAATAATGCCTAATGATATTATTTTCTGAACATGACCTATGTTTGCTGTTTGTTTAGTCATGAATGTTGAATTTTATAAAGAAACACATTTTCAATGGTTATAAGCGAACTTTATTCCTCAGACAGATTCTGTAAATACAACATATTCCAAAAGCACCACAAGCTCAGACTGATTGAGATGTGTCACACATGCATACACAGCAGCAGTCTCTGGCACAGAATCACAAGGGGCGTGCCAGTTGTCTTATCTCTGACCATTCCAATACACTGTAAATGCTGCACAACCATCTACTTACAAGGTGAAACGTGTCAGATTGACAACAGAATCTGAGCAGAATGGACTGTTATTTTTTATTACATTATCCCTTATCCATCATGTCCTTTTGAAATGTGCTTCTTTCTTGTTTGCATAGAACGTTTCCTTTGCCACTGTCTTTCTCTCTCTCCCTGTGTCTCAGTCTAAACCGCTCATGTATACACCCACTTCCAAAACAGACAGCAGACCGACCTCTCTGAGGGATAAAATATTAACCCGTGTGAGCATAATGATGCATCTCTGACGGATATTCTCACCTATCAGTTTAGGGACAAGAGTTTCAATGAATGAGATCTGACTGGTCTATGGAATAATAGGCTATTCATTCATATCATGTCCAAGGTCATAAAAAAGGCATAACCTTCACTATCAGAATCACTAACTGATAACCATATTCAGTTCTCATGGCTGAAGGTCCTGGTGTCTTCTGCTCTATGGGGAGCTAATAAGCTAAGGGAGAGTGTGGGCCAGAATCCATCTCCATTAAATTTAAGGAACCCGGTCCCACAATGTGACCTCTATTCACTATGATATATTGCACGAACAGAGTAAATGAACATCAAGCACAAAGGACACACAGCTAATGAAATCATTGGCCCATTTTCCCAACAGTTAAGAAAGTTCAGATGTGAACAGCGCTGTAATTGAATAGAGTTGTAGAGAAGTTAAAAAAAAAAAACCCAGACACATTCCTTGCATCACCGTTGAGTAGGTGTAGCACTTTATTAGTCCTTTGACAAACTCAGCATGCATGACAGCTGTTTGCTTTTCATTTTAGAGGTTAGATGACTTCCTCAAATAAACTGGCATTCATTAGTGGGAATCAGAAACCAGAATCTGATGCATCAAAAGTGATATAGACATGAACCATTCATGCAAATAGCTTAAAGGACCAGGAGTTATTGTCTACTAAAAAAGAGGGGTAGATGTTTTGCTTGATTTTAGTATTTTATTTGTTATCTTATATTGCAGGAGAGTGGAGAGGGAGACAGTGGATTTAGGGGTAAATCCGGACAGAGAGAAGGACACAATTTTGCTGGTCAGTTTGGGTCCAAATTGGCTCCAGAGCCAACCAAAGAGCTATCTGAGGACACCACCCCAGAGTATTTGTTGAGTTCTGCAGTCAGCATGGATCAGATTGTTATCCCCATTAAAGTGGAAAGGCATTGCTACTATGCTGGATAAAGTGTAATTAAATAGGATGTATTCCGTGCAGTCACTAGATGGCGCTCTTTACTTGAACTGTTTTCATCTGATCTTAATGCCTGTGGCACTGGGTCAAATACTGACTGATGCTGTTCTTCAAATCCGCTTGGGTCATGTTCTTCAAATCTGTCCAATGAGAGAGATCTCAATCATAAGCTCTGCAGCTGCTGAACTGAATCCAACTGCAGATTATCATAAGGGACAGCGATAGGTTTAGTCTCCCTCTGAACAACAAATCAAGAGCCTCTACAGGCCCATTTAAAAGGGACAAAAACAATGGATTTCGATCAAATCTCTTAAGATATAGGTTACTTTTGTTTAATTTTAAAACAATTTAGTAGGATAAAGATCCAGTTGGGTTAAGCCTTAAAAATCCACATGTACTGTAGGTTAGTAGAAAAGCTGTTGCTCTTAATGTACAAGCAAATCTGCTGTTCCCTCACAATGGAAAGAGTAAAACAATACTTGATTCCGAATTGATTAAATGCGTTTTTCCACCAATTTAGGAATAAAGAGCAAACAGGGCATGTTGCATCTGTAAAATAATCAATAGTTAGAATGGGGGGGAAGGCTGAAAATGGAAGACCTGTACAAGAGCCCTGCTTGTAGCTGTGGAAGCTCCTGATCCCTATCACGGAAACGGGACCCTTTTCAGTTCCGGATGGGGGCCCATCAGCCTCACAGAGAGAGGTGTCTATTGGTTTCAACTGGGGAGAAGAAAAGGAGGAGGAAAGAGAGGGTGGAATAAAAAGACACTGGCAAGTTACCAAGTGGTGCAGGTGTCCGCCTAACAACAGGCTGCACTAGTGAACTGCACACATTAGGCAAGTGTGGTCCGGGCTGAGCAGGACCTATAGACTGTGCGAAAACAAACCAAGCCTATAATGGCAAACACACAGTGGGAAGGGCTGTTTGTGTGTGTGTGTGTGTGTGGCACATTGTCCATTCATGGTGTAGACGAATAGATCCTTTCAGCATTCTTGTGAACATCAAGACAGGATTGAAGACGCTTTGTGACTTAAAATGTTGTCAAATCTATCTCAAGCTCAAGTAAAGCTACACGATATAACTGCCCTCCCTAAATCATGAATTGCGAAAGCTTTAACTTTGGTGTTTATTGCAAACATGGATTATGTTTAGTACCTTGATCTCGACAGATTCTCAGAATTTTCTGTCAAAAAAGGATGAACTTTTGTTGAGATGTTTAGAGGGCACACCATGAGACACACACACACACACACACACACACGTTCCTTGCATTCAAGAGACAATTTTTAAACCAAACGAAACGAAAGCCCTTCAGATACTCGTTTTCAAGTACAAGTCGCGGACATCATTTCCATTATTGTAGCTTTTGATCACTTAAAACTTATCAAAAATTCACGGCGGGACGTTTTCAGGTTCCACCACAACGCTTCAAATGTAACGGTTTAAGTTTACCTTTGGTAACTGTTACAGAGTATTGACTGATTTAACAAGTCATCAACATATTTTGTGCCGTAATTATAGCCACAGGAAATCAAACCAGAGACAAATGACAGCTAACAGTGGTTAGCATAGAGTGCCGCGCCAAGCTACCTGGAGAGGATGCAACCAACACCGGAAGTAAGGTACAATAAAGTCCTTTTTTTGTCTTTCCTTTTCTGTATGGGGAAGTTAGTAGGATGTCTCATACTTAGCGTACTTGAACTCATACTGAATGAGGACGCTAATGTAAACGGTACACTATATGCCAGGCAAAGGGTAACGTTTTTTCATCCGTGGCCTGGCTGGATTAACGTTAATCTTTTTTTTTCAACGAATACGTTACGGTAGGTGATAGATCGTATTCCATACAAAGGACCATAATAACTCAAAGTGCTGAATGCAAATATGTATCTATTGTATATTAAATATTTCATTTGTGCTTGCTGGTGTTGTCCAGCAAACGTTGAACTAGCCCCGTCGTGCTTTTATTATGCAAAGTCTCACCGGAAGCTGTGATGTTCTGTGGCAGCTTGTCGACACAGGGCAAAAGAAGCCCAACGTGGAGGGGAAGGATGTGGGTATGCTGACATCTGCAAGCATAGGTTTCATTAGAAGACGGCCGTAGTCAGGCTGACGAATAACGGCCTTAGCAACTGAGACATGTAACTTGAAGGTAAACTCTAACAACCTAAGCACGTACTTTGTTGTATTTCTTCATTTTATTTATTTATTTATTTTTAGAGAAATGTGCTTTTAGAACTGTCGCGTAACGTTGCGTTATGTTCAAAGTACGGTTTGCTTGTCAGCGCTGTCGGTAACTTCATATGCATTTCCCGGACTTCCTTTCTTGGTTAACGTTACCAGTAAAGTCACGCAGTTAACGTTAAGTTAGTCGGAGTGGTGGTTTGACAACGAAGCTGTTTTAAGGCAGACTTAAAAGTTTACAGTAGGTGGCAATTCAGCTAACGTTACCGATCGTTTGACGTAGATGTGTCTCTTTGGAAAGTTGAGATTTGTCCAATCTGCACGTTTATTGAGAGCTCAAGCGTCCCCTCTCTCTGCTGACTGGAAGACAAGTTGTAATCCGAACATCAGTTTGACAGGCGAGGAGACCTGTTGCTTGACTCTGTGTGTCCTGGCTGCAGGTTTACTCGTGACAGGGACGTCTACTTGTCTCTTCAATCTCTCCTTTTAGTCCCAGCAACTCTCTTTTAAAATCTGGTTAGCGTGACGGGTTGAAACGTGCACCGCGGACTGTGGCTTTGGGAAGCAAAGGCAAATCTTATCCATCGCCACCTCAGTTTTTGTTGTTGTTGTTGTTGTTTGTTTTGTTTTGTTTCATTCCCTCTTAGCCAAAATGTGGGGCAGGATTTGAGCTGCATCTTTCCCTCCCGCTCGTGCCAAACAGCTCCCCAGTACGGCTATCAGATTCAGAGAGAGCGGAAGGTGTGATGGACAGCCAATAAAAGGGGGTTTTGTCTGCAGGCGTCTCCATTTTGTAACCTCAGGACTCCCGAGTCCTCTGGCCAGGGCCCAGGCTGGAGTGAAAGGGCCGTGCTGCTGCCGTGAAGGACTCGCAGTGGAAATGGAGTTTCCTCCTGACTCTGTACCGTCGATATATAGACCCTCACATGGCACTTTGCGCGCACACTTTGACAGTGTTTTCTCTGAAGTTCTCATAAAGCCAAACTGAATGAACAAGTTTTGCAGACGTTAACCATCAGTGTGCTCTGGTATGAGGAAGCAGAAGCACTGTTTGCGTGCGTGCGTGTGTGTCTGTGCGCACATCAGTGTTGCTGCTGAGCCTGTCTGGCACTACTGTAAATGGCAACCTGCTCTAATATTAATGCAACACAATTATGTGATTAGATTCAATCCAGTGTCACCATAGCAGAGTGGTGTGTTTTTACCACAGCCCTCTTTCAAATCCTGGCATGCTGAACTGAGCCGTCAGACACCAATCTCTAAATTGCTGTCCTCATATGTCTACAAACCCAAGCTAATCCTATTTTTAAACCAGGGAAAAAAGGGATCTACAGTATCCTTGTGCAATGATTCCACCCAGGTGTTTGGGCAACAACCTCTTTTTTTGTTTGCTCTTTTTTTGGCTCAGTGGAAGGGAATGGAAATTTTAAAATGAGGAACCATTTAAAATGCCTGACTTGTAATCTAAATATAAACAAAAGGCTACCTCAGACCGGATTACTGTCACTCTGTCTATTAAGTATGTGTGAGTCTGTAAATATGTAAAGATATTGTGCAAGTGCTGGGCATGCTGTGTAACAGATTGTGTGTACTAGGGCTGCACGATATGGTCAAAAACAAATTATATTGCGATGATTTGGACAGATATTACACTTGCGATATGATTCACTAGTAGAGGGACTGATAATTTATGCATCACAATTTTCATTTTCACTGAAAAATCTATTAAAATCACGATGATGCGACATTATGCTGGGGTCTGTACCAAACAAACATGTTGTCTTACATCTGGAGAGCAAGATTTGTAGGCCACACATTTGACCTTTTTATCAAAAAATTGGAGCTTCTGTGATTTTGATATTGCACTTAGCCATATTGCGATTTTGATAATATCGCGATAAATCGCGCTAGCGTGTGCTTTAGCAAAGCCGCTGCATTGGGGCACTATAGGTTAGGAAGTTTGCAAAAGCTTGACTGAAAATGTGATTCATTAAGTCAGTTTTCAGATGATATTTTAGCTGTAGCCAAAAGTGATATGTTTGACGGGGTGAAAACATGATGATGATGATGATATGATATCTTGTCGACACAAGACACCGAGGTTTTCATACAGTACTAATGGTAATGACATGAACAAGTGTGAATTGGCTGATCGGAAACCTCACACGACATGCAAAAGCTGTAAAAATGTGCAGCATTCAACAGTGAATCTTAAATAAGGAGGACATTATTTAAGATTCACTGTGATGCATTGTGACTAAAACTGCATTCATTGTAATGAAGTTCATCACGTTAACACATCTTTCATTGGAGTGCATCACAAACTCAATTTATTCAGCACATTACTGTACTCTAAGCCATAATTTAGCCTCTTCCATCTTTGCAATTTGTATTTAATGAGCATCTTAATGCAGCCCTGAGCATGCGATTATATTTATGATGTTGGTGTTGATTACTACTGGTGTGGTCTATTAGTGTTTTGTCCTCAGGGCACTTGTGAATTTTTTTGGGTCTAAGTTTTTTGGTGAGTAACTTCACTTAATTGTGAATGGGTTTGTTACTTGCTTGAATCTCATTCTAATGTGGAGAGCTTTGATTAAAGAGTTCAACCATGGCAATCTCCCCCTGTCAGTGGTAGTTACTTGGTGCCATTTTTTAATTTTTCTCACGATACTTAAACTTTATGTTTCTGACATGTAAAAATCTTCATGATCATGTTTATTTATTTATTTATTTATTTTTTACTTCATCCTGTGTCTCTTTCTGTTATTCCAGAGGCTTGGGTCCTGTAGGGCACCCTGAAGCTCAGCCAGTCACGGTGCCTCCCTGGGGCTTTCTGTCATGAGGGGGCGTTGCTCTCGAAAACTGGGCGTGCTGGCCAAGGCTGGCTTCCTGCTCTGGCTGCTGTGGTTGGGCTACCTGCTGTTAGCACGCTCCTCTTTCCCTTCCTCTTCCTCTGTAGAGGAGGAAGACGAGGACCACAATCTCCTGGTGAGACAGCTCTCCATAGAGGAGAGCGGTGCTGATGGGCAGCTGGCTCGGCCCCTCTATGTAAAGTCACCACCAGACAGCAGTGCACATGGGGAATGGGGTCGGGCCACACACCTCAACCTCAGCCCTGAAGAAAAGAAGCAAGAGCAGGACAGTGTGGAGCGCTACGCTATCAATATTTATGTCAGTGATAGGATTTCCCTCCATCGGCACATCCAGGACCACAGAATGAATGAGTGAGTAGAGAACAAAGGCATCCTAAACATGAATGAGCCAGCAGTCAGAAAGTGACTAATGGACAGTAACTAAGGTGACAAAAGTTGTTTTCTAGCAATTCACTTATTTTTTTAGTGCTTGCCATTTTCCTTGAGGTTCCAGCCAAAACATATATGTATCTCCTGATAGCTGTGCTGCAACTGTGTCAGGGATAAATTACTCAATAGAGATTAAGTTGAGCTTTTTACTGGAATCAGTTTTCCACTGACAGTTTGAAACAAGGATGAACGCTGTCATGAAGCATTCCAGGGTTTATTGAAGCTGGTGTAAGCAGCTCTCTGCCTGAACGGATTTATTCCATCCAGAGTTGTTGTCCATAGCTATTCTTAGCTCAGCCTCTGTGATGAAACACTGAGTATGATGTCTTTTATTAGTATTTTTTCCTTCCGCCTTTGCCTTATCCCTTACTGGCTCCCATGCTAATGAAACCCAGATGTGGTGTCCGTCAGTGTGGTGAAACCCATCATTTGTGTAAAAGCCGTGTGTTTGTTTTACAGTGCACCAGTTCAGCATAGAATCTCTTTAGCAGTGGATTAATTCATTACATCCAAGGCAACCGGAATAACCCATTTTACCAGCGAGACACCTGCATATCCAAAGGTTGAATGATAAGATGCTTTGGTCTTCTCACTGGGTTGAGGAACTCACTGGGAAGGTTCAAAGTTAAACCCTGTGCTTTCGCAAGGCTTTTGTTTAAACAAGAGATCATTATCAGTCCTCCAGCATAATAGCATTCCATGGCATCATTTTGTGGAGATTTAAAAACAGAGTCACTGCACTTTTGTCACTCGTATGACAGCGCATGATGGGTCTTTGCACTGGCAGAGTGACGAGTGTGCAATTCATTTCCTTTGCTTGCTTGCTTGCTTTTTGTGTTTTGGTGACTGGTTGTGCACCTGACGTAAGTGACAGTAGCGACACAGTAGGAAAGTGGTGTGCAGTTTTGGTGTCAAGGAACACCTGTTCTTGTGTGAGAAATGTTTTTTATTTTTATTATAACTATACACATGTAGCTGAGGTGTGACTGACTTCCAGCACAGAATTGCCAGTCAGTCACTATGGGCTACACACATATCAGTTTATGGATGGTGAGTGGCTGCTCTTGTTGTCAAACTGTCCCAAGTGCGCTACCGTTTCTGTTGCATGGCAACACTGTAAGCAAACGTGTCATGTCCTCTCAAGATAATTGATTTTAAGGTGGTGTGTATACGCTTGTTGCAGTTCTGCACCTTCTCCACAGTTACATCAGGTTCCTCCTGGGAGCAGGTTTTGTGGCAGATTCTCTTTTGAGCTTCTCTCTCCATCATGAAACTGTTGCTTTTGATTGAAAGGAAAACCGCTTACATGATTGGTCGTGACTAATGCTCGGGCATAACATATTTGTTCTAATCCCAACCACCTCTCACAGTGTCATAGTTGTGGGTTTAGCCTTTGGGTACAAACTTACCAGAAGTAATTCAGCCTATGCCAATGGTTACACTCTGTGTTGTACTCCACTGATTGATAAAAATAGAGCTCACAGAAAGCTCTCTTTCTTATGTGTTTTTCTCTCCCTCCATGCTTGCTTTTGTTCTCATTCTCTCAATTTTCCAGTTTTTCTTTTCCTTCTTGATTTTCATCCAGTGTTTTCCCACTCTCTGTTCTGCTCTCTTCTTATCTGTTTGTTCAAGTTTCTGTGGTCCCTCCAAGAGCACTGCTGTGGTATGTTGCTCACTGGTGTGATACCCTCCCCGCCCCCATCCATATTTCTGCGTCTCTTTATTGTTTTAATGACTGCCATCTGGATTAAGACCTGAAACCTCCCCCTGCCACAATATCTGCTGAAGCCGATATGAATAAATAATTTCTTGCTTGTATGAGTTCATTTAGGATCCTGTAGTTGTTTTTTATTAATATGTACTGTGAATGTGTACTGTTGCTCATGTCCACTGTTTCTGTCTCTTCCCCCACCCCACACAAACGTAACTCAGATGCCGAAGTAAGAAGTTTGACTACCATCATTTACCCACCACCTCTGTGATCATAGCCTTCTACAACGAGGCCTGGTCCACCCTGCTGAGGACTATTCACAGTGTCTTGGAGACCACGCCTGCCATCCTGTTGAAAGAGATCATCCTCATTGATGACTTCAGTGACCGAGGTCTGACCCTCTACACAGATAAACCAGTGTGTTATTTATTTGTCTGTAAAAATAAAACTGACACAAAGTCTTTCAAGCTCAGAAACAAAGAGGGCTGACAATCTTGGCCTAGTTTCGTAAAGCAGAGAAACCAAACCTCAGTTGTGTTTTGATTTTTTCACATTGACAGCAAGTCGAGCAAGTTCTGCTATATATAGAGAAAGATGCTATCTATGGAGCAGTGAATAGATAATGCCTCTGGTTACAGTGAAAAAGCAATCAGGGAAACGTCTGGGCACATTCCTTTAATGATGGAATATGGTGCAGAGGTGCTTCAAGGCATACTGGAAGTCCTTTTTAAAGGGTAAAGGTTGAACTGCAGGGATTTTGGTAAAACTCCAATCATTATTAGAAATTACCTAATACTTGGCAAAGTAATTGCAAATGATTTGTCTTATTCCCTGTTGGTCTCTGCTCCAGCCTCTGCTTGTCTCATAGCGTGTGTGTGAATATGAGGTTTTGTTATGGTAGCAGACTCCGTTTTCTAGTCCGTTTTATATTTAATTGAAATACAAAAACGCAAAACGTCAAAGTATTTCATGCGAGTCTTTAATATAGCTGCACTGTGTCAGCGTCTATGTGACACAGGTATGAACTTCAGCTTGAAAGTTCATTCTTGATCTTGGGAAAAGTATATGTGGCAAAATAGTCTGAACTCAAAGGTCCACTTAATAGCTTTTTTGAGCTTTCCACCGCATCTCACTGTTTCCATCAGCGAATGGAATGTGGACTGATTTCTGCTGACTCTGTGAATGATACTACTTTGTCTCAGAAACTGGATATAGGAATAGCTTGGTGTCCGTCTGTCCTAATGGAATTAGTATTTGGTCCCAGCTAGTCTAGTCTGTGTGTATTAGAGACATTACACCATAATGATTACTTCAGTGTGCACGGAGCTGCCATGACATAATTTCCTCTCCTCTGACCACCCTGACCAAATAGGATGCTAGACATGCCACTCCCCAACCAGAACGGTCTATTCAGACAGACAGCGACTGGCGGACTGGCAGCTTTCTTTCATGTTTCCAACTTGGTTGAACAGGGTCTAGCATACCAAGCCTTGTATTGACCTCAATTGTCCATAGACCATGAAAGGTGTGTTGATGCCACTAATTTGATATTGAAGTTTACGAAGTGGTAATTGACTCATCTGCAAGTGTTTTAATGTCATGTACTCACAAGATACATGTGTAATAAAAAGGAGTCGCTACTATTTCAGATAGAATTATCACTTAACTCTGCAGCCCTGACAAACTCATTGTACGCTACCTGCCCAGCACCAAATGGCAGACAGATAAAGTTGGGAACTAGTTTGTGAACAAATACTGGCATCGAGCAAGCTAAAGAGCCAGATATGTTTGTGAGGAAATGATGGCGACCACAACAGAGGAAAGGAAAATAGAATATCGGACTTACATTCCTCAGGTGGCCACAACTCAAAATGAATGCCAATGTGACTTTGTATCTGCTGGATTTGAAAGTAGGCAGGCGTTTGCTAATAATAATGTTAGCCATAAGAAGCTTTATAAGCCACTGATTTGGCAGTAGCTGTGTATGTCTCAGCTTGTTTTGATGTATGTTTCTGTCCTCTAGTGGCAAAAAAATCAACTTAGGCAGCTTTAAAGAAAGAGAAGTTACATGTAAGATGAGGAAATAACGTAATTTGAATGTTTCATGGATGTTTTTGTGTGTGTTTGTGTTTATAAAAAAATAGGCTACCTGAAATCCCAACTAGCTGACTACATCAGTAATCTGGAACGTGTGCGGCTCATTCGCACCACCAAAAGGGAGGGTCTGGTCCGGGCACGTCTCATTGGTGCCACCTATGCTACGGGGGACGTACTGACATTCCTTGATTGCCACTGTGAGTGCGTCCCTGGCTGGATTGAGCCTCTCCTGCAAAGGTGGGTTGACCAAGAGCTTTCTGAAAATTCCATAGAAACTTGAAACAAACTCAACCTGAACACAAATCAAAACTGAAAGCAAAACCTAATACTAATCCAGAGTTTCATATTTTTATTC
Source organism: Coreoperca whiteheadi (assembly GCA_011952105.1). NCBI lineage: Eukaryota > Metazoa > Chordata > Actinopteri > Centrarchiformes > Sinipercidae > Coreoperca > Coreoperca whiteheadi. The sequence continues at coordinate 14,696,664 of CM022477.1, forward strand.
TCCTCCCCTCCCTGTTTGCTGCATGTTTTTGGCCGTGCTGTATGTTTAGGATTGGCGAGAACGCCAGTACCATTGTGTGCCCTGTGATCGACACCATCGACTGGAACACCTTTGAGTTTTACATGCAGACGGATGAGCCGATGATCGGAGGTTTTGACTGGAGACTTACCTTTCAGTGGCACTCAGTCCCCGAAGTGGAACGCAAGAGGCGCAAGTCTCGCATTGACCCCATTAGGTGACAGTATGATACTTCACAAGGTCTACTCTCATGGGAGATCACTTTATCAGACTGGCACGTACCAGTGTAGAGCTCTGCTCTCAAAAACGTAATACTCCTCTCACTGCTAATGTGTCACTGTACGTGTTACGTTACTTTGATTACTTAATACATTTCCACTTCCCATACACACTAAGAATGTTTGACTGATCTTTTAAACACTGGGATCGATACATTGACAAAATCAGGGGACTATTAAAGTTTGTTACTTTTAACAAGCCTATACTGTACATGTTGTATCCTAATTATCAATCTCCCTTTTAGTTTTGCCGAACCCGCATTGCTATCGGAAACGACGTAAACTGTCAGAGAAACGGGAATACAATCCGTAACATTTTTATCAACTTTTAGTTCACCCTGCCTCAAGGTGAAGCTGCTACTTTTAAAGAGCGACGGCAGACGAAATCTTGTATGGATGAAAGGCATTGCTGACCTGTATGGGTTGAAAGGTTATAGTCAGTTGCACTTCATGTGGTCTGTTGTGTTTGTGATCACACCCAGATGTGATGTGTGATTTTACATGGCAAAGTCTTGCCCTGTGCACACAGGGTGTGGGCAGAGTATGAGGCAACCACTACACAGCACCACAAGCATGATTATTAGTTTGGGTATAGTTACACGTTAAATGCTTCTTTTAATAAGGTGGTTCACATCTTATAAAGGTGACGTTTTAGACAGACAGTTGAGTAACTAAATTTGCATTAGATTTAAAAAAGAGCCAAATTATTTCTGTGGAAGGAGGTGGGAATGGAGGGTTTAAAAGTTACCAACATAAAGTTTTTTTCACTGTCTCGCCCAGGTCTCCGACAATGGCGGGTGGATTATTTGCTGTGAGCAAGGCCTACTTTGAGTACCTGGGCACATATGACATGGGCATGGAGGTGTGGGGAGGAGAAAACTTGGAGCTCTCTTTCAGGGTGAGTTCAGTTCTCCCTCAGCGAGGACCACAGAGCAGAGTCACTTTTTTTCCATTGAGATGCCACTTAGCAATATGAGACCAGAGTACGGCTTTTAAAAAAATGTTGGGAAAGACTGACTCATCCAAGTTGCTTTGTAACCAAAATCTCTTACTCACAGACAAATATCCATTGACTCAGCTTGTCTTTTTACTGTGATGAAGAGTAGACAGAAACATCAATGAATTGAGGTTTATTGGCATTTCATTATCAAAGAGAATCGTTTTTATGCCGCTGATCCTTTGATTCATCCATCTTACAGCAAACAGTCTGTGGGTAGCTGATGTGAGAGAGACACATGTCAGTGTCAGATCACTGTCAGCCATGACACCCGAAACTGCACCCTGATATTGGCTGATGCCTTGTTGTGACGTTGGTGTCGCTTTTCACTTGTTTGCGTCAGTCAAATTGGCACAGATTTTAGGCTATGTGGGAGTGTGTAGCAGGAGCATACAAGGGTAGGCAATGTAAATTGTGTGTGGATGATTTATAGTGTGTATGTGGTTTCAGTGTGAAGACGAATGGGCTGTTCCCCTGAGTGATGTGTTATGCATGTGGAAATAAAAATGCCTCTCACTGGGACTTTTCGCCATACATAATTTATGCTTCGTGAATTGGTTTTCAACCCTGCTTTTGGAGTGCTTAAAAAAAAAAAATGGTGTGGGGTAAAATGCATGGTGAATTAAGATGGAAGGGACTGTCATGTTATGGCTGTTTGGCTATGGATATATGATAATATTTTGCTGTGTGTAATTGGAACATAGCTCAGCCAAATGTTAAGAAAGACCGTGTTAACAACCTTTCATTCTTTAAGGGTGTTGTTTTTTTTTCCTTTTTTGTTTTTCCATGGTGGAAGATCAAGCAATTACACGATGCAAATTTATACCAAAGATCAGAGCCGTTTTCAAATGCAATCTTATGACTCACAAAAAGCAGGGGTTGAATTTTCATGATTGAGATTGAAAGTAAAGAGTGCAAAGCTAAATTCGTCATTCAGAGGGAATTTCCAGCATAGCACAAGTCACCACGAACAGTATCATTCTATTTGTATTAAATATCCACCTTCACTGAGACATTTAGGCTTATATATACAAAAATAGTATAAAGGTGTAATTTAATAAGTGCCCAAGTACTGAACCTATCAAGCACACTTATTGCACATTACTCTTATTTGTCAATTTAAAAAAATATATATATTTGCAACTTAAAAATGACCTGCTAGTTTATTGGCTGGTCAGTCAAACTGGAATGACAAAGTTTAAAGTAAACTCAAGTGTTCACCTGTTTTTGTGTCCTATCATTTCAACATATGGTGTACAATAGACAATGAACTTGGTTAATGATAACCATATCCGTGTAACTTCACATCATTGTAACAGCCCACATGGATAGATTAACAGCACGTACAGGATATGCTGCTATCTTACAGTTTATTGTGGGTATTGTAAATGCAAGGTACAAGGATTGAGTAAACATGCTTTGGGGGATTATTTAACCACACAGATATAGAATTGGTATTCAGCAAATCATTTAAAAACAATATTAGGTGGTTAAACGAAGCTAAAAGAAAGATTTCATATGGTATGCCATGTGTTTAACCCCCCCAGGTGTGGCAGTGTGGGGGCAGCCTGGAGATTCACCCCTGCTCTCATGTTGGCCATGTCTTCCCTAAAAAGGCCCCTTATGCACGGCCTAACTTCCTCCAGAATACCGTACGAGCTGCAGAAGTTTGGATGGACTCTTATAAACAACACTTCTACAACAGGAATCCCCCAGCCAGAAAGGTAGGACAGTTACAAATGAAAGGAACCAAGTTTGTAAACCGTCTGTCTGTCTAGAAGCAGGAATACAAGAAGCTGACCTTAGAATACTCCATGAATCATGGTTGGACAAGCACATTCTCTAGGCAAGGAGCCCTGCAGTGATGTCATGTTACACCTAGTAGCACCATGTTAATATGTTACAGAGCAGCATACCGTTGATGTCAGATTTAGCTGTTTCAAATGATACTGTATGATTCACCGGTCTAGGTGTCAACATATGATGAAACACTGTCCGTCTGACTGGGTCAGACGTATGAGTGAGAGGGCGTGCACGAGTGTGCATGCAGTATGTGTGCTGTGCCTCTCAGGTTCTGAGTACCGGGAGCCATCAAAAATTAATGTATCTCAGTTCCACCTATCTGCAAAAAGCACATTATTAATGTCAGGGATCTTTGATCAAACAATAAATGACCTGGTCAGGGGGAGTTTGAACACAGCACTGCCTGACCACATCACCTGCTGCTGTCATAACAGACTGCAGAGCTATTGACAACCACTTCACTGTCTTCCAGATTTCTCGTTATAAGCAGGTTCTGACTTACCGTACCATCCAAAGAACACCCAGCACTCATTTTTAATGAATGCTTGTATCCTGAATTTGGAGATTTATTGTAGACTGGTTTAACTGTCACAAGACTTATCACAAAGGATTCAAATTGTATTTATTTGTTTGTATTTTTGAGAAACCGCATTTCTCCGTTGTTTATCTCAGCAACATTTTATGTGTCTTCTGATCTTGAAAAACTGTCTGGAGCACTAAGATTGTGCCTGAAATAGTTTAGTGGATCTGTGAGACGCAGTAGTTACATTCTACCCTCACGCAGTGCAACGGTAGAAGGTGTGTGGATGTCCTGGACTTCTTAAGGTGGAGTTCCCCACCTCAGCAAACAAAGCTATCTATCACCTCCTGGTGATGTTATCAGGTTACAGTCGTTGAGCTATAGGATTCAGCTGTTGAAGGATGTAAATGTTTACTTTTACGGTGTGACTGTTTTGTTTTTAGATGCATCAAATATTTCATTAATTTAGGTGTGTCCTTAATAAACATTAACACCTTCTCCTGCCAGCGAAATATAACCAGGTTTTCACTCACAACAACCTTGGAAAGATGACTTATTCATTGTGTGCTAACGTTACAGGAGACCTATGGCAATATCTCAGAGCGTCTGCTGCTGAGGGAGAGGCTGAAATGCAACAGTTTTGACTGGTATCTGAAGAATATCTATCCTGACCTACATGTACCTGAGGACAAGGAGGGCTGGCATGGGGCTGTGAGTGTCTGCTCTCTATATCTGCATTCCACCATGTTACAAACAAAGTGCCGCAGCTGTGTTTTATTTACACTAATCACAGATCATGTCCTGTTTTGCACCAGCCTAGTTTCTTAATTCTATCTATTTTTGAGCCTGAAACTGGGTCATGATATGGGAAAATCCTGTTGAAAGTTAGAAGGCTGGACAAACAAGCAAAAACAAAGGCTTTAAAACCCATTCTGGCTGGGCTCAAGACCACTGTTGGTATCTGCCTGTAGAGAATAAATCCAATAAGAGAAACTCCTCACTGGAATCAGTAAAGTACAGCATTTTAATTCGTACTGATATGTATTCTACTCCTGCCAGGTGCGTAGCTCAGGGATACACTCAGAGTGTCTGGACTACAACGCTCCAGATCACAGTCCCACAGGTGCCCACATTTCTCTGTTCGGCTGCCACGGCCAGGGAGGCAACCAGGTACATTAAGCATTTCACCCTTTTATTCTGTCTTTCTCCATCTCTCTCATGCGCGTACTCCCTCGTCACAATATCACAACCTCTCTTGGCGCAGTGGGAGATGTATCTTAAAATGTCAAAGCTTTTTGCTCACCCCTTAAACGAGCTGCCACAGTTGATTTACAGCAGAAAATTGCTCTCTGCTGGTGTGTCCAGCATGAGTTGAATGTAATGAAGGGAAAAACTAAGTTTGGTATTGTATCCACATATACCCAAAAATATCGCGCAATTGAATCACTGGTACTTTTAAACTGAGTGCCTGCCAACTCCAGTGATGGATCTTTTAGCAACCAGCAGATTCTGTGAGGATGTATATTTAATGTTGGAGTCAGACAACAGGCAGAGCTCCTTTCTGTGAATCTCCAGCCTGCTTGATATCTCTGATTACCCCACTGATGCACCGCATCAGGTGTCTCCAGTCACAAAAAGCACCATGTGTGACTGAAAATCAATGTTTGAATGGCTCCCCGCTGAAACAAAAACCTGAGGGCCCTCCACTGCCTCCCTCCTGCTCCCCCTTCCCTGGCCCACATAAGAACCACGTTCCATTTAAAAGATACATGAGCCTCGCAGGCAGGATGAATGGCACAGCCTGGGTAAATAAGTTTGAAGCCAGACACAGGGCCCCGAGTGAGTCTTTTAAATGACCATTACAGGCCCCGATGCACCTCAAAGATGTATGAGATGGGAAGAGAAGGATGGGGAAGTATGAAGATTGATTGCCTGACCCTATGTTTTACGGGGAGTCCAGGGAGTGTTGCATTTTTTTGTTCTGGTGGGCCTGGATGTCGAAATGACAGCACAGGGGGAGAGTTGGCTTTGTGTTCACGTCAGTTTGATGGAGAGGGCCAAGGCTTGGTCTCTACTGATGAGCTCCCTCGACACGCATGCAGACATGGTAGCTTAGCCAGGGCCTGATCCCACAGCAGAGTAAGAGGAAAACATCCTGTAATCCTAGTAGAAAAAAAACATGCCAAACTGTAATATTGTGCTGTTGAAAGGCTTTCTTAATAAAAAAATAGAGATTATGGTTGAAAGAGAGATGTACCAAAGCAATTGGAAAGGAGGCAGAGCAGGGTTTTAATCTCAGAGACTACTTTCCAGTTGGAAAAAGTAATTTAAAGAAACACATATTCATGCTTTATATACAGGGCAAATAACCACATAACCATGTCTCTCTTCTGCTTCAGTACTTTGAATACACATCTCAAAAGGAGATCCGTTTCAACTCAGTGACAGAGCTGTGTGCTGAAGTAGTCGAGGGACAGACCTCTGTCGGGATGAGGCATTGCCCTAGTGATAGGGAGCTCAAACCCCCCAGTATAATCTGGGAGTTCAGAGAGGTATGGGTTCACACACACACACACACTCTTAAATACACCCCAATGTGTGTGAAATTTATTCCACAGGACTAAATTTCACACACGTTCTTATCCTACCTCTAATCGAAACTTTCTCCTTAAATCCTTTCAGGGCGGGACCATCTACCACCCTCACTCAGACATGTGTGTGACAGCCTACCGCACACCAGAGGGCCGCACAGACGCACAGATGAGGCGCTGTAACCCAGGAGACAAAAACCAGCAGTGGAAGTTTGAGTGGTAGGAGGAGGAAGAGAGAAAGTAGCAGGGAACCTCAAGTGACCTTGTTTTATAGTGCAATTACTACAGTGGATGTCTTCTTCGCTGCTCCCGATTCTCTCGCTCTCCAAGTCTGCACTCCATTTGAATGCGAATGGCGAGCAAATAAAAGGTGCTGAAAAAGTCACTTTAAGCCAATGATTCACCCAATTCAGCACTTTTATGCCCATGTGAATAACTGAATGAGTGCAGATTGCTGCGGAGTGAATGAGAATTGCAAGGAGAGGTTTTTTTTGGGGGCATTTTTAGGGAGACCAGCTGACCTTAAGACTTTTACTTTGGTGTTGCTTTCATCCAAGTGCCTCTGCAACCAAAACGGAGTCCAGTGCACATCGGAAGTGTCATTATTGTCATGTGTTCTTTCATCTAATGCAACACCTTGAAAGCAGTGAATTTGATTTGACTGCGCAGCACTTGAAAAAGTGCTTTTCAAAGAGAGTGGAGACAAAGTATTTCCTAGAACACTATATCTAAAATCATGCTGCACTACAAAATGTTCCCATGATGTGCAATTAATATGAATAATTGTTAAATCCTCATGCTTGTTGGTTTTTAGCTGTCAAAAAATAACCAATTTAAAGATGAGCTGCTCAAAGAAGACGTGCCAGGAATGTAAGTCCAGCAGCATGTTGCCCCGCACCAGCTACTTCCCAACATGCCCCATCATGTAAGAGGAAAATGGGGAGAGAGCGCTGTGGTCATACTAGACTGCTTCTCAATTCTATCTCTTTTCTATAGAGCCAGTTTCATGGTAGAATGCTGCCTGAACACGACTTGAAGCATTCATTAAGCATTTGTACTAAGTGCAATTTGCCCCAGAGGGCTTAGTGAATTGACAGGAATGTTGTAATCTATTCTTCCCTATTGTGTAAAATTAAGAATACCCTCTAAACTCATCTGTCAGCGTGCCTTTGAAAGGTTGTCATCCTAAAAGAAGTTGTTTGTGCCGAAATGAAACGTGCCAGGGGTATGTCAAATGTATTTATAACATTTAAAATGCTAAAAAAACACTGGCTTGATGCACTTGATTTTATTTAGACACAAAAAGCCTTAAAGGTAGCACCTGTTTAGCTTAATCCTTTAATTTGGCTGTGCCAGACTGTATTGTTAAGACTCCTGTGTGTAAACTGTACGTGAAACGGCATCAAAAACACTCCTGTTAGGCTTTTTTCCACTGAAGACCCTGTTGGTGTTTCTACTGGGGTCTAAGGACCAAGAGATGCATTGTAAGTGTTGTTGAAATGTTTGTTGAATAGCAGCTATATTTGCCCAAGACTGCTTATCACTGAGCACTGTTTGGTGTCTGTGGTCCTTTTGAAGTCATGAATCTGAGCTATTCATACTAGTCAATGGATACAGCAGGTAAACATGTAGGAGGACACCTGCTTTGTGTTACCTTTTTGTAAATAATGTTTGGTTTAAGGGACCAGAGTGGGATAGTGCTATTGTAAAGCACATCTTAAACTACTGATAATGCAAAAGGGATGATGATTACTTGATATGAAGGAGAGGGTGACTAAAGTGGGACCGGTATTTCAAGGAAGATTAAAGCTGCTGGGATAATTGGAAGAATAAAAAACTAACCACAGATGCACATTGCCATTTTCTTTGTGTCTGTCTCAGCTCTGCACGCAGTATGTTGTACAGTTAAGCTGTCAGTAATGCCACGGCAAAAGCTTTGGTCTTATATTTGCTGCTATTAGCAATGCCACATACAGCAAAAGACTAAACGACGCTATGGCAGGTTCATTAATTGTGCCTTTTTATTGTGTGAAGGTTGAAACGACATGAAACCGATGCGTGAATTCACTAAAGACTGCAGCATTAACTGACAAGCTGCCACAGCATCCCACTCCTAGTTCCCTTCAGGCAGGGATTTCAGGATTCAAAGTAATTTGGCACCACCTACTGGTAGAAAAGCAAACAACATTGACTACTAACGGCAGGCCATAGTCTGCACACTGAGCCCAGAGTCAAGGTCAGGAGAAGAATTTAAATCGGTGATGGTGGAAACCACTGAGACCAAACGGTGTAAGATGACATTAATGCTCAGCTTTATATTTTCCACATTGTTTTCTGAATGTTTATGGGATCAGAGAATGATTAGTTTAAGTCACAATGTGCATCAAATGGCATATGGTTTGTTTACTTTCTCCTTGATCCACATTTAATGTAGTAAATATTGATAACAAAGCCATTTTATGTCATAAGATTGTTGGACCCTTAAATGGTTTCTCGTATCCAGGAAGATGCAGGCATTTGAAGGACTGCAGGGAAGCGCTGCGAATGTGGAGGTGGTAAACATTGAGGGAGGTGGGTTGAAGAATTGTGTTTTGAATTTGGTTCATCCACGTTTGTTTTTTAATATTAGCCTGCTGGTTTACAGTGATAACATCACTGACCCTGAGGTGATCATTCACATAGTTTTTGGTAATAATCAGACATACAGTGTCCAAGGGACAGTTGGGTTATATTTTTGGATTAATTAAGGGGAGACACCCCAGGCAAAAACGTTGAAATTTAATGCATTGGTTTGACATTTGGGGCTATTTAGCCTCCATGTCTTCTTTCAGACTACTGGAATTGAAAACATGCAAAATACATATTTAGGTGTTTATTTTACTACACTTGGGCTATTTGTGTCTGCAGATTTCTCCTAAATTCACAAAAGGTAGCATTAGATAATGCCTCTTATGCATATTTAAACATAACATTTCAGAGAACTTGTAATACAAAAGAAATGTAACTAATCAACTGGGTAGGCCTGCGTTTCATGGTGATATCTCTTAGTTAAAATTTAAAAAACAAGTTAATTATGCTGTAGATCGTGAATGTTTTCATCTTATTTATGGAGTCTTCTGATGGAGGGCAGAGGGCAGTGGTCTTTTTGCCACCCGATGGTTGAGGTGGGATCAACAGAGGAAGACAGGACAAAGAAGGCCCTTCTTCAGGGGGCCAGAGTGAGGCCTCCTGCATGGAGCTGGGTAAGGAGCGCTGAGGGAGAGAAACGAGCACCCCAAAGCAAAAGGAAATGACATAAAAGTAGTTATTTATACAGAGGATCACTTGTTTTAATGTGGCGGCAGACCAACTGAATCACACTGTACAGATCTGTATTTATGCTATAGTATGTGTGTAGGAGCCAAAATGTGTATTTAGCCTGTGTTGTTTAATATTTGTTTAAGCTTCACACGTTCTCTTGGTTACTAACACTTCCGGTAATTGGCACAGGGGTGTGATGCTCACATTATTCACCTGTTCACTTGCACGGCGGGATTTAGACAAAGAGGGTGAAATATAAGGCTCCGATATTTCCTATTGACCGTTACGTGTGCTTTAATTATTCCTGTAAAAGTATTGCTTTCTCAATCTTTGTTTTTGTTGCTGTTGCTTAAACAGTAGCCATAAAACGCATCTGGACTTCAGCGTGTATTATTTTGGACGCGTCGCAGTTAAGCGCCCTCTTAGCGGCCTTTTCCCATTGATAATAATCGCAACAATGTGTGGTAAGTGTCCGACTACTCTGTCCTCGGGTGACCTGCTGCGTAAAGTTCATCTTCTCCATCTCTTTCCCTCGTAGAGGTTAGTAAGTCCTCCTCCTCCAGCGCTGCAGTAGGCCTGTCGCTACCCCCCTTCACACACGGGCTCTTCAAAATGCTGCGCTTTGATAGAAATGCCTATTCAAACTTTGGTGGTGTGCTGCCTTCAATCCCACTCGAGCGCCGTCGCATTCTTGATTTCCTTTCCAGGGTTGATGTAGCGCTTCACCCTCAGTCCCTTCAGGTCGCGCTGCTTCCACGCAGGCTGCAGTCCTCTGTCGCAGGCTTTGGGCGTGACACATTCGCGCAGAGACCCGGCGCGCCGGACAGGCTCGAGCGCTTCCCTACTGTTTCAGAGAAATGTTGATGAACGACTTTCAAAGTTGAAACCAATTAAAGGATCTGTCACGTCACGGCTGATCAATCACTCCAGTAAATTCATCTAAATGCCTCTTTCACGGTCAGTCAGCCATCTTCTGCCGCTTGTTCCCGTTGGGGCTCGCGGGTGACTGGAGCCTGTCCCACTGACTTCGGGCCTTAGGCCGGGTACACCCTGGACAGTGGCCAACTCGTCGCGCCTCCTTCACTGCCTGTGTTGATTTAATTTCACATGCCGTTTCCAGTGTCTGCAAAATGTAGACAAAGTATTTTTGTTTATTAGAAATAGGAAGTATGTAAGTCATATTTTGACAATAAAGACACCAGGCAGCGCCAGACACACCTACCTGCCTGCAGTTGCCACAGCGAGGAGAACAACTCACCACGCCCAAACGGGGCGTAGCAGCTCGCCATTGTTTTATTTGCCCGTCAACACATTCCCACCAAATATCTGTTGCATGGAAAATGTTATCCATCATCCGGGGCTAAATGAAAACGCCCTCATGCATTAACATTAATATTGTGTCTCCGACAGACACGACGAGCCCAGTCTACCGTGGTATATTACAACACTCCGGCTGACTTGTTGCCTTCCCGTGTCTCTTTGTAGTTTTCACAATATGGGTACTCGATCAAACAGTATGCCACTCAAATTACCTTCTCGGCTGCAATGATCGCCTTAATTATTTAGCATTTTAATTTGCTTAAACATACATTTTGTGTCAGATTTCGTCTTTGGTGTCGAGAGTTTTCATATCAGTTTCGTATGAGTGACAACTGCATGGCTGCATATGAAATAAGACAACCACGGTAAGTGATTTCTAAGCTCGGGTCCTGGGGTCTCCCAGGGTCACTAAAGGGAATATAAATGGTTATCGCTGTATTTAGTCCAGTTAGTATAGAAAAGGGTTAAATCTGGGGTGGCGTTATTAATATCAGCTGTAGTACAGCAAACAAGGGCGACAATGCGTCACATGACCCGCCTAACGTTACACGTTACACACCCGGAAAATATCAAAGTTTGGACAAACACTCGTTGGAAGTCAACACGTAGAGTCCGTTCGTGATCAAATATCTCAGGCCATAGTATTTGTCCTTTTTTAAAAGATTTGCCTGCCGCGACACTAGTTGAACTGCGCCTTCAATTTTCTCAAGTTACAGGAGCTAAAACATAACACTTCCGGTTTAAATAGGACGCCTTCGAGTTAAATGCGCGGATAGCGACAATCCAACTTTACACGCGTTGCTTTGCGTGCGATCTAATATACCTCTCAAATCCATTTTATGACTTTTTGATGTACCCCACGGCATTCATTTTATTGTCTCTGACCTGCTGATTTAACGTTAAATTGTATCAGTGTAATTTAGGGACGCTGCAGAATACTTTGATATTCGTACACCGGAAGCGTAACTAGTTGCTAGCTCGGCTAACTTTACAGTTGGCTCGAACGCAAGTTTAAGTAGCCGGGAGGCAAACTTCAGCCGGTCTTTCCTCGCATGTGAATTAGATAACGTTAATAGTACGTTAAATGGTTCAGCGAGATAGTAGTTGGACACACATTATAATCTTGAGGACGAGTTGATATGTGCCCTTTTAATTGTAACTTTTCATTTTCTCGCAGAAAACTAAACAAAACAGTGGACGGTTGTTTTTTTTGACCTAGATATTTTTTCCCAGTGGGAGCCTACAGGTTAGGTAGTTATATCGAGCTAATCCGAGGAGGTAACTAATCCGAGTTTGTCGTTAATCCCTTCACCTTTCTCAGGACACCGTTGAGGGGGGAGTGTCCTGCCCCAACGTCCGTCAAGAGAAAGACGTCAACGCTGTTAACCAAAACTCACAAGTTTGGGAGTTGGACGTTTCTCGGGCGGGATGGAAGTTTAACGTAACATTGATTGCGCCGGAAAGAATGCGGAATAAACCCGCAGTCTTCGAACGGAAACGAAAGGAGGCGGTTGAAACTGAAAGGGTCACTTCGTAAGTAACGTGAGGTGCCAGCGGAGTGCAGCTCTTCAGGGCATGAAACCGCGGTCCAGTGTTGCACCGAGGAAGGAAGCGACGCGATGGCAGCCTGCACAAGAAGGACCCGACCCAAGTTGCTTTTTTTAATCTGTGCTGTCACTTTGGTGGGCTATCTAGTATTTTTCAGACACAACTCCCCCGGGGAAGTGAGCGCGACGAGCCGCCGAGAGGCCCCCGGAGAGCGAGAGGGGACGAACGAAGAGCTCAAGAGACCCGTTTACGAGAAGCCCCCCTTGGACTTGAATGCCCTGGGCGAAATGGGGAGAGCCGTCAAGCTGAATCTGAACGGAGAGGAGAAACGAAAAGAGGAGGAAAGCATCAAAAAGCATCAGATTAACACTTATGTCAGTGATAAATTGTCGCTGCACCGCAGGCTGCCAGAGAGATGGGAGCCACTGTAAGTTACAAAGTGGCGTCAACCATTGCGCCAAAGAAACGCTATTATCACACTGTAATGAAGTGAAAGGGGACTGCATACACTGTGCATACCAAACAAATCCAACACACTCACTGCCACTGAGACGCTGTAGTGCTTAAATGACTACAAGTGAGGTTCCTGCTGTTGGGGTAGAGTAACCTAATAACATCTCCTTGCCATACCCGAACATGTTCTATTGTGTCTACTTCTTTTGCTATTTACCCAGGCAACCAAACCTAAACTCCACGCAACCGGCTCATGCCAGGATGTCAGTCTTTAACCCCAGTCACCCAGCCTCACCTCCTCTCTCTCTCTCTCCCCCATCTGTCTCCTAACAAGTCAGTTCTCCTCACCTTGCAGTTGCAGAGACCTGAAGTATGACTACCGGTCCCTGCCGACGACCTCCGTGGTTATCGCCTTCTACAACGAGGCCTGGTCCACCCTGTTGAGGACGGTCCACAGCGTGCTGGAGACGTCGCCGGACATCCTGCTGAAAGAGGTGGTGCTGGTGGACGACTACAGCGAAAGAGGTACGGCCACAGACTGATGGAGGGCGACCGAGGCAGGCAGACAGACAGACAGACGAAGGCCTTGTGGTCAGGCCGACTGGTTGGTTGACTGTCAGGAAGGACAGAAAGGTTGTCGGAGGGCCACGCAAGGAGGCCCACAGATGGGTGGCAGTCATTGGTTTGTCAGATATGAAAAGAGAGAGGGGAGGAGGATAGGCTTATTGCAATTAGGAAAGTCAAACAGAGACACAGGAAGGTAGTGACAGCTAGTGACACTAAGATGTAGATAAAGGGAAATTTAATACACATCCAGATAGACTCTCAGATATCAGTGTGGCAGGGCTGGGCAATTTTTTTAATCTTCCACATGAATGCACATAAAAACGATAAAATAGTAATTAATAACAGTATATATTTAAATAACATGGATGTTAAATTGCAAGGCCATGTGTTTCAAGCAGGAACGTCATAAAATGTAGTACCTAGCACCTTGTTTGTGAGCGTTTTCTTTTTTGCTTTGAAGTCATTCCTTATTTTGTTTTCTCTAGCCAGGCTGAATGTAAGGAGCTGAGACACTTGAAGGGAGTGGCTCTAAAACCTTTTGGCTCATGACCCTAACAAATGAAGCAATGCCTGCCTCTCCCTCTGTGCTAACGCTGGCTACGTATACAGAGTGGTGAAACAAATTAAACCAAACCAGGATGTTCCTATTTCAGATGGTTTAGTTTGCTGCACGCCAGGAGGAGGCTGTAGAGACCGAAAACGAGTCAGTATTCGCAATCAAATGTTCGAAGACAAGCACAGAAAAATCGACATTGTAATAGATTTGTAAAGTACAGATAGGTTTGTCTCCTTTTTATCCCATAAATCAACGTACAAACCCTCAGAATGATCAAAACACCATCTAATTATTAATGCTAATAGTTGTGTACATGCTTTCTGTGGCCTGATAGGCTATTTGTTACACTTCACTTTTCTTTGTAGTAATTTTATTTTCAGGTGCTTTCATTTGCCAGCATGCGATTTCTCATGGTACAGTTATGCTGGACAGGCGTTTTGTTTAAATAGGAAACAGGCTTTCTATGGGACTTATGATTGGCTACTTGAAATGTAGGCCTATTCTTATATGTAGGACAATCCAATTCCCTCTTCTGCTTCTGTGTTATTGTTATGTGCCAACAATGCCATTTCTCATTGATTGGTATCTGTAGGCCTTGTTGAATGATTTCAAATTATAAATCCGGAAGTAGCCTAAATATGTGCTGAGCCAAAACGATTTGAGCAAAAATTATCCGGCTCCCATGAGGTCTCATTTGAACAGATCCCATTTTACTATTCAAACCCATCCAAGTACTGCTGTGACAAGACACCTGCAGAATGATCTGAATGTAGTAATTGTGTATCGAACACTCTTAAAAGCTATTTTCCTTTCTTTCTCAATCGGCTTTACGAGCTGCTTTTAAAAGCTGGTAGCAGATTGTAAATGTGGTGCTGTGCTTGTTGCCCATGTTCCATTTGTTCATTTAATGTTCGAAGCGATTTTGGGTTGTGTTACTGTATTTTGGTTAATTTGTTTACTTGTTTAATCATTTCCTGAAGCTCATCTGAAGGAGCCATTGGAGAAGTACATCTCAGGTTTGAGGAAGGTGCGTCTGATGCGGGCCACCAAGAGGGAGGGGTTGGTGCGGGCCCGGTTGCTCGGGGCGTCCATTGCAACGGGTGACGTGCTGACCTTCCTGGACTGTCACTGCGAGTGCCATGAAGGCTGGTTAGAGCCCCTGCTCCACAGGTTAGGAAACCCTCTGCAGGAGAATTTAAGGACTCTTTTTTTTTTTTTTTTTTAAATATGTTGTCAGTGTGGCCTTGTGGTTAGAACTACTGTCTTTTAGCCCTAGGGAGGTGTCACAAAGTGAAGCACTGTATCTCTACCAGCCAGCTAAAGGAGCTGTTATGTAGCTGACTCCCACTCAGTATGCTCAGTAACAGCAACTCAGTTGACATTTGAGATGAACAGTTTTCTTGCTTTGCAGCATTGCTTCTCCCTGTCAACAGCTTTTCTCTCCTCTCTCCTCCAGGATCAAAGAAGAGCCATCAGCTGTGGTGTGTCCTGTCATTGATGTGATCGACTGGAACACCTTCCAGTATTTAGGGAACTCTGGCGAACCTCAGATTGGGGGGTTCGACTGGCGGTTGGTCTTTACCTGGCACCCTGTCCCAGGGTACGAACAGAAACGCCGACGCTCAGCCACTGATGTCATCAGGTGTGTGTATATATGGATCTTGTTGTGAGAAAACAAAATCTCATGTGAACACTTTTTCAGGATAACTTTACAGGCCTAATATTAATATTTATACCCCTACTGCCAGCTGATGCTAAACCCCACGCGGATATGTATCACCAGTCATCCAGTCATAGTTTATAAGACGCAGGGGAATTATTGTCTGACATGTTTTTTTTTTGTTTTTTTTCTCCTCAGGTCGCCTACTATGGCAGGTGGTCTGTTTGCTGTGAGCAAGAGCTACTTCCATTACCTGGGGACATACGACACAGGGATGGAGGTGTGGGGAGGAGAGAACCTGGAATTCTCCTTCAGGGTAAGAAATGACGTGTCTGTGTGTGTGTTTTCGTATACATGTATTCTGCATGTGTAAGGCCCTAGCTTCATGCAAAATAGGCACAATTCATATACAGACTCCACATTGACATATGCGCAGCTTTTAGCATCCCAACACACATCCCTAAAAAGGCGGGCCAGATCTGCTTTACATTTACCAAGAACTGCCTGTGAAAACCACCGTGAAAGAATTATAACTAAACAACTGGGGAAAACAGGCCAAAGACCCGAATACTTTAATGCAGTGAAGAATTTGAACATCTCTTTTCTCCGATAACCGCAATTTCCCAAAGGGAAGGGCCCAAAAGTATTTTTCTTCAAAAACATTCTTCTATTTCCAAGCTCCTCCACAACAAGGCTGTGCTTTGTGTTGCCTGACTGAATCGTTGCTGAGAGGCTAACCAAATCCTCGTGGTGGTGGTGTTCTTGTCTCTTAGATTTGGCAGTGCGGGGGCAGCCTGGAGATCCACCCATGCTCCCATGTGGGTCATGTGTTCCCTAAAAAGGCCCCTTACTCACGGAGCAAAGCTCTGGCAAACAGCGTGAGAGCCGCTGAGGTTTGGATGGATGAATACAAAGAGATCTACTACCATCGAAACCCCCACGCACGACTTGTGAGTCTGCACGGATGGTGTGCGTGTGCATGTCTGAATGTGCTAGTGGTATCAAACACAACTACCTCAAATTTTTAAGCAAGCATTAAGGTATATAAATGTCTGAATGATTTGTTTCCTTTGAGTATTGTAAAGGTAGTGTACTTGTCTTTGACAAAAATCACAAAACTGTAAGACTGATTGATCACTTGATTTCACCAATGTACACACTCAGTCTCACACAAATTACATGCACTCTCCACTCACGAACTACACACACTGCACTCCCGCTGTGGTGTAAAAGCTCCCCTGATTAAGTGACGCTTGGGATACATGAGTGGCAGACACCCAGGTGACGGGGGTGTCAGGGCATTCCGGTGTGTGATTACCACCTTTCCGTGTCAGTCTGTGCCAACGGGTGTCACCCACCTGTCCTTGACAGGGTAAGAGCAGTGCTAACCCATGGGGTGCCCTGCCTTTGTGTGGGTGCATGCATAGGGAGGGCTGGGCCAGTGTGTGACAGTGTAGTTAAGAGGAGAAGCTCTCTAAACACAGATCAGGTGGCGCTCATCTCCCTGAGAGGAGGTAGCCTTGCCAGCCTCGCAGTGGCACGACTAACCCAATACACCAAAGCCTCCAAACAAACACTGCCGCGCCTCTTCTTCTAAGACTCACAGGTAGACTCACACATACAAAGCTCTCTCCAATATTTAGCAATGTAATGTATTAAATGAAGTTTCATTCTTATGATATGATTTTTCAGCATCTAATTTATCTTATTTCTGCTGTTTTTCTGGAATTTCCAGCAAGTTTTATGAGTTTCAGAGACCCTGGTGCAGATTTTGTTGCATCTTATAAAGAGATTATTAATCTCTGTTGTACATTTGAAAAATAAGTTTGTCCATATATTCTTTGTATATTCCTTGGCGCTAGCGGACAGTTACGGAAGCGCTGAGAGACAAGTGAGAATTTTTTTCACTTAGAAAGATTATCCAAAACCTTTTTTCCCCAGCTGTTCTTAAGTCATTAACAAAGGAGAGAAAATAATTTAGATCAGAAATATTTTTTTTTTTTTCTCACTTGCCTCTCGTGGCTTCTGTAGACATTGTCAAAGCAGACGCTACATACACAAAGTAATCCTATGTTTGGTGTGACTAAACTCGGGGGCGCCCAAACTTTTTTCCTTGAAGGGCCAAAACTGAAGCTTAATGGTGGGCAACGGGCCAAAATCAGACAGCTAATGTATTGTATTGTTAAGATTCAAAATGGGATTCCAAGTTCCTGCACAGCGTCACTCTGCCATGCTCCAGTTATGAAAGAGTATTAAGAACTGGGATCCTGCATATTTATGGAGCATTTTTACCTCGCAAAGGATAAAACAGTATGAACAATGATTGCGGGCCCCAATTTTGGCAGCCCTGCTAAACCACACCTCCACCTTTAGTCCTGATTTGGTTTTAAGCCAACAATTTAGGTACGTTGAGTCAGTCTAATACATATATTGATGGCTAAATTTCGTATTTCCAGTCGGCGATTACATTGTCATGCCAGAGCAAAAAACCCCCACTATATATATATATAGTGGGGTTGCAGGATGACACTGAAACTGTGAAGTTGATGAGTTACGTGTCAGTTCATGTGAGTTATGTTTACAACTCTTGGTTAATAAGTAATAAGGCAGGGTGACCTAAATAAACGGGATTCAAAATGTAACAGCGAATCATTTTCAGGGGTGACTCAGACTGAAGAGGGAATCTGTAAGCATGTTGATGTTGTTTTCCCACTGCCTTTGTACTGTCCCTTAACTGGCAGCGCTCTGGCCTACATCAGATTGGCCTCTATTTGCTACCCAGTGTTTTTCAGTGAGCGCTTACTGAGCCATATACTGGACTGTGATTGGACTGCTAGTTAGTCTTACATTTGCTCTTCATTGGCATTTAAATAGCACCTGTACTGGTCCTTAATTTTCCCCCTTGTTGGCCTCCTATACTGTAGTGGCCCGCATTGGCCCTCATTGTCATCAATGGAAGGGACCATTAGGGACCATCAGAGGACAGACTCTCTCCCCTTTGGGAATCCCTCTCTTGACCACATAAATTGATGAAGGGCCAATTAAAGCCGTGTTTGGGAAACCCACCAGCATCCATCATCCTGCTGCTGAACCCGTCCTCCAGCAGGGAAGATGCTGGTGAGCATCTGCTCACCAACGATGAGACTGTATTCTTCCCTGCACTGTAGCTCACTGGTCATGATCACTGTGGTGTGTGTGTGTGTGTGTGTGTGTGTGTGTAACTCTGTATGCATAAAGGTATATAGAGAAGCACACACAAAAATGAACGGGTTGACCCTCCTACTCTTATTTGGCAAGTGTGTAGGAGCTCTGTTTGTTCAAGGGTGTGTTGCTGTTGTTGTTATTAGGAATGTAATTGTGTAGAGTTCTGAAACAACTACAGGTGGTGCTATTGTATACCATATCAACACAGAACTATGCTATGAATACGTCCTCTGACACTGCAGCTGTCTGACACTGACTGCATCGCTATAAGATGCCATTGATTGATACTTGTCGTCATGTAATATCCATATTACAGCAATTCTCTTCTGCCTAATATTGTTTTGAATCTCAGGGTATTAAGGCAGTAAGGTGGAACTAAAATAATACGGTTGAACTATCATTTGTGGCCTTTGTTTCTAGGAGGCCTTTGGAGATGTGACAGAGCGGAAGAAGCTTAGAGAGAAGCTGGGCTGTAAGACCTTCAAGTGGTATCTGGATAATGTTTACCCCGATATTCACGTCCCAGAGGATCGCCCAGGCATGTTTGGAATGGTGAGAACACATCTGAGTCACTGATGGAGTGTAAAAGTTCCAATTCCCACCAGTTTGGTGGAATTTAATCAAGCTGAGCAGAGAAGACGAGAGACTCATCAAAAAAAGCGTTAAGTGTGCCATTTATTTTTACAGTAAAATTAAATTGGGCATTAATTTCCTCATAAATTAGTTACTGTAAGCTTTGTTTGATCAATACCGGAAAAGATCTATTGATGTGACTGCTTTTTCCTCATTATAGCTGAAGAACCGGGGAATGACCGACCACTGTTTTGACTACAACCCTGTAGATGACAACGTGTTAGTGGGCCAAAGGGTCATCCTCTACCCGTGTCACGGCATGGGACAGAACCAGGTAATGGACGTCAGCCTTTCAGGCCATAAGCCATAAAATGTTTCGTGATGTATTGTAAGGTGAAAGGTCACTTCACTCTGTTGTAATGGGCATTAAAATGTCTTAATTTTAAAAAGCTGTTTTATTAGTCTCAGTTTTACTCGAGAACTATAGAGTCCCATGTTTCACCTCTAATTGCTGACGTTTTTCCACTTCACATAACAATTTAAGGGTAAAAATACAGCATACTGTATGCTCGCAGTTAAAAACCCGTTTATATGTTCAACACATGTACACTAGTTGATCAAAACTACAGTTTGGTTTGTACACGCTACATTGAGCTTTTAATTAAGTTTGATTCCAATTTAACTAAAAACATTTGCCGTGTCCATACCTTAACAAGAATTTGAAAAGGCTTCTTTAGATGTGAGTCCCTATATTCCTGTAGCAGTCCCCTCATTCTGATTCATCTCCCCCCTGTTATTACCCTAGGATTCCTGCTCAGCTTTCTCCTAAATGTACACTCTTTACTTTTCCTTTCTTGCATTTTTACTTGTCATTTTTATTTGTCATTTCCTTACTTTGACTCCCTCAAAGTAAAACAATCACCTTATTTCACGGTAAACCCCAAGGGTTTGTAGTTGTAATCTTCCAAATCCGGGAATAGTGGACTAGTTCGCCTATCCCAGGTTGAAAAATGATTTGGTGCCCTTGTTGATACAAAAGGAGAGCGCCTTTCCCAACACCTTTATCCTCTGTGGTTGACAGTAGCCCAGGAAGAACTGTGAAATTTACCATTGTTATTCTAGCAGCCCTCTGTGGACACACACTGATGTTGTCTCTGTAGGATGTTGGTTCAGCAGTGTTTGTGTTATTTGCCTTATGGGAGGGCTTTGCATGTTGCCGGATCATTTTCATTCCACACTTTCATTCATAGTCTGCGCGCACACACACCAGCAGTACACGTGTGTGTGTGTGTGTGTGTGTGTGTGCACAAACCTGCATACACAAGCCGTCGCTCAGTACACTATGTCCATTTGCTTTGTTGCTGCATACCTTGTTCTTCTGGGTCACACATATACATGCATCCATACAAATGCATGTGCGGATTCTCTCACAGTGACTGAAATTACATCCTTCTGTTATAACTGAAATATTGCTAAAATTAAATGCACGTTTCCGTCAGCTTAGTTGAAGGGGAAAAATTGACACTGGAGTCACGTGCATAAAACATAGTCTTTCTTTTACTCTGTTTCTTCATCAGCACAAACCTTTCTATTTCAAGTGAGATTCAAAACTTTAAAACATTACACAATCTGCATGAAAAGGTTTGGACCCAATCCCAGCTGTGTCGTTTCCTCCCGCAGTTCTTTGAGTACTCCATGGATGGTGAGATCCGCTATAACACAAGGGAACCTGCTGGATGCATTGTGGCTGACAACATCAATACCTACCTGAGTGTTCAGCTGTGTAGAAAACGAGGGCAACCTGTATCTGCGGACCAGAAATTTGTCTTCCGAGAGGTAAGGAGTATTTCTGTGTTTAGTGTGTGTCTGTAACTGTATCTATTTAACCAGAGAGCCAGTGTGTGTGGTCAGACAGTGGTGAAGGAGTAATGAGGAGGAAATGACGCGGTGGCAGTGAACGTGCAGGATGGGATGACTTTTGAGAGAAAGTCCACAAAACCGTTTCCTTTGTTCCTTTTCCTTTTCTTCTTCATTGTTCCACATTATTTATTACTTTCCTTCTTGAACCACCACTATGGCTTCACAATATGCTGAGAACCAAATTCACCAAAACACTGACTCTTACTGTTTGTAGCCCCTATTTTCCAACTCCACACCCATCCAATCACATACAAACCTCTCCTATTTCTGCTTTCTCTGTTACAGACCCTCCACTCATAGGTGCAAATGTGTCTGTGTCTTTAGCCCCTTACAAAAGCAGGGTAATATCAATTATAAATTGTTTTATAAATCTCAATTACATATACTGCCAAAAGCCTATTCAACTGTGTTATTAATTAGGATACTGTAATAATGAATCATGTGGTCCCTACCAGGACCAAAATCTAGTTCATGCCACAGTCATGTCAAGCGCATGGCCGAGCGACTCACAGGTTTTGAGCCCCACTGTGGCTGGTGCTAAACTTGAAATACCCAGATTGCTGGCGCTCTAGGATTTACAAACACAATGCTGCGCGTTGTTTAGCGTGTGCTCAGTGTAGTCGCGCCGCACCAACGTCAGTAGCTAAGCCACACTATTTAAATGTAAATGGATCCCAGAAGGACAGACTGGCTGTAACAAGGGTACAAGAAGCAGAAGAGTGGGGAATTGGGCAGTAGAGGGAGGGAGAAGAGAAAGCGAATCAAACAAACATGAAAAAAGGGTAATGAATTGGGCTGATCAATCAGGGAAGAATATCTGTTCCAATACTAAGCTGGGGGGGTCTTAAAAGAGTGTTTGTGATCAATGCTGATGTAAAAATGATAAAGATAATATCACTTTACCGAGCAGCTGATCTGTCACTTTAGACATGTTTTGTATGGTTCTAATTTTTTTTAAACTACTTGTTGGCCATTTCAGTGATTGAGACCTGTTGTGTTTTATTATTATAATATTAATTTATGATGCATATTCTGCACCTGGCTGTTTTTAGGACGGGAGCCTGTACCATGCAATGAGCCAGAAGTGTGTTCAGGCGGTAGACAAGACAGACAACGGGACACCAGCCCCCTCACTCAAACCCTGCTCCGACAGCCTCCATCAAAAGTGGTTCTTTGAGGAGAGAATGTAATGGTATCAACATACAATACAAATACTTATTTTTTTCAATCAAGGTCAATATCCTGAGGAGGGATATGGATGGATTGAATTGCTAAATGTTTTTTTTAACGTTTGCCTTGCCCTAAAAGGAGCCCAATGGAGGAAGCTTCTATGCTGCCCTCCAACCTTTGCACATTTCTGTGCCAGCTGGATTTAATGGACCAATAGGAAATTATACTGATAATCATACTGATGAAGTACTTTTTAAATATATATGTGTGTGTGTGTGTATAATATAGGAAAAATATTGTCTTCTATGCAGTTGCTGGGAGATTGGAGCCTATTGGAATATGTATTGTTTTTCTAATCAAGGAGATGCTTGAGAATTATTGATGACCTGCACACATTTTTCTTGTTTTTAATTTAAACACTCCACTATTGGTGCAATCTTTGTCAAGAGCTCGGAGCCTCTTGTGAGCTAGCGGCTGACATTACAGTGATTTTTTTTATTTTTATTTTTTTTTTTTTTCCAGAGCCACATCATGAAGCATTTTAGCATGTTTGCGTATTCTCCTGTAGAGGGGGCCAACGCTCCTCTCTGCAGCTTCCTTTCTTTCACTGGGTTCTCTCTTTGTCAAGCGAAAGTGGGACAAATCTTCAGGTATTTTGTTAAGAACCTTTTCAGGACGTTTTGAGTGCTTGCTACTCTTACATACCAGTGGCTTAGAAATAAAGCCTTAGATCACAGGCATTATGCAAGTACCTATTACCTCTTCAACTTAATCACCAAACTACTGATAGCAGGAGAAAATCCATTGTTATTCTGTTCTGCTTTGTCTGAAGTAATTTAGCGATGCAAATTTGACTGAGGTAAAATGGGTCATGCTAGTTTTGTAGTAACTTTTTTTTTTTTTTTTTTTTTTCGTGGTTTACTTGCCTCTGTTTTGTGCTCTTTAAATGGTGTGCCGCTTCAAAAGGCTAAATCATAGCCATATTTGATGGATTTACTTCATGTGGTGGCAGCTATGTTTATTTTAAATGATGTATTTTCTAGATAAGACTGAAGTACGGAGTCATTTCATAGCTTCACAGCAGACGCATCTCAACTTTAGTCTTGGATAAGTGGGAATTTACTCACTTAATGGAGGGTGCAAATGCATTAACACTGAATTCACAAGAATATGATCTTCTTCCCCATCTTACTTGTAGCCTATAGAAAGTATAATTCTATTTTGAGATATCCCTTCAGGTTAAAATCATGAGGAAGATGCTCTTGTACCGAAGGTATAGTTTGTCACACAGTGAGACAGAAATAGATCAGTAGTTACGGGTTGTGACAAAGTGTCTGCACACTTTCAAAATGCATGCTTCCCCGCTGAGGATAAGGTATGCGCAGGCAAGAAGGTATCCCCTTAAGTGTACATATATTACTTTCGTGGCTTGTACTGATTTGTGCACACTGATTCTGTTTCCATCCATCAGAATCAGACAACTATAGATCCCTCTGTTTGGAGCTGTGGTCACTTGTGAGGCTGTCCCTCAGGCTATGCAGAGGGACCAAGGGAAACGCAGCGGAGGCATAGACAGTTGTCGGTGTCTCAGAGCGCTGGGATACCAGATGGCTTCCTGATTGATTTATTTTTTTTTTGGTCCTCTCCCAATTCTTTATCACCACCTCTCCCTCTCGGTGTCAGAGGTGTGCAGCAGAGGACTTATCTTTTGGCTCGTCCCAGCCAAATCCTTCTCAGATGAGCACTTGTTACTTGTGTGCTTGAGGTTTGATTTATGAACAGAAGTCATCAAGAGTACAGTTTTTGACAGCAGAAGGAGATAATGTAGGAGACTGAATGAAGCAATTTGTGACCTCTTCCTTACCATTAACCTTCACAGGCTGTTGGACCGACCATCCACAGGAAGATAAATGGGAGATGGAAAAAGATAATTTGGCTGGTACCATAGCGGGGGAATTTAGTAGAATCAGAATCCCTTCATTTGCCAAATAGAATGAATGTACAGTAAGGTTGTTGCAGGAACCTGGTAACATCTGTGAGTATGAGCTCACATGGTAGAAGCTTAAAGGGACAGCGCAAGATGAGCTTTACTTACCACTCTGGACATATATTTACAGATGTATTGCACTGTGCAGAACATTGGGAAAGAGTATCATGAGATAGCTGTGCTGTGTAGGATGAAGGCACAAAATATGTTCCAAGCGTACTGGAAAATGGATGTAATTTGTGGGGTTAAAGTTCCCAGTTGTCCCTAAAGGCTTTTGCTGGAAGTTTGACTGACTGGTACATGATTGTGCAGACAATACTTGGCAAATATGTGGAATAGACCAAGTGACCAGTTGGAAGATTATAGTCAGCTCCATACAGGGCGGCGAGGGGCGGCTGTCTCAGGATTGTGTGAATGTTTTCAAGCTAAAAATAAAAGGGCTGATTGTGTATGGTGACTCTGCCCGACCATATGTCTAAATAAAAAGTTTGGGAACAGGTTGCTTGTTAGGTGTACATAGTCCCTGTTATGATTTCGGACAAAAAAAAAACTGCTTCATCACTGAGCGATCAGATTCACCAGGAACAGGTGAAATCGCCCCTTTAATACAGTGCTCATGCTTTATGTATTGAACAGTTTAGACTGGTCAGCATTTCCATCAGTTTGTGTCTTTAGCCTGTGAGTGCAGAAAACATATTCTGTTATTAAAAGGGGTTATTTATTGTTCCCTGTGGCCATCTGTTATTCCAGACATGTCCTACATAGTAAAAATTATTGTATATGCTAATGTAACAATAGAATTGGTATTCGACAGTCTGGGGATCATACCTCTCTGGCAGGTCATATGGAGCTTTTATATCAACCAAACCTGTGTCATAAACAGCAGTGATATTCCAGGGATCTGTTGGAGCACTTGAACCTGTTAAATGGCTGATTGTACTGTCACCCAACCCTAATGCTCCATGCAGGGCTGTTGTACAATAGCATGCACACATCTTCTGTTCAGAATGGTAAACAATTCCCTATGGAGAGATTTAAGTCGTTTAAATGGTAAACATGCACAAATAATAATGCTGGAATTTAACACCGTGTCTGGTGTATTAATGCTGTCAGTAACTCCAGTGGCCTTATTGTTGTTGGGAAAGTGGTGGATATGATTACGATATTTTTGTATTTGTTGGCTCCAATAAATAAAACCAAATCAGTGTACCCATTCAACTGTCTTTAAAGTAAGTGAACACAAATGTAAAGTTGGATTTGTGTTTTTGCCTGTTCTTCATCATTCTGTCTTTTTTTTTTTCTTAATATTGAATTTTATGCCCCACCACCACCCTTGGCGGGTTTCTTTTATGAAAAACAATCCTAAAAATACTTTTGATCTCACTGTACACCATGTGACATTCTGACTCATCAGCATCCACTATGAAGAAAAACAGGCTATCATCCACATTTAACTGTGATGGAGACAGAATCAAGATGCTTGGAGGGTAATGACAGAAGAAAATGAGAAATAGAAAGGGGGGGAGTTTGATCACCAGCTGCTGAGTGAGACGGGGCCCTTGCCAAGACGCCCTGTTCCCCCTGGTGTTGACTCTCTGCCCTGCAGTCTCTCGGTTACTCATTGATGATGCTCTGCTGTTTGTTTCATAGGATCCTGACTCTGTGTGGGTATGGTGGATAAAAGATAAACACATACAAGCTTTTTTTAGTGTGGTATAAAATTCCATACGAGTGCATCTTTCAACTTCAGCTGTTCAAGCGTACCACACTGGTGAAAATAATAGCATGGAACATTTGTACTCGGCATGAGAAAATGTGGTTTCTCTCTGATGGAGAACCTGCCGGATTTCTTCGCATTCTGACAAGTGCTGCCTAGACACCACTCAGCTGCTTCCTAGGAAAATGAGAAGAACTGCAGAAGGCTGTGATGCTGCTGTCTCCAGCACCGTCTCATCCTAATCTTTTGGGTGCTTCCCTGTGAGATCTGCAGTACAAAATCGCTCTATAAAATATCCTGAAATTCAACAAATGGGTCCACAGAAACGCTCTGTCGTTGCAATCTCTGCACACAGTGTAGGCCCTTGTTTTTGATCCGGTGTGGCATACATGCAGCCCTACCTCGTATATGTGCCTTTAATGATAATGCAAAACAAGGCTCCCCGTGGTGCAAGTCTGTGGAGATGCTCAGGCTTCAGTTGTCAGGGAGCGAGGGGAACCATCAGAGGAGCAGCACGCGCACGCACACGCTCTGACAGGAGGCCATTTCCACACTGCATGTCTGTTCAGTTTTATGTAATTCCCAATACCCAGAACAGCTCAGGAGCAGTGGCTGTTGGCTGCATACATTAGATGACACACTTTCACTTTCAGGAGGGACTCCAGACGGTGCAGTAAACATGTGAGGCCTAGATACAGAGATAGCATAGCATTTGTTATGCACCGCCACTGGCTGGCATCTGATTAGCTGGATCATGTAGTGAAGAAAGCAGCCAGGCTTCCATGAAGTCACTCAGTTGGCAAATGAGTTAAAATAGCCATAACCAGCAATTCTACAGTTCATCAGTTGTGTCTGAGCAATATTGCAGTTTTATTAATGGAGCATGTTTGTCATTTCCATTTGGCAGAGCTCTTCACTTTCATATATTTCAGTTTTTCCAGGCAGCAAGGAAAAAACAGCAATTAACCTTGCTAGCTACAGACATTCAGAATTGTAAGTGCAACTGTGAAAAGACAGGCAACATCTAATGGATTTTGTTGTGAAGAAAATCGTGTGAGCGAGAGCAACAAAGAAGTTAAAGTTAGATATGAATTTAAGGTTTTTATGATCCAGCAAAAAGCATGCAATTGTAGAGCAGTGCTGTGATACACAAATACCACAGTGACACTAGAGCCCTTTAAGCATGGAAAGAACAATCTGATACAAATGACGTACACTCCAAATATTTAAGGGCCCAGTTTAACAGACGTGCTTTTGCCTTTTTCAACTGAAAGCCTAGGATCAAGCTTATCTAAACCATGTCTGTGAAACCAGCCAATACAGAATGAAAGACAGCTTGTTTGTTGCTGATTTGCCTTGAGTTACCCCTCGGTGTTTTCAGTAGAGTTTGTACTCATCAGGAACTGCCAAGGAACATTGTAAGAGTCTTGGCTTTTCCAAAATATGATTCAGCTGAGAACCTCACAGATCACAAAAAAATAATTACTTTTCACCTCCTGCAATCTAGTGATTTGAATCCAAAGTCCATGCGCACAGCTAAGGCATCATCAGTTAACTGATAAGTTGCCAACTTTTAATTTTCTCATTAAAAAATCTTCTGATCCCATTCTCAGTCTGAGCAGTTTGAACATAAGTGTGAATCATTAAAATGAGTAGATGGGTATATTTGACTTTGATTATGAAGGTGATTGTAGATGATATCTCACCCTTTTTCAATTACTGTCACTGTCAGAGTGTAGCTGTAAATTAGACCATAGCTTTGTTAATGACATCAATGGACTAGTCCTTGATAATGATTCACTTGTCACTTGCTCAGACTTGCTACACAGATGATTCTGACCACTGGCGCTCTGTTGCAGACTGAGGAACAGATGGTTTTTGATCAATCCATCATGCTTGTTTTCTTTCTGTTCTTCATTTTGTTATACTTGAGGAAATTACTGCATTACCAAAAAAAAAAAAAAAACA
>CM022477.1:14724838-15069531 GCA_011952105.1 Coreoperca whiteheadi
CTGAATTAAAAAAAAAAAAAAAAAACACTATGCTGTATCTGAACGTTTTTCTTTTTTTTTTAACCTTCGAAACGACACAGATGTCTGAAATGTTCCCTCATCCTGAGTATTATCTCAGCACCTACTACATTGTGGTCACAAAAAAAAGTCCTTTAACTTTTCAGATCTTGTGTGATATTTGTGGTGACACTGCCGATGGATTTAACTACGTGAAGCATTTCCATGGTAAGAGAGAGAACAGTCACAGCACTTCTATGCTAAAAAGTGGAGGTCTGTCACTCTTTCCTCTCCCACCTTGAATGGACATGGCAGAGCCTGGAAATACGAGTTATTTCTAATTTAGATTACATGGATTGGGATAGAAAAAGGAATCGAGACAATATTCTGTGCTGTGTTTCTTATTTTCTAAACATGTTTCAATACAATTCTGATGTATCTCTACTGTGATTCCTTTATACTGTATTTTCTTTCCCTGTCAGATGCAATGATGAAACCTGTCTAAGAGAGAGTCATATTTGGCAGAAATTATGTACTTTGCTAAAGAGAACACAAGAGTCGCATTGATTCTCACCCAGGCAGACTGTGATTTTTCACAGCCTCCCCCAACATAGCCTACATTGACAGAATACCTCGTTAATCTGTTCCTACGAAATAAAATGCTTCCACAGGCGATTAACCATTCCGCCCCACTCCCATTCATTTCACTTCATCAGATTACTTGATTGCTTGCTAAATGGACTTGGCTGGGGGGGGGGGCTGACTGCAAACTGACTGCTAACTAAAGGCTGACAGCCTGACTACCAGCCTCACGTATACAGTACATGCATTAAATTAATTGTTTTCCCCTGTTTCCAGTCTTTATGCTAAGCTAAGCTAACCAGCTCCTGGCTCCAGCTTCATATTTAACAGACGGAGATGAGCGTGGTTTCGATCTTCTCATCCTACTTTCTGATAGAAAACAAACAAGTGTAGTTCTCAATATATCAAACTACCACAATCTGTATCCCAACATGCCCCATCTCAGACCAGGGCCACCTCAAGTCAGGGGATTGTGGATCATCCATCCCTGAGCCACATCATTAACGGCCTGGGTGAAAGACTACAGATGTTGTGCCTACTACTGTAAACCTCTTCGGATACATCAGAGAAATGATTTGCGTACAGTATATGAGATGATGTGTTGTTTTTAGACACAGTGGAGACTTAATTTTATCTGAGAAATGGACGAGTGAGATCTCATTGGCTTATGGTGTTTTCTCATGATTCTCCCAGGAGATGAAATGCTACAGCTTGACATGCTCCTGATTTGGAGTGCTAAAGACATTGACATTGCTTTTCACAGTGTATGATTCAATTGAATTCTGCCTTCTCTTGAGGGGCTTTTTCACTTAGGGGGGGTAGTGATGCAGGTCAAATGAACAGATCCCTTGCTGTCTCCATGTAGTCATGTGTGAATTAAACGCCTCATCTCTTTGCACAGGCAGTGTCAGCTGTGTAAGTTAATTGTGATGGTCTTCCATATTTACAATATACACACGAGCATGCATGAGTCTGTATACCGAATACAACCTGACACGCCAGTCTCAGAAGTCTATTGTCAATGCTGTATTTTACTTAGCAGTTTGTTTGAGATGCCACGTTACCATATTCTGAATCAAAATGTTTTTTAAATAATTTTCCTGCCAGAGAATTAATTACTGTAGTCTATTAATCTTATCTGTTGGTGCAGAAGCAGCGGATAAGAAACTGGTGAGGAAAAAAAGTAGCATGAAGCATCTGAGAACTGGCTTATGTTCTTTTAAGAGAGAGGCAGCACTTTTAGAGTTCTTTAGCAGTCACCAAGTCTAGGGGAAAAAAAACAACCTATCTCTGCCTCTGCATAATTCATTACTTATGTGATGATGATGATGTGCTTGGTCAGACAGACAACCAACTACCCTGGCAATGGAAATTTAACTTGATTGATGCAGCATACACATGGCATTAATCATCTAAGTCATTGAGCTGATGCCTTATCCAGTGTTGATAAAACATATTCATCAGGGGATGTCTGTCGCTGTGGTTTCACTCATACACATGATACAGTTGTTTTTTACCAGTATTTTTACTTCCTGAAAAAGGAACTAATGCATCTTTAACTTTTTAGCCAAATCTCATGGCCTTTGTCAGCTTATAGAGTTGAGCTGAGAAAGATGAAGCTGACGAAGGCCACTGCATGTTCTTGAAAGCTTCAGAAACAACAAGTAAAATGGACCTTAATTGTGTTGAGATTTTTTTGTCAAGCTGCTGCTTCCAAGGTTAAAGGAGTAGTTTGACATTTAGGGAAATGCGCTTATTTGCTTTCTTGCTGAGTTAGATCAGAAGATTGACCTTAGGCTAGGTGGTCCCTTCTATTTCCAGTCTTTATCTAAGCTAAGCTAAGCTAATCAGCCGCTGGCTGTAGCTTCATACTTAGCGTACAGACATGAGAGCGGTATTCTCATCTCAATCTCTGCAAGAAAGCAAATAAATGTATTTCTCCAAAATGTCTAACTATTCCTTTAAGGATTAACCTTCAAGCTCAATTATAGAGGATGTTCTAAAAGATACTAGTGTTATTTTAACCAACCAGAGTTACACAATCTTCAGGGCCCCGCATTGGCTAAGGCATCATATTCTGATGATGATGATGAAAGTTTAGGTATATGTTTCCCTACACAAGCATCAGGGTATTCCTTTGCTACACACACTACTTCTTCTGGCACATGGTGCCAGCCTGGTTGGGCAGCAGAGCATTGTGGGTGCAGAGTTCTAGTGAATGCCAGAGCATGGGGAGGTTCCGGCAGTGAGCCAAGTCACTAACCTTTCCAGCGTGCCGATCGATAAGGCTCAACATCGCAGGGCTCCGGAAATCTCTCAGCAGAGAGACAAAAAGCAGAAGACTCACACTGTCAGATGATGTGCTAATTGCTTGTGGTTGCTAACCTCCCCCTAATCCTGCTGGGTGGATCCAGCCCCCCTGCCTCTGGGCCCTTCTGTGGAGTGTGGACCCACAAATCACTGGTGGCCATGGGGGCAGGTCGCTGTGCACCTGCTGGGTCACATAAGGTAGCATACATACATAATGTAGATACACAAAGTCCCATAAACTGCAACAACTATGGTATATGTAAAAATACAATAATGTACCTATTAAAAACTGGGTCACATAAGCATCATGTAAGTACTGTGTTTACTGTGGTAGACATCTGTTTTATAGGCTTGATGAATAGTTTGGCATGACAGTCTGTTATGCAACTCAAATTTGCCTTGTTGTGGATGCCACTGCACTCCTGCATTGATATGATAAATGAAAATGAACGCAAAACATAAGCTTTCCTGGATAAGAACATCTGCTAAATACACAAATATTGCAAATGCAATGCAAAGTGCATGTGACGGCCCTCTTTATGCCCTGGAAAGCTAAACTGCAAGTGCTCACACTGTTCTGTATAAATACTCCGTTCTTTGAATAATAGTACCTGAAAGTGACAGATGAGCAATGCTTTGCGGGTAGTGGTATGGAAATTGTGCATGTAGGACGGCACTCATTGAGTCTGCTTTCTGGTAATAAGCCTGCAGACATGTGGAGGAGTGGCAGTGAGCAGGGCCAACTCCTCTTACTGCCTAACTCTGCTTCCATCGCCCTGCTTTCATCAAGCTCAAGTGCCACAGCTATTAGACCTTTGTGCAATGTTGAAGGGGGGAAGCTGAATGTGCCAGCACGGTTGGCTAGGTTACTTCCAAACTGTGTTACACAGCAGCTCTTTGATTATCTACACAAAATTATGATTAGCCTTAAGCATTTTGATTTCTTAAACAAACTGCATAAATAAATTTGGTCCATTTAAATTTTATTTTTTTTGTTATACTTTGCCTCAAATAAACATCAAATATTACATAGACAATCCAATTTACAGACTCTGAATAGATTTTTTTTTAGTCATTTTGAAACAAATAGCAAGAGAACTTACAAAAAAAATGCTTTTTACCCAATATACATATGTGTAACCTGAATCTCTAACTTGTAGTATTTTAGTAATATAATTGTAAAGAGGTTCTCATCTTTTGTAACTGATGTACAAGCAAGTGGAATTTACTCATAGGAGTCACTGACAGAGAAAGACACATGGACACACATATTTCCATTCTCTTCCCTTTGAATGGATTCAATTACTCACCACCTGTGGATGCTTTCACAATAAAGTCACAACTCCTTACCATAGTTGTCTCCCTATTATATTATTTTTTCTCATTCTCTACTTTCATCATCTCTTCTTTATGCCTTCTGACTTCTGAATCTGAATGGCATTATGGGACACTCTTTCTTGCAGAGATTCAGAGCACCTCATCGTATCCATCTCTGGTGCCTCCAGATCTTCCACTGGATGCCAAAATAACAGTCTTGATGTGTGTCAGCAGTGTGGCAGGTACATTATGTAGTTTTCTTTCTGTACCAACATGCTTTTATGAAGCACACACATAAAAGAAAAAAACAAAAGACACAAAATCTATTGAGTGGAGGCCGCCAGAGGCCGACCATGAAGCTCCTGCCAGAGAGGAGCCAGGGAGTGACTGGCAGGTGGCCTGGCCCCAGGGACTCCTAATGAAGAGAGTCTGCCTGTCTGCTTATTGATCCAGCCACATCAGCTGATCTGATGACTGGCTGACTGGCAGACCTGGTGGAGGGGCATGGGCGCGGGGCTTAATGGACACCCGGGACCACACAGAGGACGGAAACCTTGCGCTCAACAGGTGTGTGTGTGTGCTTGCATGGGAATGGTTATGTTTTGAGGGAGTGTTAGAGGAAATATAGAGGTGAGTAGTTTGTTCGTGACTTAATGTGGTGTCAGAGAGTACTTTGAAGTATTTTTACACATGCAGTTTAAGATGTATGTACTTGAGTGGGTGGATATATATATATATATATATAGGCATGAGTCAGTTGTGTTTAATGTTGAACCTCTTTCTCGTCTTTTAGTACAGCACATGAAAAGACGAGGCAGAAGAGACAACAGCTGTCCGCCTGTCACACCGTAACACAGCATTTCTAAGCCACTGTCCAGTGTAATCTACTCACACACACACACCTCTGCCATCACAGATGCTCCTTCAAGCTCATTATTTCTGGGACTGTCAGCTTGTGGCTTGTTGTGTCGGTTGGGTAATGCAATCTTAAACCTAGCTATCAAATATGAATAAAGCGCTGACTTCCTCATCTATCTTTCATGGCTTTCATTTGTTAAGCCATTTGCCTGCGAAAATATTTTGCATGTTCCCTTACTATTGTGAATAATGTGCATGAGCAGCAGCAGTCGGCCTATTATAAAACTGAACATACCGTTCTGGCTTATGTGTGAATATTATTTTTCAGGGGGATTTTGGTTAAAATATTTGTGTGAATGAGGCTTTATAATCATAATTGAATTTAAAAAAACATTTCATGGTTTGTGTGAGATGATTGAGACTGCACAATATACACTACAAGGCTGTGTTGGGGAGTATGAATGTATAATTTACTGTGTATTTATCTCTGTGTGTACTTGTCTTTTTCAGTTATTGTCAACGTTGTTTGTATGTGTCTTGGTGTGTGTGTTGGTATGTAGGCCCATGTGCCAGTTTGTGTGTGCATACATGTGTGTTTGGCTGTATGCATTTTTAAGCCTTTTCCCTTCATTAAATTAGAGGGTATAAGAATATATACATTTTACACGTATTCTATATTTGAACATGTCTGCATATACAGTTATAACTTACGCCAGTTAAGGGCCTTCTCCAAAGATGAAGAGTGCTACAAACTTGTGATGTCAACAACATGCCAGCCCTGAGCTTCACGATAAAATTGAACTGGGAAAGATGTTCAAGGTGATTATAGGAGTATCAAATGGGGATCTCTCACAGATAAGGAAGCATTTTGTGTTTCTGAGCAGCTAACACTGCTGAAGAACAAAGCTCAGGTGATAATACAGACTGAAAATACTTCTGAAAAGCCTCCTATTCACTGTCTAGGAGCAGTTCATAGGTCTGGCATCATGATCATAACCCAGATTGAAATGCAGGTCTCTGAGGCCTGGCTTAGGGAGAAAGTTGTGCCTGTTCAGATCACCAGGACTGTCCAGGACTAAAAAAAACAACAAAAACACATACAAGAATCCTGAGACTGAGCTGTATTTCTGCACAAGTGCAAATGGACTTGACACTGCACTCCACAGTTTACATTGCTGAGCCATTAGGATGTCAGCATTCCACAAGCACTGATCAATACACACGTTGGAGCTCAGAGAGGCTGGGCATCTCCTCTGTCCATTAGTAGAATCACCAATGTGGATAAATACAAACTATATCACCAAGTGCTGTTCACTCACCCCATGGAGCCATCTTTATCTTGGAGAGAGACACACCAATTGGCTCACACATATATAAAACATCCAATGGCCTCTTTGTCTTGGTGGATGGAAAGGGGTTGTGTATAATTAATGCTGGTGGGGTGAGCTTAGGTGGGAGGTCTTGGAAAGCTGCCGTCCACGTCTTCCATCTCTGAGCATGTGCACTGTGGGACGGCACTTGCACATGCATCAACGTCTGTCATTAACTTGACCCAGAGAAACGCCCAGAGATTCTTCTTCTGCGCCTCTTTTTTTGTGCAGCTTATGCTTTATCGCTCTGTCTAATTTCCCCTGAATTCCTCCGTTGAACTATTTCCTCTATCTGCCCTTCTCTCTATCTTCCTTTCACTCTGCTGAAAGTGTCTGCAGTATCACTCTGAGTGACAGTTTGTACAAGATTTTGTGTGCGGAAAAATGGCCACGCCTGTGAGTGTCCGTGTGCATGTGCTTGTGAGCATGTTTGTCTGTGTAAGTCAGTATACTTGTGCTTTCTTTTGTGTGTATGTATCTCTTCATGCCCACTAATTAGAGTGACAGTTTTTATTAATAGTTTGGGGCTAATGTGCGATAGCGTGACTCCAGCTTTCCTACCAGCTCGTTTACCCTGCTCTCTTGCCACCCCGGGCTCTAATTATCGAGCTGACGAGCTGACATTCGACCACTAAAACAGAGATGACACATTGACATATTGTCATTTCCGACTTTAGACTGAACCTCGTTAAACCTGAGGTTACGCCGTATTCCACAGACTTGTTCCATCTTGTCTGTCTACCTCTAAGCATGTCTGTAACCTGCTTTGAGGCCAGATTATAAATATAAAACATTGTCCTGAAAATGTTTGAAAAGATTTTTGAAGTGTATATGTAATTCAAAGTCCAGATTTTCCCAGTGTCAGGTTATGAATGCATCTAATACTGCATGTCAAGAATGATTAATCAATCTCGGAATACAATAACATGACATCAGATGGTGGTTGGCTTTCAGTATGTATTATTAATCCCACTAAAACTGTGGTATTTTGATATAGTTCACACGTTATAGTAGGTGGGGTCAAGTATACACTGACAGACACAGCATTTGTGCAGATGGTATATATAACGAGTATTGCAAACATGCAAAGATCAAAGGGACGCCAGTTTCTGGATCTATCGTCTGACTGTGTTCGTTGTCAGAGAGGAGATGCTTTCATCCCAAATCCTTGCATGGATCACACATGCATGTAGTATACATAACGATCGTATGTACACGATGATTCCAAATCAATCGTACACCATTATACCACACACAATATTAGGAAAATGTCTATATCTCTGCGTATGTATATTTGCTTAACATACACATTCTGAACATGTACTCTGTTTTAATCTTGTTGTATTCAACCTACAGGCATGAGAAACTGCTGCTAAAATGATCAGCCTTGCTATAGAGCAGCTACGCTGTAGATGACGCTGAAAACATTCATTGTAAGTGTGATTATGTAAGACATAGTTCTTGCTATTACTAAGACTTGACAGTTATCAAAATAGTGTCCTCCCACAGCACAGCCGCAGCTGAAGCTCTTTTGAAGGCAGTGGCCTACTTTACACTGTCTCTTCTCATATTCTTGATTTAATTTCAGAATGGAATAAGAAAGGCTATGATAACCTCTTCTGACCAGGACAAATGTGGAATGCCCCTTCAGGATTGTCACTCTAGTGTGCACAGCAGAGGGCATCCTTTAAATGAGAACCATGCAGTGAGCATTTTCTGTCGGTTCTGACTCTATAGTGCGCCTGGAATTCCTAGGTACACCCTGCTGTGGTGCTCAGTCCAGTAGCTAATTTTATTTGCTATGGCTGATGTATGTCTGCCTGTCAGCAAACTAGGCACAGTTTGTGCCTTTCATGTTTTTGCATTTGACACTTTTGCGATGATAATTACATTCAAGTCACACAGCTGAGCATCTGTTTTTCGTCAAGATAAAATACCGGCCACACTCTGAAAACCCCTGTAGGTCATAGACAACACGTACTGCTGTTTCCAGATTCCTTTTAAAGGCTCTTTAATCTAGCCTGTATGTAAAAATACATTTGCAGCACAATAGAGAAGATGTTACGTGTTTCCCAAGTTGTGACTCTGTTTCTAAAGCCTGAAGTGACACCTCCTCCTCCTTTGATGGAATGCATTACAAATATGAACTGTTATCATACAGTATAAAAATAATAAAATATATAAAACAATAGCTATTAACATTAATATAGAGCTGAATGAACGTCATCATGTGAAGTACCTGTCAACTTTAAACTTTGGCTGTAGGCTGAGTTGTTAGGAAGCTAACAAATAAATGACTGACGCCACAACAACACGTCGCACTCTACGATGCGAGCGTCGAGTGCTTTGTCACTTCCGGAAACCGTGTTTGTTTAGGAGAACAGAAGCGTTATTGCGCAGTCCACGGACTAGCGCTCGTTCCAGTTTGATAGAAGAGTCTTTGAATAGTCTGGAAATGTCTTAAAGAGAGGCAAGTGTTCTCAAACGACCTGCAGGTTTTCTTTGAATGTGTTCTTTGGATTTGTCTTTGACGGCTAAACGGTAACGGTAGCGCCAACATGTGAGAAACAGTGATTAGCTCGGCAAGAGGCACGCGCGGGAGCTAACTTTACATTACTGTAACGTTAGCTGCGTTATGTTTGGTCTAATCATTTCCCCAGTAACTTGATAGTAAATATTATGTTAACGGTTCCCACACAGAGTTTTAGCTTGGTAATTATATTGACCATCGACCGCAACTTTAAAAATTGCGTGTTATGATCTAATCGCTGCAATGTGTTAAATTCAGTTGGTCTTGTATTTGTAGGAAGCCAGTGAATTGGTGGAGATGTGAGGATCTTACCCATTTGTCGTCTTGTTCATTTTCAAGGTGAGTTCCTTTTTAGTGAATATTTTTCTTTTAGTTGTTATTAAAGAGTCGAAAAATCTGCTTTATGTATAATTGTTAAAAAAACTCATGCCGAGGCATTGCCACGACCTCCAGTTGGAGTCAAACAAAACACCCTGTAAAGCAAGATAAATGTTCGGGCATAATAACCCACAGATGTTGCAGAACAGTTTCGACAAGTTTGACTCGCAACGTCTGTGTCACACAGCATATCTCCCTAAATGAGTCGCACAAACTTCTTAGATCACAACAAAAAAAACAAACATCTTATTAGGAAGTTTTAGTGCCAAGCACCCCAACAAAGGCCAATCTGAGTCATCCTTCTTCCTTATCTCAAGGGGACATTTCCTAGTTGACAGTCTGCAGCATTTTCATGTTTTCCAAGCTCATAAAACATGCATTCTCCACTGCCATGCATGGAACATGCTCTGTTGAAGAATTGCCCCTCAACTTGTTGGTATGCATGGAATTCGCAGGACTGTGACTCCAGATTCTGAAACCAATTATTCAAATAGCTGCCACTGTAACTGGCGGGGCAAGCCTGTCGTGAACAAGGGAAAGAAGCATCGCAGAGATTCATAATAAAAGGTATATTACGCTGTATACTAGAGTTACTTGTCTGCGCCATTTCAAGATAGAGTCCGATGTCCTTGGGTTGGAGTTTTGAGATCAGTCATGTGCGAGACAACTCTGAACTAATGTATTGCACTTAAATGACAGTCTATTCTAGCTTTTACTTCCAGTGCATGTGAATGTGTGCTAAGAAGATCACAGCAAAGCCTTCTCATGCTGCCAATTTTATGTTCATGGATGTGGAATGTGATAGGAAATCAAACTAAGCCTTGATGACATATAGATATGGACAGACCTCAAAATAATGTCCCACTGGGGCTAAATAGTGAATTAGGGACAGGATGGATGGATAAATGGGCTAAACTTTTCATCCCCATCTACACACACTCTCCAGAAATATTAATCCAAACAGAGTGGTGTGATCAAGTGTAGTAAAAAAACGGTTTCAGAATGAGTTTCCGTGAAAGTGACATGAAGATGATTAATTGTCCATTAGGCCGTTCAGATATCTGCTCATTTTGTAAACAATTAACAAAAGACAGACATGGATATTCCATCGGTGAGCTCAACCACCTGAGCTATGAAATATGAGAGCATCGGAAATATGATTTTTCATTTCATCCTGTTCAGAATAACCGGCATTTAAAATTCATAGAGCATCTTGTGGCGTATTGTCTGAGTTTTGGTGAGGGATGTCCTCAGGCCACCCCATTAATCTCTATTAAACAGGGACATGTCAGCCAGCTCTGTGTTTGTGGAGTGGATAGTGCATTTGTGAGTATTGAGTGTCAGGTGTTTGGCAGTACAGCTGCTTAAAACTTGGTAATCCTTTAGTTTGTTCTGATTAATTTCTAAGACCATCAGTCCATAAGACAAAGGAAGTAGATACAGTCCTGAAAGCTGTCGTCTAAGTTGCTACATCAGCGAGAATGGTCATCGAATCTACAGTCATAATATAAAACTTCATCTCTGATTGCTCAAGTACCAACATCTGCATAATTATTTCACTTTGTGCCCTTCATACCACACAAGTATGTTCCAATTAGTGGTGATATATTGGCTTGACATCTCGTTTAGTGAGGACGGGCAGATTGCAGAGCCATGATTGAAAGCTTAATGAATGATTCATAATCTGAAATGAAATGGACATTTTAATTTGGGCATCTGCAACAATCATTAGCTGGACACGTAGCATTTCTACATAAAAAAAACCCTAACAGTGTCAATTTAGCGGCATCGATTGATTGTACCTGGTAATGTCTGTAGGTGCTGTTATAATACAAACCACAGTATGTGCTAATTAATAAACACTTTTTCAGAGCTTTTCATTGCCAATGTAATTACAATTCCCTCACCTTGCATTTAAAGGATTTCATTTGCTGTTTGATGCTGTGTTCTACTCCACGCTGTTTGTACTCTACGGCATATTGCTAATTCGCTGCGGTGTGGATGTTGGAGGAATGTTTTGAGCAGGGAGGGATGTTGTCTTGTGCGAAACAAACAGATGGTCAGAAACCTGACCTACTTCTTCATCTGGACAACTCTGGATAGAAAAGAAGGTTGACTACTGAGAGGAGAGGGAAAATAGTGCTTGTTTTGGATTTGCTTCAGTTCTTTGTTTTATTTTAGCATTGTGCTTACTATACCACCATGCTCTCTACAGTTGCACTTTGATTGTGGCAAACCTTGCTTGACTGCTTTCTTCAGCCAGTCATTCATGTCACATAAATTAGGAACCAGGATATATGAATATTAGGATATTTCTGACTTCACAGATCAAGACAGTAATCGACCAGAAATAATAAGACCCTTCGTATAAAGTGTTCCTTAAGGAGTTATGATTTATGATTTGGGAAAATCTTTCACATAAATGATGTGCTAGTCAGAGAGAGAGAAAGACCTAGATATTCGAGCAATCCTCCAGGGCTATTCCCAGTTCCTTTGTGTGTTGTGTGCATGGAGCTGCTTGGCCTTGTGATAAATGATGTGTTTTAAGAAGTCAGGAGGATCAGCTCTACCATATCAACCATGACAGCTGTATGCTTTAAACCACTAATGAAGATTGAGGAAATTGGTTGTGTTAGAGGAGGGGTGGAGATAATCTTGTGATTAGGAGTATTTGCTATGCAAAGGTTATTTCATAATGCCCATTTCTGATAGCAAGCCTAGCCCACAGAGTGAATTCACCTGTAAAAAATGAAATGCTTGCACATGGTATATTTTAATAGTGCTGCATATGCTGACATAATCCTCTGTAGAATGATAAAAAATGATTTTAGTTGTCACCGTCATCTTTGAAAATGAAGACCGGAACCTCCTGTCACGTGTGTTGCACTTTGGACTTGACTTGAATATATTACTTAGGCTAAGTTGTTGCTTCTTCTCCATGGCATGGACAAGGTAGAGTGATGCAGCCGCCATATTCATCCTCATCTTCAATTGGAAAAAGACACATTACACTCCTATTTACGCTTTCATTCAGGTGCCCTTTAAACAAACCCCCTTGACGCTGATTGTAATTGTGCATGTGATATAATTGTTGGTCAAAGTGTATTTCCCTCTGTTTTGAAATACAGATGCAGTAGATTATTTGAAAGGCTTTCGTATTTTTCCCACACGTGGAGAACAGTTGCCCCCTGGCAGCATATTCGGTTCCCTTCCCACGCCTGTCTAACAATACCATGAATCGTATTGCAAACTATTGCAATAATTGCCTGTTTTTTGGACCGCGGGGCTGCAGGAGAAGGTAATACTTGTACACAGGGACATGAATAAAAATGTGTATACCCTGCCCTGGGGAAGTACAGGTAATGGGCTAATGCACACATGTCAACAGGAGTAGAGAACAAGTTCAGCTGCGCTGCTCTAGTGCCACCGCCTTGTACAGTGCAGTTCAGCAGAATTCCAGCACCATGGACAGAGAACTGTCTAAGCCTTTGCGCTGTCCATGGTGCTGAATTGCAGTGGAGAGAGTTAAACCAATAATCATAATAGTCAATTGTATACATTGTTTCTCAGTTCCAATGTCTAGATTAAGTTCACGTAACGTAAAAATGAACGTTTCCTGGGACCCTCTCAAACAAGGACGCCTGGGGATGACTGACCCTAACTTCAGTCTGTGTTTTGGCACATTTTGTCTAACTGCTTTCCGAGATGGCACTGTTTATTAGACCACTAAATCAAAGCACATGCACAAGTCCCTGTCCCTTTGAGCATGTTCATGTCTAATATTTATATTTTACATTCTTTATTGATTATTATAGTGGCAATTCTCTTTTCATCCTGGAGATGCACACAGCCAGCTGTTATATGTTTTATACTTGAACATCCAAGGACACTTCGGCAGGTAGAGCAGGTATGGCTACAGGGGGAATCAAAGCCCAGCTTCTGTGGGAACAATCTCACCATCCCTTAG
Organism: Coreoperca whiteheadi; assembly: GCA_011952105.1. Taxonomy (NCBI): domain Eukaryota; kingdom Metazoa; phylum Chordata; class Actinopteri; order Centrarchiformes; family Sinipercidae; genus Coreoperca; species Coreoperca whiteheadi. The sequence continues at coordinate 14,738,148 of CM022477.1, forward strand.
GATAAGCATTTATGAGTCACTAAAATATAGCTCTAAGAAGTGTTTTTAATGTGACTGATGTATGACGTGCAACATAACATGGCTATAGTGTATACAGCCCTATATAAAGCCTGCTCCGATCACGTCTGAAGCATCATCTGCCTCCTATAACATAAAAGCCCAGTAAATCACCCTTGGCTGTCAAGCCGCTGATAAGCCTGCCCGGCATAAAGCCTATGCAGCCTTTCCACCAGGCTGTTGTATCCCTCCCCTCCTCCTCCCCTCCCTCTTTTCCTCTCCTCCTCCTCCTCCGTGCTCCCTCTTGCGCGCACGGTGAGCAGCGGCAGCGACGGCTTGAGCGCTTCTCTGACGCACCGTCGGAGATGAGCATCCCAGTCCCACAGGCTGTCAAGGCAGACTCCCGACATCTCCCCCTCGGACCTCTGCGGTCAAGCTTTCAACATCAGCTGTTTGTATTTGTTTGTAGTCTGTTTTCCGTATCGCTTCGTTGCCTCGTAATTTGTCCGATTCAGCACTGTGTTTGGCTGGGATGCCCACAGTAGCCATCTCTTGGCTGGGAATTTACTTCGGAGGTGATTTTTGTATCCGCAACAACTGTCAACGAAAGTGATTGATTCCTGTCTACACATACGGGGGTCCTCTCCTTGCCTTCGGGGCATCCTTCGGGACATTGTTGTGCTTCTAAGATAAGTGGTCCAAATTAAAGGTGAAACGGGGTGTTGACTTAAAGGGCTGTTTTGACAGGAGATCGTTTGGATGACGGACACCGAGAGGCAATAGCTCTCCGTCTGCAAAGCGAATCTCTGCGCTTTTGGAATATTCTTGCAGAGGCACTGTTATTGAGTAGAAATATTTTTCTCAGTTTGCAGTCATAATCCATACGACGAGTTTGCCCACTGCAGGGGCTGCTGCGGCTTTCGTGTCGGCTCTGTTTTGAAATACGATTTCCTTGACGGGAGGGCGTCTGAGCATCCCGGACGAACCCGAATTTGCAATGCCCAAACAGTGAGTGTACAGTGGGATCTCATTCGGTCACCCTGCGCGGTAGCATGGCTCCAGCCCGGAGGGACTGCAGCGGCTGGGAGATGTTCCTCCCAACGGGATGCCTGCTCCTCTCTGTTTTGCTATTTCACCCTGCCCTGGCCATGGTGTGTAACGACCGCACCAAAGACGGACAGGACAACAGCTGGTTCGCCAAGGACGGGGAAGACTTGCCCATCATGGTTCTCATGCCCATGAACGAGTCGGCCCTGATGAGCAGCATCAGTCAGGGGATCGAGCCGGCGATCCAACTGGCCATCAAGCACATAGGGGAGTCCAGGAAGTACTCGTTCTCACTCATCACCAAAATCTATGACACCGAGGTAAACATACAGAATAAATCCTTTCACTAAGCTTCTGTCGCTTGGTTCAGGCATGTTTAAAACAGTTGTATATGTCTTGTGTGTGTGCGTGCGTGCGTTCGCTCGCTCGCGTGTACGTGCGTGTGAGCATGGCGCGCGCATTGCCCCGCAGCGCTCCACACATTGTGCGTCCGAGGGGAAACGCTGGGTTCTGTCATGTTTGGTGTATGTGCAGCCTCGTTGTTAGCGAGCGTGTTTTCATTTGCGCAAAAGTCAAGCGCTATCCCCTTTCCCCCCCAAATCAGAACACGGTGTTGTGCCTATTACCCACCTTCGTCCATCTCGCTGCTGTCGCCTGTCGTTGATAGTGCATTTAAATCTAACCTGGAAACACAAGGCACTGCATCACCCGGCCACTCAAAAGGCACCCTCTCTTGCTCTCCCTGTACTGGACGTTTTACCGCAATCTCAGGATGATAAAAATGCCATTCATCTCCATTACCCAAGTGGATCAAAATTAAAACGATGCTTTAGGTCATTTTGTAATGTCCCTTTATAACAATGTGTGTATGAGTTAAGCTGGCTTTGCGGTATAAAGATTTTTAGTCACGAATTAGTGTATCTTTGAACGATTAAATGGCTGCTTCTCCTCGTGCCTGAAGATGGCGGTAATTGGATGTACGATTTCTTCGGACTGCTTGCACCCTTGAGAGGAGCTGCATCTCACAGCCTTCAAGCTCCAGATTAACATCTGTTTATTTGATAACAATAATAACAGTACTATACCAATCCAGTTGAAGGCCTCTTCAAGTTTAGTCATTGCTAAATCTCTGAAAGTTTTGACAGTGTAGGCTCGTTCTCCATAATTTGTTTACGCTTGAATTATTTGAAACAGTCATCGGTATTTATAGTGGCCTTCTTGGCTTTTGGAGATTTATTGCTTCGGAGAACACAATGCAATTGAAATTAAAGCTGCTGCATGGTACAGTTGCCATGCCAACATGTTTTGATGTTAATAGTTTGAAAGATCTGTTTAACAACTCAACAACAAGACAAATATATTGCACAAGATGACATTGACTTGCTACTTAAATACATTTGTGTTATCATAGATTGATCGAAATTTGTCTTATTAATACCCCCCCCCCGTGCCTTAGATAGCAGTAATTCTTTTGGTTTTCCTGTCAAGCACTTATTCAGTTTAATGTATTTACACAGGTGTGTACCTGTGAAAGAGCACACGCATCTCTGTTGACAGAGGTAAGCCCCTACAGGGCGGCATGCGCTCAGACCATGGGATTAATATGCTCTTATGAGAGTTATGGTTTTCCCCCTTCTATTCCCTGAGAGAGAGAAAGATGAGCTGGAAGCAAGAGGTCAGTGGGCCAGCCTGACATCCGCTCGCTAGGAATGTGTGATAGTGATGCCAGCTTTCTAATACTGGCAGGAACTCATGAGAACAGTGTTATTTGATGACTTTGTGGTCAAAGGCTAAACTCTATTACACTGTGGCCCTGCCAATCCCGTGGCATTTGACATTTGTTTTGTATACTGGCCAGCTGAAAATCCAAGCTCTGATCATGTTTTTGGAAACGTCCAAATAAAATGTTTCTGTGCCTACACTAAATCCCTCAATATTTTCCTCTCAATAACATTAAATGCTTGGTTTTGCTCAGTGCACAGATGCATGCTGAAATACTCAGTCAACACTTCCTTTTTCATTATTCTATTAGTGGCAGACCTTCTACCGATGTATATAAATTGTGTTAATGAAGAACATTGCCCAGTGGTAGCCTGTTAGCTCTGGCTTTAATAACGCTAAGAAAAAAGCATCCTGCCAACAACTTAGAGTATATTTACAAGCTATTGGAAATCATCTGGCACAGCCTGGCATGGTTAAAGTCAACAAGGGACCACAGAGAACACTGTGAAGTGCAAATGGAAATATATTACTGCAACAGAATATTGTTATTATATATTTACAGAGAATAATAAAGAAACAGTCAGAGATTTTAGCAGGAGAAACAAGATTTCAATAACATCTTAAGATATGAGATACTATTATTGTTTGTACAAATCAGATGAAGCGGTGTGAAGTGTGTCTCAACACTTACAGGTGGAGAAGACCTTTGCCCAGGACAGGGTTATTGCTTTATTGTTGACTATATTGCTTTTGGAGTCTCTGACATGTTTATAGGAGCAATAATGTGAAGTTAGTGATGGCTGTGCTATGAACAATTTACCATACATGTGTTTATTAAATGTTTATTGACCTATAATCTTTTCCTTACACATGAAGACAAGTCCTGAACACACACACACAAACACACGCACACAGCTTCCCCACATACCACATGCTCATGTCAGAAAACAATACATGCATCAGTGCGTTTGTTGCAGCTAGCAGCAGGCCAAGTGTGTGCCTGTGTGATGTTTGTACACGTGTGTGTGTGTGTATGTGTGAGCACTGGGATTTAGCCTGGCAGATGTAAGTAATCAGTCCCTGAGCAGAGGCTCTTTATCCCTTTATCCCCTGTCGGTGGAGCCATGGGTAGACAGGGCAGGCCCAGTCCATCTCCTGGTGGTTTGGAGCAGGGTGGTGGTGCTGATGACGGGGATGGTGAGGCACTGGGGGGCTGTCCCACAGTAAAAGGCCTGAAAGCTGAGGCTGTGCTAGAATGAGATAGTTGGTTGTTGGAGGATTGGAGAAGCAGTTGCTATAAGTAGAGCAGATGTCCTAATGTGGAATGCCTGAAGATGAGATCTAATGCGAGCTGGTGTGAAACTAGTTTGATCAGGCCTCAGCTAGACTCCTAAGATGTTTAAAAAATATAGGCATTGTAGCAGGCTGAGGCAAATGCAGATGAGCATACATCTTTGCTTTAAAATCAGAGCAATGCAGGTAGAAAAGAAGCAGGATGGATTATATCAACTGCGAGGCTTAGTGCCGGAGCAGGAGTTGGTCCTCCACCACAGCTCTATATGTGTGAGTGTGGATTTTAGTGTAACCGAGGACTGATACTGTAACTCTGCAGGCTTAGCTGATCAAAGCTTTGGAGAGGACAGGAAGCACTGGAAGAGGATGGAAGGGAGAATTTGGGCAGTGAGAACGTTCTAGGCTAAGCTACACTAGTTTACTGGCTTATAGGATGTGTGACAGACCTTGGAGAGGAGCCACTCAGGGAAAGATCACTTTTTAGCAGAGTAGTTAACAATGTATTTTGAACAGTGGTAGTTTTGAAGTCATTGTCCTGTTGTCTTCAGCCATGGAAAAACATATCAGACAATACATACAAATGGTAACCCATCAAATCAAAAAGAAAAACATTGTTGTCATGCACAATACAGTTGCAATATTTAAAAAGTTGTTAGATGCCATTGTGTGAAAATATGTAAACTAGGATACAGTATCAGTGAAAGCGAATGGATTCATACGTACACTTCACTGTATGAATGTTTCCTAGTCCTATGTACTGTTAGTGTAGCACAGTAATAGTCAGACTCTGGTATGATTTCTTATGAGGACTGGTTTGTTAATTCTGGCTCAAGGAGAGTTTCAGGATATTGTGAAACAGGCCTGCCTTGTCAAAGATGGAGGGAAATGGGGGAGAAAAAAGGAAGGACAAAGTCCAAACCCTTTCAGTAGGCCTCCTGGAAGAATGAGAGATTTATACAAGTTCACCCATTTAGGGCTGTCAAATGTTCAAAGAAATCAAGTTTGAACGTGTAACAGGTAATTCGTTCAAATTGTTTTGAAAGCAAACCCACAAAGCCCTACCCGAAAAATATATTGAAGAATTTTAGTGGTAGCATTAATTGGCAGTGCTCCGCTGCCTCACTTGAGTGACAAGCTAACAGATGACTTCAGATTTGTTGTCGTGGTAATGTTACTGCAGGCAGTTGCGTTTTGTAAAGGCTTCACCTTATACACTGTGAATTTGTCATTTTCCTTCATTAAAATGATTGTTGGAATTATATGTTAGAGTAATGTACTTTAGGGGAATATGCTCCCTTGCTATTATGTTTTGTATATTGTAGCAGTCAGAGAAGATCGAACACATGTATTTTTAAAGGCAAATCAATACAACTACAAAGCCAGACCGAGTCTGCAGTTGGAGATGTACAGTGCACCAGAGACAGTGTGCAGATGGTTATCGTATGATCCATGCAATACTGTGGGCCTCCTTAGACTATGTTAGCAATGACCTATGTTCAGAGATACTGCACACAGATATGAACTGCTTCCCCTGCTCTCCTCTGAGGACTAGATGCAGCATGTCACATTGGTGCACATGTTGGCAAGGCTGAAACCACCGTACAGTACACTTGTTCACAGGAGGTAGAACACCCCCCTGAGCGTATATAAGGCGTTCTGTCATTATGTCAGACGAAGTTAGGTTTGCGGTGAAAATGCATTACCATAATGGAGGTCAGGATGCTGCTAAGCATATGTTTTAAGTCGAAGCGAGCTGGTTCAGGGCTGTTGGTCTTGTTAGCTTTGAGAAGAATCTGTTTTAGTAAAGTGTCATTTATAGTCATTTATAAATGTATTCAGAAAGAGCATCCCGGAGTGCCTTTTACTGATCTTACTGATTCACACACTGTAACTCACCTTTGAGCTTTTGTGTAAAACCCTCTGACATGGGCCAAATGAAGCAGCGCTTTTGGACATCTTGTATGTCAGGGTCTCATATTGTACGCCACATATTATCTAAATATCTGACATCTATTCAGCGCCGAGGTGGTGACCCAGGGGGGTCAACAAAGATTGCTTGTCAGAGTTCCTAGGAGAGGGTGAATATTCAGGGATAGTAAGGAAAAGCGGCCTGTGACAGCCTGGGTACTCTCTAGGCATACAGAAAGTGCTGAGTGTGGCTGTTTCCACTGACCCGACACAGATAGTGGGGATCAATGTGCAGCAGCCCTTCTCATAGAAGGAACAGGATCTCAGGGGAGAATCGAAGAGAGACGCCAGAGAAAGAGATTTGTAGGGCTATGAGATGGAGATCCTGAAATAGGATTATATCATCTTCTGTGCAGGAAGAGGAAATGGCCAGCCTCTTAATTCTTATTGGATCATAATGTACTGCCATTTGCGTTGTTTCTCTGAGGCTACATAGCTTAATGGCCATGTGACAAAAAAGCAATTACTGCATGCAATAAGGTATGCACATTAGATAAGTTAAAGGCTCCCAAGATCTTGTGTGTTTGTGTCAATTATATAATTTGACAGGTTAGTGAGAATATTGTTTTGTTTATCATTTTAATGTTTCTTCTGATTCACGGAAAATTAGAGAAACATGGGTCACGGTTTAATAATGAAGTTACTAAATTTGAGCACTAATTGTTGACCTTTGTTTGAGTCAGGCTGCCAGTGGCCTGGAGGGCTCGAGCAAGATGACCATAAACATGAGCTTTCCTGATAAAAGAGGCTCTGAACGTGCCCTGAAGCTGACTTTATAACAGATACTGTGACACACAAGCACACACATAATATGGCACATAAATGCATGCATGTATGCTCACACACATGCACTCACACCACTACACACACACAGACCTGTCTCCTCCCTTCACACACACACACACACACACACTCACACACACACACACACACACAGCACATACACGCCACATATGGTCATGGCTGTTTTCAATTGGGACCCCTGCAGCACTGCCTGAGGTCAGGACAGTGGTCAGTTGATCAGTTAGACGTGAAGTTCAGTTCCAGTAAAAACTGATTTGTACTGTTCATTTTCATTTTTTATTTGCTTACACATCTCATTTTCTTTCTGTCTTTTCTTGTGCACAATGACTCTTGAATTTAAAGGAGTGAAGGATTTCAAGGAAATTAAAATAAATCTAATGTTCATTATGGAAAATTGTAAATGGGAGATTCAAAGTTCACATCAAAGGCAATAAAAGGTAAAAAACTGACCTAAGATGCTATCTTGTTTAATATTTTTTTTTATTACAAAAAAGAACGTAGTAGACCTCACAGGCTTTGTGAATTCTCCCTAGTGTCAATTTCAATACAAGTAGTTCCTTTTGCACGTCTCTTGTCCACCAACCTTTTAACCACAATAGCCCTGACTACTCTTTCTTGTTTATTCCATAGGTTTTTCCTGACGCTTAAAATGAGAAATAAGTCAAGTTTGACTGCTCCTTTTCGCTGGTACATTACTCCACACTGACCATAAGGCACCATCTTCTTGCTAATGTGTTTATAACACAGTGCTTTTTGTGACATAATGTTGGTATTCTGAGCACTTAAATTCAATAGATGACTTCAAGTGTGACAAAAACAAATTAGCGTTCTGGCTTTCTCCAGTTTGCACCGTGCATTGTCCTGGAGAAGATCTCATGTATGTTTCTGATAGAGCAAGAGAGTGTGTTTAGACATTATGTGCTGACCAAGTCAAGGGCATGAGGGAGGCAATGGCTTAATTCAATTTCAAAAGTCCCGTTGGTTGCTTGCAAAGCAGTCAAAATGTGGTTTGTGCTGCTGGAGGTTGGAAAATGATCGGATATAGTCTGAACACTGGTTGTCTGGGCAGAGGTACCTTTGTGAATATCTCAGTGGCTGGTGAATGTGATTCATGGAGATGGAACCAATCACCCCAAACTGATATTGTTAAAAATCCGGCAATTGCACTGGAGCCTCCTGCTAAAATTCAACACAGCATAATTCTGTGGTTAAGGGTGTCACTGTCATTACTGCACATCTTTTTGCCTGTCGACGTGTTTTTTCTGCGTTGGTAAATCTGCCTTAGTGCAACTGGCTGGAATCTAATTTATCCCTTTGTTAGCTCATTGAACTAAATAATATACAGTCAAGTGCCCTATTGTCAGCCCAGACTCATTCATGGGGTGGTCAGTGGACTGTACTGTGAGAGTATAAATGATGAGTATAAATTACAGATAGTGCAGTACAGATCAGTGGAAGAGTGCAACCTCCCCTACGAAAACATACTAATGCTTATTAGAAAATACTAATAATAGTATGCCACTATACTTAAATACATTCTAGCATTGTGCCTCACCTGAAAGGAGTAATACATTATCTCAATCTCCACATATGTTTGCCCTGAATTCATTGCATCTTAATTACAACCAGGCGACACGCTTGTGTAGTAAAAGCTTTAATGAATTCAGTTTGTGATAATCAATTAGGTTTCAAATGAATTTGTCATTGTCAAATTTTAATCTTCCTTTCATTGTGCTGTCCTATTGTGTTTTCCCAGCAGATGCTATGATGAGGCATCTGTTTGCATGCCCCCTCCTCATCTTTTTCTTTCTTTTCTCGAAGACTCTACTGTCATCGAGATGCACAGTGACTCCAAAAGGTGGCGAACCAGGGATCTGGCTGCCATTAACATTAAACAAACAGTTAGTCTCTGATTCGCATGGCTGTACTGTGGCACTGAGGGAGGGACACCCACTGGGAAATCACACAGGAGACAGAAACAGGGTGGGAGGGTGGATGAAGAGGTGGGGGAGGCAGAGAATGGACACTTTAGGGGGACGCGATAGGGCAGGTGTAGAGTGGAGAGATGGAATGTGAGGCAGATAAAGTGGGGGAAAAAACACTGAAAATGCAACTTTAAAGTAGCGATAGATGAGAACTGGGATGAGGATGAGAATCTCCCATCTTTATTCAGTGCTTCTGAAAATACTGACAAGATGGCTGCTGCCATGTTGAGTGCAACAGTCTGTCTGGCTGCTACTGCTGGTGCATCTATAAAGCAGACATTGATCCCCAGCCAAGCCATTTGCACAGACAATTAACACAGTGAATGTTTATCCGCTGCTATAGCTTGTTTCACTGCAAGCTACTGAAAAGTCAGTCTTTCTAACTCCCAAATGTGGTATGAGCATTAGGATTCTTTCAGTATTTTTGTTTTAGTTGGTAAATGGTTTGAGAATGATATTCATGATGTTGTAGTCTGTTTACTGAACTCAGTTTTCTGCAGACAAGATCCAGAAGAATATGTGTTTGTGTGCTTATGGTTACCAACCCCAAGAGAGGTGCCCTGCTGTTGCACTTATGGAGAATTTCCATCACTAAAAGGCTGCATAATATGTGTGTGAGTGAGACACACAGGGAGAAGAGAGAAAGACGTTGTATGTGTGAGATGGGTTTCTAATGTTTAATATTGCTCCTCTTCTAATGTTGTTTAACCTTTCACCTTTAAACAAAGCATAATCTGACCAAAGACCTACTACACCAGATGGCCCTTTTTAAAGGGTGACTTATTTTATACTGACAAAGAATATCTCCTTTATCAGCCATTATTATAGCCTAATCCTTAAAATGTTACCTTCCCCACTCACTCCACCACTGTCTGCACCTTTCACTGCTCATCACTCCCCCACCCCCTCACACACACACACACACACACACACACGCACACTCACAGACACCACAGTCACCTCTCTGCCTCCCTGTCCCTCTCCCGTGAGTGGACAGAAATGAAAGGATTATCGTGGGAAAGGGTGTGCCGTTGTCATTAGAGATTGGACAAGTCCTCTGTGCATGCCTCTGTCTGTCGCTCTCAAGGGGGCCCAGCACCGAGCAATAAGCAGAGAGAGTCTGTCCTTGTCAGTCCTGTAATTACATTAAAGCTCATGTAATTCTTGGCCCAAAAAAGAGGAGCCAACCCTCGTCTGCTTCTTGGGAAGGGATGTGTGTGTGCACGGGGGTACACGTGTGTATGGGGTCTCTATGAGTATGCTTACTTATAAAGCGAAAGTGACTTTATGCTGGTGCTTGCACATGTCCACACATACAGTAGCCTATGTGTTTGACTCCGAGGGCCGGTGACTCATTGTGTGTGTGTGTGTGTGTGTGTGTGTGTGTGTGTGTGTGTGTGTGTGTGCGCCTGTACATTTGGGTGATTCTGGCTGGCAGCACGCAAATGTACAGGCAGCAATGTGTATGATTGTAAGGTGTGCATCCTGTTCCCAGGGGTCAATGGCAGTTAACACTTTCTCCCAGAGGGGAGGTTGGTTGTCATGGCCACAGCTGGGGGATGTGTGGAGGCAGGTGCCACAGAAGAATAATGCCCTTTCTTGCTTTGTCTTTGTCTTTCTCACCATGACATGCACCTACACCCACACACACTTTTTTCTTTCTTTTATTCTCACACATACTCATTCACACACACCCACGCACACACACACACAAAGCCCCAACCACATGTACTCAAACATGCATACCCGTTGTGACTGGTCAATAGAAGGCACCAGGGCACGGTGCTGCCCTACGTACGCTTACTTTGGAAAAACAAAAGTAGCCTAACGTTTATATAACTGTCCCTTTTTTTGTCAAATTACCCAGGAGAATGCACTGATGGTGACTATTGATAACAATGGCCCTTTACCAGTCAAAATCATTCTTCGTAGGAACTGTATACAGTGATGTTGCTAGGCAGGCCACCTGAGTAAATCCGAAAGGATGCAGTAAACTCATGTTGATGCGGCTGCATCATATTTTTCCCTTGATAAATGCTAAGGTACAGTGTGAACAACAAATTTGTGTTGAAATCATAGAAATAAACAAAAGAAACCTTGCTGTCTACAAACCTGTTCCTTACCGTCTGCGCATATATTGTATCTCTCCAACACCAAACGGGAAGCAGCAAACCGGGTAGTTACTTTGTAACGACTGAAAACTCCTCAAATACCGTCTCTCACACACACACACAAACACACACACACACACACACACACATACACGATAGACGATGAATTAACAGTGTTATGAGTTAGTGTTTTAAATGAGTGTGTATCTGATCCACCAACCAGCACATATTATAGTGAGGAATCTTAATTTTTGAAACGTTCGCCTCTCATTCCCATGGTCTTCTCCCGCTAAAATAGCACAGCTAAACAACGGAGACTGGTAGCGAGTTGAGGCGACAAAATCCAAATATGAAAGTATGTAAGTATGGAAATACAGTTTATCTTTGTGATTTATATTAATGCCAAATGGAGAAGAAGACTGTCAACATATGACGCCTTTTATCTTGTGTTTCTAAAGTCATTTAAGCGATTGTTAATATGTCAGATTTCTTAAAGGGAGTTTGGTGTAATATTTTCCCCGAAGCGTGCAGAGAGCTTCAGTTTTATTCAAACTACTAAAACTGTATGAAGCCTATATTTTTGTCACCACTACATAAACACCATGTGACTCTTAAAGTATGATAATGTTGTCTGAAGTTGACTGCGGTTAGTTATTGGTTTTGATTAATGGTTTACAGTCTAATAATGTGTGTTTGTATTGATTACTGATGGTGCCTGATCAGGCTAATTATCAGCTAATTGTACTCCGTTTCTATCTGCAGTATCATCATTCTGCATCATTCTGTCGGGTGCTGTGTGTCTCCACATTTTTATTGTGGACCTACTGAAATTCCCTGAGACCCACTCAGATGGCCACCTGTGGGTCCCTGGGACTCACTACATCGAAAACCTATCAACATCACTGTGTAGGTGTCCAGTTCAAAATCATTTTGTGGGCTCCAATGGTGTCATAATGTAGCATATTTAGACACCCACTTCCACACACTACTCTTGGTTGAATCTACTGTAGGTGTGAACTTCTATACAAATACAACATACATTTGTGCATGAAATTCTGCGTGAAATGTCACCAGCAGCCTCAATAGAGCCACTGTCCTGCAAGGTGAAATGTTCCAGCAGTACACACAGCAGCAGACCCTGTAATGGAGGCTTTCCTACTGTTAAAAAGCAATTAAAGAATCCCATTAAACTATAAGACAATAAGCTGAAAACTGAACTGTCTATAATTTATTGCAATGATGAGTTCAGACAACTTTTAACAGTAAAAAACTTTTTAAATTCTTAAGAATTTCTTCATCAAAAGTAGATGTTTGCACCAAATCCAATATTTACACAGCCGTTTTGTTTAACATTTTATTATCTCGTACAAATGGGCATAATCATTGTAGACAATGCGACAAACCAAAAGCAATTCAAACTATCACACACTTGCACATTCATGGTTCTTACACGCAGGTTTGCTTTTCGGGATATCAGAACATGTCATTGTCAGTGCTGTTCCTCTGTCCGTCTCTAGAAAGCTGAATGCTCAACTGAAGGAGCGATTATACAGTTTTAATCACACCGATAAGGACCTTCATGGAGCACCTGTCGGAAGCACAGCCTTCACAGTTATTATTTCACAGAAATAGACTGTTGGATTTAATACATTAAAGCTTCCTTGAGCAATATATCATGCTTCTGTGGTCATCCAGCTGTGAGGAAACAAACTGTTCAGTTCGTGTTTTGCTTTTCCTCTTCTGGTGTGTGCCATTTAGATTTTGCTGTGCTCAAATGTTGTAATCCTCTGTGTGTTTTCCAGTATTTTCCTGCTTTAACTGACTACACACTGACTATATGTACAAGGATTGTCTGAAACTGTAACTATTGTGATTTGTTGCTGGTAGTGGGCCCCAGCATGCATCCATGTGGCACACTGCAGTTCTCTGCTCCAGCAGTCTTTGATACACATCAGACCTTTGTCCATTTGCTGCCTGCTCATAGTGACTACCACTTCCCCATCCGTGATTGCTGGGGGCTTTTAGCGGAAATCAGTTGGTGAGCCCATTGTGTGCCAAGAGCGATAACAACAGACAGTAGATTCACAGATGTAACCTACACACACATACACACATACTCACTGCCACACTCCCTAAGTGCCCATGCATGGTAGCAGTGGTATACACATCTGTCATGCCCATCCAAAGCAGGCAATCATGCCACATGCGATCACAAAAGGCTGTTCAATGACGATAAGAGAACATTTGCAATCAAGCTCTATCTGCTGTGGCTCAGTCCTAATCTTTGTTCATGTATGTCTGTCTGTGTGTGTGTGTGTGTGTGTGTGTGTGTGTGTGTGTGTGTGTACGTGTGTGTGTGTGTGTGTGTGTTTGTGTGTTTTCATGGAGTTGGATAAATGGACAGCAAAACAGATTAATGTGCTTTCTTATGTTGTATCACTGGAATTGTGTTTTGTCAGTGTCGGTTTTGTCCCGACTTCATTTGGCAAACAAACCCAAATCCACAGCGCCAAACACACACACACACACACACACACACACACACACACAACCATATAGTCGCACACCATGACTCAATCCATCACACATAGAAGTAGCTACAACTTAAATGTTGCTCTCAGCTGCTCTACATGTTGTAGTGAAGTCATTTCTCTTTGGTTAATACATCTCTAAACAAACCATGTTATAGGCCATAGAGCAGGTACTGTGGCTGAAAAGAGTAGTTAGTGTTACTGAGCTTGTGTCAGACTGCAGCTGATAGATGGTATGGGGCCCTGATTGGAGGGACCTGCGGCTGCCTGTCTAACTAATGAACTGTTACTGTAAGTCAGGAACCTTTTATTGCCTTCTTTATGGGGAGAAGAGGAGACACTTAAAAAGACTTATCTTTCATGGTTATTCACAAAACACTTGATACGGGCCGGTTGGTCAACAAACCAGAGGCAGCTCATCTGATGACCAGGCAAGAAAGTGCTAGAGCAGACTTGTTGGTAAAGGGTGTGTTCAAAACTAACATTGTAGGTATGGTTCCCAGGAGATGCTGTGCCCTTTTAATCAAGTGTTTGTGGAAGCTTTATTTTCATTGACATCAGGGCTATTCTGGTTAACGGAAAGTGTGTGATTGGGTGTAAAGCTGCAGCAGCATGCTCAATAATGTACAAGAATGGTAAAAAGTGATTTCTAGTGGCAAAGCTGAAAGCTACAGATGTATATAATGGCTTATGTCATTTGGAACTATAGGTGTGAAAACGCCCTAAGAGTCACTAGTGCATTGACAATTTTAGCTGCATTTTAGGAAATAAACTTGTCTTAATTTATTGTCCAGACTAAGGATTTGAAGATTTTTGAAAGTTTTATCTGACTTGTGCACATCAAAACACAGTTCATTAATAATTATTTCCATTGCATTGCTTTCCAAATTCTTAACTTGTTAAATCTGGAAATCTTGGATCGTAATTGACATGTTGAATAGAGAGTGGGGGGATATATTTAGTATAATCTATCTAATAATCCTCATCTCAGACGGTCTAATATTGGGATAACACTATACATGATTAGATGCTCTTACTTTCATGCTGATTTCTTGCTTCCATCCAAATTCACAACAGTCTTTGCCAGAAAGTAGCTCCTCTGTTCATGTAGCCCAACTGTGTGTATTGATTTCATGGCTAAAAACAGGGTGATGGCAGAATGCCTGTTTCATTCTTCCTTTTGGGAAACATCCAAGAACAATTGATGCCACCCTTTTGCTGCTTCTTAAAACTGGGCAGCTTTTTAACAATATGGATCCAACTGCACCTGAATTTCATCACTTACATACTATCAGTTAAACCATATTTTCACCGGATTTTTCATAATGTGATGTTTCATGGCCACAGTGGGATGCTTGAGGAATGCACTCCTGGGGTTTTCGCCACTGCTGCCAAAAGATACTGGCTGCCACTTCCTCTGCCAGCTATCTTCTATTAAACCCTTTCATTATGTTTGAAATTCCAAGGTAAAAGACCGTCAGAGGAATGAGCATCACAAGCCGTATTCAGCTACTTCAACACACTATATAAGATAGATAAAGCAATTAAATCACCAAGGTAATGTATACACTATATTGAGCTTATACAGCGACAAGAGAGTGATGGGCAATTCGTCTTTAAAATGGCACCCTGAGTATAGGAGAAGACCCCCATTTTACAGTATAGCAAGAACATTCCTGCCATGTATCATTCATGCCTTTCGTACTGTGATGGTTATTGGGCTTTTGTAAGCTTTTATTGCCTCAGTTCTCTGTGATTGATGTGCCCAATACACGGGGAGTGCTGGTTGGGCTGATGACACCCCAAGCTGTGAGAAGGAACGATGCCTATCACGTTAATTCAATAGAAAGCAGTTGGATAGTGAGTGAAATTTCATTATCCCACGTAAAGTAGATAATTCCAAGGGCCATCTGGACGAATGGAGGACATTACTTCTAAAGCATATTCAGATCAACATTTATACTCACATAGACAGAGAGATCACAACCCTGTGCTGATGTAATTGTAAACAAGCTGTCTATTGGCCAGCATGGTGTTGGCCTAGCTGTTTTCGATCTGAAGGAAAGGACACCAATAAAGGTCTGCCAACTGTGACCTTCTTGGTGTTGCAGTAGTTTTTATGGCCCTTTCCATTACCAGTACCAGCTCAACGCGACTCGACTCAACTTGCCTCGGCTCGCTTTTCGCTCCGTTTTCCATTGGTCGTCATAGCGACGCTGCAGGAAACTGCCGCTACCCCCACACACAGGACAATGGAGGAAATCGAGTGTATGCTGTTTTTGATCCTCGGGATGTGGCTGTTTCTCACAGCAAGAAGACAAACGTTGTCAAAGGAAAGTCTACACCTCCTCGTCTGACCTCAGCGTATTCTTCTGAGTTGCCATAATAGTAATGGGTATATCACGCAATCTCTGGCCAAACTATTTAAAAATGGCAGGGTTATTCAGGATACTCCGTCTGGCGCGTGCAATGATGATGCAGCGAATAGTGACGATTCTCTCTGACCAATCAGCAGTCTGCCGTGTTTTCATGTGACATTTTAGTGTCGCCTCAGCTTGGCTCAGCTCGCTCAGAACCTCGCCGGAGGTGATACGAAAAAAGTACCTGGAAGCAGGTACAGGTACAACTTTTACACAGTGGACAACCAAACAAAGGCGAGTCAAGTCGAGGCGAGCTGGTACTGTGTAGTGGAAAAGCGCCATTAGAGTTTAAAGTTTGTTAGCATTAAGCATCTGCCAAACAACCCAAATACTAATTTTAAACCTCCACTTCCTGTCAGGAATTTCAGTTCCATTTTGCAGGCTCTTTAAAATGGAAAACCAACTCTTTTCCACTCAGATCTACAGTCCATGTTACGCTAATTACTACCTTTATTAGTATTCTAGTGGAACATTAGCAATTAGCATAGCCATTAAAACCATGAGGATCTCCTGTGGGGGAAAAATAGAAAAGAAAACAGAAACAAGGCTAAAATGTATGTTTTAAGCCATTTTACATGGCTGTGTTAGTGCAATTAATGTAAACACAACTAACAACATGGATGCTCATGATCTGTCCTACATAAAGTCATAGCTGTGATCACAGAACCTCACACTCAATCCACATAGGAAGTTATGCAGACATGAGTGGATGAGTGTGTGTTTTTGTGTGCACAGAGACATCCTCTGAACTTAAAAAAGAATAAGACACACAATCCCGGGGATGTGTGCATGAATATTTAAAGGTGCAATCAATTCTCCAGCGCTGACCTGTTGCTGGATGTAATCTTATTGAATAAATGAACATGCCTCATATTTACTAGATCACTGCTTTTAAGATGTATGAATCAGAATTATACATGGTCCCTGGCGGTTGTTGGCAGCCTCCCTCTACATAAATATTATCTGTATGCCCTGACTGTGCTACTCTCTGCTCTGTTGACTTGCTCTTACACACAGGGGAGCTTCTATTGATTTCTAGAAGGCCTTCATGCTGGCTTCTTCAGTTCACTGGAATCACATTTTCAGGAATGGGCCTTCCATCTCTCATTGTGTGCAGCATCCCATCTTCTCTGTTCTGTGTGTTTCTTAAAGTATACAATTTTAAAATTATTTAATATTTTTGGCCCACTAGGAATTTACAATTTGTGGCAGATTGTTGTTGAATTTGTAGAACAATTTAGTGATTTTATTTATCACAAATTGTATTTCATTTCACAAGATGAACAAGTAGAAAAGAATAGGCAGCGCTGTATAAATAGTGTCAATAAACAAAGTATTTTTCAGTGGGGTTAAACAATTGGAGTAGGCCTACATTTCAATCAATTCATTTTGTGTAAATGTGTTCTTATTCCCTGGCCATGCCACTCATAATGCATGAGGAAAGCAGCGAAAAGAAGTGTAATAACTTGTAGTTAAAGGAAAAAAATGTGTGTAACAACATTATGGCCAAAATATTGTTTAAAATGTTGCCGTATTAATCGATGGGGGAATCGGTGTTAGCTAGGTTGTTCCTCAAGGCAGAATATGTGGCAAGGATGGCAAGGGGACCCCGGGGTCACGACTATTCTTCTTTCTTTGATAGAGGGCAAATGTAAATGTCAGCAACGTCTGAAGAAGAAAGGTCTTGTAGTCTCTGATGCTACATGGAATAAGCTGTGACAGTTGGAAAAAATGTTCCAAGCTACAATCTATTGAGGCAAAGCTGAAAGGAAGAGAAGTAATACTAGAAGAAGAAGAAAAAGTAAAATGAGGAATAGTGGAGAGGTGGTCAACATAGGCAGGATATCAAAGTAATATTATTGTACTGATTGTAACATCCAGTCTAATTTTGTGTTGATCAGCTAGTTGTACTGTTATTACCAGAGAAACAGTGGCTGTTATATTCAAATGTAGAATCTTTTACCAAATTTCAGAGATGATCTACTTGAGATGCCTTTGAGGAAGCTTTTTAAGAAAACTATCATCAAGATCATCAACGTTTCAGTGAAAATCCTGTTAAATTACCCTGATCCTATTTGCTGAAAGCTGTATTAGCCATTGATTTCCATGCAAATCTTGTATTGATTGAACTCTATTGATCAGCAACGGTTTGCCCTTAAAGCCTGAGTTCTGATGTGACTCTTGGTATTGCTCTATTGCTAAATGTTGATTATCGGCGATAAAGAATAAATGAAGTTCAAAAATATTTCAATGATGGTAGCTTCTCAAAAGACAACAATTTATCATCCGTTGCATCACGGGTCTCTGGGCGTTTACGGAGATCTGAATATCTAAATTTGTTTTCTTGTAATACACAGTGAAAAAACTGATTTGCAAATCCGGAGAAGAATATTCTCATCCATATCTTCCAAATGACTGAGGACCTAAAGCTCACCAGTCTGAGCATATTAGAAAATAAGGCTTTGGCATAAGTGTCATGTCACAACTTCCTCCCACCACAACAAAGGCAGACCAAGAATAATGTTAGCACCAATTTAATTCATTTATTCGTGAGGGTAATTGAAATATAAATTTAATTTCTTCAATGAGCTGATCCCGCTCAACTCACCAAGGAAAATATATTTTATTTACACATAGATTACGTCCCTCACATCATAATCCCCATGTTCAGTGGAAGGAAGTGTAGGACAAAGGTCTCTGGACATTTTTGTTTTTACTATGGTGAATATGTGAAGAAGTTGTTGGTGATAGACGTATTTGTTGTGTGTGTAAATTACCAGTATTCAAAGAGGTCTGACATGTTCTTTATTTGACTACACCTAAATACTTTAGAGGCTGAATAAGAGGATTAGATTGTGGAGAAAAGACAAACGTGAAGAAGGGGAGAGAAAGGAGAAAATGAACAGTGTGGTGGAGCAATAAGAATTAAAAACACAGGAGAGGAGAGAGGAAAAGATGCGATGTTAAAGAAGGTATCGAGAAAAGAGGATTTTGGCAAAGGGAGAAGTGAAAGCACAGCTAGACAACGGCTGGATCTGACTGGTACAAACACAGCCTGGCATGTTTACCCCCTTCTAATGGCGTGAGAGCGGTGCTGGAAAAAGGTGTGTGCACTGGAAGTCCTACAGAGGCACAACATCTCTGCATATGTGAATGGTTTGATCTGCACAGACCTAGCTGACGCTTCTCCTGCACGTGGCTTTATGTTCATGTACCTTTCTGCATCTGTGTGTGTCATGAGAGTTTAATTGCACGTCCGCGTGTGTCGTATGTGTGGTTGTGTGCATGTGTGTTCGGGTTGCTGGCTGGGGAGCGAGAAGGAACCTGACAAGTGTGCCGCGCTTGTTGCGGGGTGTTCTCAGACAGTCGGGGGAAACAGGCCTGCAGAGGATTGGGGTGGCGGGGGTGCTGGGAGGCCATGTGCTGCTGCTGTCACATGTCGTGCTTGGCACGGTAGCGGGCGAGTGGCAGGCGGGCGAGGAAAACACCACCCACCGGGAACCGTGGGTGTGGGGGCTGGGTGAGCAGGATGCGCAGCGGAGCTGGCGCTCCTTCCTCAGGCTTTATCAAATGGAAAAAATAAAACTCAGAGAGATAGATCTGCCACCAACAATCAGAGTAGTAGCAGGCTTTCTGTTTGTGTGTGCCACACAGAGAGAGAAAAAGATACATACTACAAATGTAGTATGGAATAACCTATAGTGACAACGACAAACACATTTTTCAATTTTTCTGCAAATGCATTAAAATAATTCTGAAACAAGTCCTTTAAATAAGACATTTTATTGAACGTTAATAGACTTACCTACAGCCACTCATTGCATTGTTTTGGTTGTGTACAGTAGGCAGTTCTGAGGTTATTGGTGCTGTGGAGCAGGTTTTTGTCAAGGACCCATTTTGCATTTGCCTCCATCCATCATTCACTCATTCAAGATCCAGTCCTGACTCACTGCTGCTAAAAAAACATCCACATAGCACAATGCTCCCATAAGCATGTGTCTCTGGAGGGACACTACAATATTAGGCAGTTGATAAGCAGTATTTGTTTTTTGCCAGATGTGTCATTAGGCATTCAAGCCACAGTTCAGTTTTTGGCTCTGAAGGCAAGAGACTGTCAAAGTCCTTTAAGTGCTATTTTGGGCAACTTTCTTGCTTTTTTACTAAAAAGGTGTGTTGAATGGAGCACTGCAATAATGGTTCTTCTTCTGGCAGGTCCCATCCCATCTCTGAAGAGGAATCTCCGAAACTGTTTCATTGGCTACTCAGTCACTTCCCTGTCCAAGGCCCATCTCTGAGGTTGGCTGGATGGGTAGCTCCACATCTTAGTGCTTCATTGTTGTCTGAAAATTATTAAAAACACATGAGCCACAGCGTTGCACTGGGTGCCCCGATGAACATGGGCACTGTAGTTTAAGTCAATCCCACACATAGCATCTCGTTGCTGTAATCAAGTATAATCTGCAGCTGAAAATAGTCCCTAACTAATGCACTGTTTACTCCGGTTTGAGTAAACGGCGGTTTAGGTAATTACTTAGCCTTTCTAAAAAAAATATATACCACGCTATATACTATACTATACTATACTATAGTATTCTATAATACTATTTACATGGAGCTTAGCGACAGATAGATGTATTGAGAGAGAGTTTGATGAATTGTTGGTTTTGGTCTTTTCATGGCTTCTATTGACAATACTATACTGTATACATATGTATATATCACCAGCCTTCTCCAAATAATGCTCCAGCAGTTAATTTTTACCCTTTCCTGGATCAATTCTGTCCCCTTCTGGTTGGATGACAACTGTCTTTCAGCTGAATTGTATGATAATATGATCATATTGTGATATCGTTTTAACGCAGGTTTATTGTTTGAATTAATGATTTCAAGCAAACTGTAATTAACATGTAAAATAATGATTTGCTTTTTATTTTTTGTATATTCAAAGCTTTTAATATAAATTAATTACAATGGAACAGAGTTCATTGCCTTGAACAGATTGATCCTTTTATATATGACTGTGCCATTTGTCATATTGTGATATTTATTGATATTGAAAAAGAACGCATTCTGCTTTGAGATACACTGTGAATGGTGGGACCGTTTTGACAGGTGTGGTCCGTTCTAAATGATGTCCAGTCTCATTTAGATCAAGAGATCTCAAGTAAGATCAAAGGAAACCAGATACTTCTAGGCTCAGTGTCACAGAAAAGGGGGAATGCATTCAGTATGTAAATGAATTATTTCTGAATTTCAGATTCAGTTGAGAAGTATCTAAAAATGTATTGTAAATATAGAGCAAGCGAGAACAGTAGAGAGACACACCAGGATTAGGAAAAGAAAAAATTAAGCAAGGGGAAAACAGGGAGCTTTCTTATCTCTAGAGGAAACCTGGCTCTGTGTGTGTGTGTGTGTGTGTGTGTGTGTGTGTGTGTGTGTATGCTCTCTTCAGTATAATGTAATGCCAGTCTGCTCAGTGCATGCAGTAACATACAGAAACACAGACAGGGTTCCCATAGAAACTGCCTTTTTTTACCCATAAACACACAAACTTGGTACACAGCCTACATTTTTTTGAGACCACCGTTTCCCCTCCTCAATGCAACCAGCAATCCACACCCCGACACTTATATTACAACATCCCTTGTTCCCTCTTTAATCTCTTCCTTCCCATCACTCCTTCCCCTTGTCTCCACCACCTTTACCCTCTGCTTGGTTGTGATGGATGTCTGCTGTGTGCAGCGTACGGCAGCCACCACTGTATGGGGTGTTACTTTGTAAATGTTTGTCTCTCTCTCACTCCACTGTGCATTTCAGTTATTCTACTATTGATTAACGTACCCACAAACTCAATGCTTTTTAAGGACCTTGTACATGGGGCGCGCCCCGATAATGCTTCTTTTATTGACGCATGTCACAGCTAGAGGGGTGACAGGATTAATAGGATTTCCAGTATAAGTGATATGTGGTGACAAGTGGACTGTGAGGAATTAATGTAAAATGTGCATTATTTATTGAGCAATAAATGCTACAATGTGAATGGAATAAATGCAATTTGCGAATCTAATCTCAATGAATATAAGGAACCTTTTACCCCTATTTTTAAACAGTTTAATCTCAACAGACACACACACACACACACACACACACACACACACACACAGACACACAGACACACAGCACGTGCACACAGAAGGCCTCTTGGGTTGCCTGAAGACACAAAACATTTTAAAACCTAAATTTAGGTGAATACCAAAATATTTCTTCAGTTACTTCACATAATATGAATAATAGTAAATTTACAGTAAATAGTCTAAATTCTGGAATCAACAAATATCAAATAAAAAATAATAAGTAAGGATTTAAGATAGAGTATTTGTTTGTACACTGAAAAATCCCCCTACAGCTAAAATATCTTAGAATGTGATATTTTAATCAGCTAGCAGGCTCTGAGGAAGATTGGTTGTTGCTTGTTGCATGTCTGCACCCCAGTGCCAGGATCGAAAAGGGAGGAGAAAACGAGATTTCTTGGATTTAATCTGCTTCTAACTTTCTCTGAATGGAACATTTAACTGCTATGGCACAGTCTGAGCGAGAGTCACTCTATCTAATCTGCTGATTTGGCTCTCAGCGAGATTAAGGGTTATGGTTTAGAATGAAAGAGAGCGCGAGAGAGAATAATTGAAGAGATGGGATGACAGAAAAGGATGGATAAAGACAAGAAGGCAGAAAGGGAGGAGGGAGCAAAGCAGAGTTGATTAGAAGAGAACGAAGAAGGGAGAGAATTGTGCGAAGCATTGAGGAATGGTGCAAAACACAAGCAAGAAAAGGTTGTTCTGTCTTGATTGTCAGGTAAAGTTTTGAGGTTGTGCGCATTCATTTGGAGCAGTTTGAGGCGGGGTTTTGGTAATGATGGATGAGCCTGGTAGGTTAGTGGAGGTTGCAGTGTCCTGCTCTCTTTTAATGAAGCTGTTGACAACACACTTACTCACAGCTCCCTTTCACGCAGCTGAGATATGACTTAATTCTACAGGCTAAAACTGTCACTTAGTTTATATAGTGGTAACCAACAGCTTTGCACATCTTACTCTTTAGAGGAGTGCAATGATGCTGCAGTTCGTAGTGAAGGTTGACAATAGGAGGTGGCATATTTTAAATGTTTATTTCTCTGCTGCAAATTGCAACATTTTTGTTTTTCTTCTTTTTTGTTGTTAGGGTGGACTTAGGATCATTGTTTCATCTAAATCAGTTTTAGTTTTGTTGCTGAATTATTGTAACTAAAAAATGGGTCACACTCGTTCCATTGCGCCACTCAAAAAACTAATATCGCAACCCATTATAGCACTTGTGTTTTCATCCTGAATAGCAAAGTCAGCTACAGATTTATCCTTGGGCCAGTTATTACCATGACCTGCTAATGATGATGGATTTCAGTTTTGATGTCTGAACTGAGTTTAGGCTCTTACAGCCCCGGGGGATCTGTAGCAATAAGAACCTGCAGTCAAGGGTCTCCCCCCTCCTCATTTGACAGCCCTATTTTTCTTGCCTGGTCAAGCCCATTCATTGGACTCACAACTGCCATAAGTACAGTAGCGGTACAGTTTATTTATAGCTCAGATTCCAAGCTCATTCCTCAGCCTGGCTAGCAGTGCTTGCATACAGCACAGTGTAAATATAGCATCTCGTCTGTTTCGCCCTCGTCTCTACATCATCTCTTAATTCTATTTCTTTGCTTTACCATTGACACTCTAATAGATGCACTTGAATGTGTGTGCATACACACTAACAACATGCACATCTGTACACATACACACTCAGTTCTCGTCCATACCCTGTAGCAGCATTGATGTCTAATTGGGCATTCCTTTTATATTTCCTGTCAAATAATACCTTGTCAGTGGCTCCTTATGCCTTCACTTGATTTCCTCTTTCATCTAAACCCATGTGTGTGTTTAAAGAACATACATTGTATGTTCTCTCCATGCAATATGTCTGATGTGCAAATTGTGGCATGAAAACATGAATAATGGAAATCTGTAAGTTTTCTCCCCTAGCCTCTCCTCTCCTCTCCCCAGCATGGGTTTTTAACCTGCAGGGCTAAGAGAGAGGAAAGCTCTAATGAGCTGGGATTGCTACTAAAGTGTGTATTTTTGTGTGTGCCTGCAATCATAAATTTGCTCTTTGTGTGTTGTTGTGTATCTATGTGTGCGTGTGCCTGTTTAGTCTTTCTGTGTGTGTGTGTGTGTGTGTGTGTGTGTGTGTGTGGGTATGGACGACAGCAGAAGATCTCTCCTGCAGTGCTTAAACATGACAGTTATCAGGAGGGAGGCAAGTGTGTTTCTACCAAGTTTCATTAACTCAGTCAGTATCCCAGAGCCACGTCGATGGAGAGAGAAAAGACACAGCGAAAGAGAGCGAAGGAGAAAAAAAAGAGAGAGAAAAGTAAAACTAAAGACAGAGGAAGTGTTTGAAAGATCGTACACGCACCTGAACCCAGCCGGAGGGGCCCTTTTCTGGCAACTAAGACTGTAGTTGTGTAGCATAGTGCTCACACACACCACCAGAATC
This sequence comes from Coreoperca whiteheadi, assembly GCA_011952105.1. NCBI lineage: Eukaryota > Metazoa > Chordata > Actinopteri > Centrarchiformes > Sinipercidae > Coreoperca > Coreoperca whiteheadi. The sequence continues at coordinate 14,762,594 of CM022477.1, forward strand.
AGGCACGCACACCCCTCAAACCTTTTCCACCTACACACACACACACACACACACACACACACACTCTTCCACGCTGCTCAAACCTCCAGCAAGCAGGGCCCCGTTCCACACCAGTGGCTAAAAAGATGGGGAGCGCAGCTGACACTTGTGCAGAGGAGAGGAAGAGCAAACGCAGCCGACTCCCCCTCCTCGCTCCTCCCCTTCCAAGTGCTGCTGCGGCTTTTATAGTCCTTTATAAATGCCTTCTGCAAGGCATTTAACATTTAATAGTAGTAATGCACGGCCCTCTCCTGGGCTTAGAGTCACAGCACTGGTTTATTCATCAGACCTGAGCAACTCAGCTGGAAGAGGATAGTCAGATTTGAGGCCAGAGAGCGAGATGGTTTCGGTAGTGTTTGTTATTCTAGACATGGCTGCTAGTTGCACAGAAATCATTGCCTTTTCATGGTATAGTTAGGGGGGGTAGACGATGTCAGATCATTTGGATGTGTTTGAATAAATTAGTATAAAGATGTCTTCTGATCTGAATTATAGTATATTCAACCCCAGCACCTTCTCATTTTGTCTCCCTCCTTTCTAAATTTTCCCTCTGCTAATTAATACTCCCCCATTTCTCCTCTTCCCCCCCTCGTTGTTTTTCTGCCTGCCTCCTTGGTCTGGAGAAATGTGGGGAACTAGTGTTTTCTCATTAAGTTAGCAGGGAACTGTAGAGCACAACACTCTAATATCTGCCAGATGCCCATTAGTCCAGCAGCTTGGCCTAACTGATGGGAACACAGATCAGAGGGCAGACAGAACAAGTCCCCACTGGCCCTGTCTGATAAAACATACTGTTTCACTAGCAATGTCGGAATGGAGCAGTCAGTAGGTTGTGACGAAGCCACAATAAGGCTGCTCCAAAGGGTTTACAGAAGTGTGGGAAAATGTTTTCTGTGCAGATTGTTAGGTTTACAGAATGGCTGATATAGAGTACCCCTCCTAAACAAGACGTGCCAGTCATTACTGTTGTTCCAGCAGTCAATCCAGATGCATTTAATGTATCTCCATTGCTGCAAAATACGTTTAGTTTTGCAGTTTTCAAAGTCCATCCCTGTGCATCCTCTGTCGTGGAAATGATTTTAGGCTTCATGTAAAATGTCAAAAATGCTTTGTATCAGGCGTCTTTATTTTCTAATTCCTGAAATGTAGAATTCAGTGTGTTTTCTTGTGACAGCAGAGAGATGGAGGGAGGAAGCGAGGAATTGAGAGAGAGAGAGAGAGTGGACGCAAAGATCAGTGGGAGTTGGTAGGGTGAAAGGAAGTCAGCGGGGACCCCCAGAGCTGAGTGATTCACTACCAAATGAATAAAACACGTACACACACACACGTCCACACACACACACACACACACACACGCGCGCACACACACACACACGTGCACATACAGACAGACACAGGTTACGTTTTGGGGATGTCGGGACACATCACTGTCAGACATTTATCTCTGTCCTTCTCTGCAAAGAGAGGACAAGCCTAAACTGGAGACGGATTCACGGTCTGTTTTTCAGTGTCATTCACTGTAATTGGTTAATCTCCTTGCTGTGTATCTTCCTCAACGTGTGTTAATGACTTATGGTCTCTTATGTTCACATATGCTCAGTATACAGTATTTTTGACTGAAAGAACAGGGAGGATTTTCCATCTATTCCAACTCAGTGGAAGTTTCATGCATCTGTAGACAACAGCATACATTTTCTTTTTAGGGATTTTCTGTCTACATTCCCTGCTGTCAAACTCTTGAGGCCATTCTGCCATATTTACAAGCAACATCTGGATTATAGACCATGAGTCAATTGTCTGTGCTGTAATTCAATGTCTTCAGTCTATTTTCAGCTTTATTATTCTCCTAATGTTGAGATGTGGTTGTTATAACCAAGAGAAAACAGATGTGACAGCTTTTGAGACCTTTCTGTTGATTTGTAATGTGCAGTGTCTAGTAGTTATTTGATAAGGTTTGAGACACCATCTCATTCAGTGCGCGGCCAACATGCACTGATTGTACATCACAGCTGCAGTATGCTGCCCTTGCCACCATGATCTGCAGCCTGGAAGCAATGGGCCCTGTGTCCAAACACACATCATCGGTCCCTTCCCAAGCTCATCAACTCTATCAGCCAGATTAGCTATATACAGTATTAGACAGCCTCTTCCAGCATCCGCACTTTATGTGCATGGTTTGGTCAGTTATATTGTACAGAAGTGCCTGAGGCTGACTCTGCTCTTCACTGAGACCAGCCTTGGCGACACTATTGAACACAGAATGAGGCTAGAAAACATGAATACTCAGTGAACCAGAAATGGAGCTTGTCTGGTGTGTTAGCAGTGTATGTGCGTCGTCTGATTGTTTAACGCTAATGAAGTGAATCACATTAACATAGCAAATAGGAGGCATTTAAGCACACACACACACACACACACTCATTCTCAGACAGTCATGAAGTAGCCTATCCTCAGACTTTTAATTTATTATTACTTAATTTATACAATAATTCCAAATAGTGTAATTTAGGAGTAAAAACGCATTGGCATTACATAGTGTTAGCTTGCTGTCAAATTAATACATTGGCAAAAATAACTGTTGTTGAAACATATTTTTACTATATTTATGTATATATTTATACACTGTAATTTGTGCAGCACTAACACAGCAACGCAGGCTCTAGCAATCTGTTATACCAGACGGACAGTTGTAAGCATCTGTTTGTCTTGTCAAATTTTACCAGTAACCAAAAAGTATGGAGTATCAATGAACGGCCTATCATTTAGTTATAATCATATAATAATGGGTTGCACATTAGGAATAAGGCACCCATCATTGTGGAATTGTCCAGAATGAGAAACGAAATTAAATGGTCTTTGTAGAAATAAAGCAACTTTGAAGGGCTATCGGTCTCCATGGACTACTCTTAGCTCAGATGATACTGTTGATAAGAAGTATCAACAGTATCATCACCGCACGGAACAACAAGGGGAAAAAACTAAACAAAATGTGAAACAAAAATCTATCTCTTAACCTGTGTTATCATTTGACCGCGTAGAATGTCATAAAGAAGTGCTGGTAGTTGACCCCTGAAGACCAGTAAACATCTCTGTGTGTGACTAATATTATTTCTCTGCAACAAACCACATTATCAGCATGTTTCAGCACTTTGCCCTGCAACAAAAAAAGTGCAACCACACAGGCATCACAAATGCCATAACATATTGCATTGTTAAGACATGCTGCCCTGCGCAGCTGAAAATAAAGCATGGTGTGGAAAGAAGTTTATCATGTTTGGACAAAACTTTAAACTACCCTAATTCTTCTTCTTTTAGTGTCTCCCATGGCTCATTTTCCACGTTTAGGGGTAGATACAGTAATGCTTTATAAGAATTCAGTTTCAAAACACATTTATTTATCTTTTTTTAAGTATGAGTAGTTTAAAACTGTATTTAGCTTAGTCAACTGTAACAGGTACAGTATAATCTTCCCCGTCTGGTTGGCTAACAAAAGGGAGTTGGCTGGAAGAGTGTGTTTACAGGCTTTGTTGGCCAACATACTGTACTGCAGTAGGCTTGGAAAGTAGCGAGGTAGGCTTGTTTGAACACTGGGACGAGTTTACAGTGTGGTCAAGACAGACAAACAGTTTGGATTAACAGACTGAGAGGATTTTTCTAAAATTAACTTCCTTGTCTAAGTTTATATTTGTAAATAATAATAAACCAATAAAAAGCTCAATTATGCCAAATAGTTTGCGCCCTTTCCAGCACCCCTTTCCTTGGTCCTGTGTATATGTGTGTGTTGCAGGTCCTTGGCTGGGTGGAGCTAAGGGGCCATTGTGGTAACTAAGTAAAAGCCGGTTATAATTGTACCTTTTACCTTTAATGGAAGTGAGATGTGGGTTGTGATCCTTAGCAATCACAAAGTTGACACAAACATTTCTTATATATTGTGTAGATTGTTTATTTTCCCAACTATAGTGGGAATTACATCTTTTCCCATATGTAATTTTGTGATTAAAGGGTTATTTGACTAGGACATGTTGACCTGCTCAAAAACTAGATGTGCATACAGGCCTTTGGCTGACCAACTGAACCACTGGGATTTGACTTTAAAGGAATGACATCAAGTCTACTTTGTTATGTCGTGTCTATGCAGTCCATGACCTAAAGCTCTGATGCAGGTGTACAGATACATGTGTTCGGTGTTGGGCAAGCTACTTGTAGTGAGCTAAGCTACCAATTACTTACTTACCACTTTGGAATAACTTTAAATCAATCTACTAGTTAAACTAGTAACGCCGCTACTTGTAGCACTGCTACTACCCAAAACTGCATATGTTATATTGAATGGTATGCGGTTTAATTTTCATACAGTTTATTGATCCACGTGTGTGCATATGTTTGTGTGTGTGGAGTGGGCTGCTTAATGACAGTCATGCATCTAATTGCAATGCCTCTGAGGGTTGGAAACCTTTCTGGTTATCTGGATGAGCTCAGTGGGAGAGTGTGTGACACACAATCATCACAGATTCATGGTGAATTGGTTCGTTTAAAAATATATTGAACTTCTGCAACCATGGAGACAGTAGCATTCAGTGATTTTGCTCTCATTCATATATACTCATGTTCTCCCTCTACCCCTTTTCAGCGTCTTATTTCTCACACACACACATGAACAAACATTCAGACAAGAAAAGAAGCAAAAATACGTCAGGGCATGTTATGTCAGACAAACAGATTCACACACTTAAAACATTAACACTGTACAAAACACACACGCATTGTTTGGCAGTGGACCAGCCAAATCTGCAAATACTGTCACATGAAAACCTGAACATCGCTGATGCAGTTAACCCCTTAAACAGGTTTTCTGTTGCCATGGCAACGTGCTGCAGGCTGACCGAACGGGATGTGAGTGAAATACCCATTTCCTTGGCGACCAGTGGAGACATGCAGAAACATCAAATGATGTTGCGTGTGTGTGTGTGTGTAGAGAGTGAATGAACTGATGTGTGTTTATGTGAGAACGGGTTAAGATCTCATCAGTACACTTGCCACCCAGCTCTGTAGCTCATCATTCCCACCAATGATGAAACAGACTGTAAGTAAGAGGCGGGATTGCTCCTGCGTGATTGACATGAATCTTTTGTTCTGTGAAAGCAATTGACTCACTCACTCCCTCACACACACACACACACACATGTACACATTCACACAAACACAGGCATAGTTCCCCTTGTTCCCCCTAATGACTGCAGCCCTCGTTATCTACCAGCGGTTTGTGGCTGTGTGCGGGAATTTGGAGACATGAAAAGAGAACAGTCTCATGCTCATTCTGCATCTCCGTGGATGAGCTGATGCGAGGAGAGTCAGGGGAAGAGAGAGAGTCATGAGCCAGTTCCCTCTGCATTCTTCTCTCCCATGAATCTGCCCACGCGCTGCCTTCCACCCACATCATCGCAGCAGTGATGGAACTTTTCTACCTCCTCCCTTGCTCGTTTTCTCACTCTCTGCTCCTGTTCTCCCTCGTATTCACACGTTCTCTTTCCTTTTCTATCTGTCACGCTTCCTTCCGAAATGTGTGTCTCCCTTTCTCGCAAACTCTTCATTTGTTATTCCTGAACTTTACCTTCTTCTCTCTGCCATGTTTTCCCTTTTATTTCTGTCTCTCCAGCCCACCCTCGCACTGTCTTCGCTGACGGGGAGCACATTTTAAAGAATTTCTCAGCCTGTGTGTGTATCAGCCATATGCCTCCACTACAGCAAAACTCTGGAGACCGCGTATGAGGTTTTAAGAGTTTCCTCTGTCATTTTAATGTCGTCAAAGAGTCCTTATGTTTGATCTTTGTCTAGTAAAGATGGAACAGGAGATTCAATTATTGTGCTGTGACTGTGCCATTAAAAGAGAGTGATGAAGTTAAATCATCTGCAATTGCAGAATCTCAAATAAGTAGTACTTTTCCGGGAATATTGCCCTGTATTCTTGTCTACCTTTTTATAAGTATTCCTACAACACAGTAAGATCAAGCTTCGATACAATAGCATCCCTGTATTATTCAACAGATTCATTCCACCATCAGTTAAAGCATCATCTCAAGGGGAAGGTGAATGAGAGGGGAGCAGTTTTATCCGATCACAGCCAGTGGAGGTGACGCATCAAAGGCCTTCTGGCCTGGCCTGCTCCCCTGGGGCATTGCCATCCTCCAGGAGACACATCAAACACATGAAAGAAGAACCTCCAGAGTCCGCACTCCTTTGCTTCCATCACAGCAGTCTGCATTTATCATCATATCTGACCGGCAGTTATTTCCTATGATGCTTTGTGCTGAAGCTTACTGAAATTTTGTTTTATTTGATTGGCTTTTCAAGCTGCTTTTAGATACAAAAACTTATTTAAATGTAGCAATAGATTTAAATTTGATCGGATGAGTAAGCAGGACTTTATTCTCCTCAGCAGGTTTACCTCATTTGAATAAGAGGAGCCAGTCACACAGGAGAACATCACGAAGAATATCATTCTTTGGCTACATTTTAAGTGCTAAAGCTGTTTTCAGAGCAGTGCAGATTTATGTCCCCTGCTATAGCCTGTTGGGGAAAAACATAACAGTACCTGTCCATTTCAACTATGCAGCAAATTCATACAGACATCTTCTGTGCTCTATAACATATTCTACCATATTCTCACCTGCGGTGTGCTTTCCCACTGCCAGCTGTAGCAGAGAGTATTCACAAGGAGGGGGGCAGAGATGCAGCCATCTTGGAGGCAGTGGTGCATGTCAATGTCTGCCTGATGAGTTCACAGAGGAAGTAGTTCATCTTCCCCCACTGTTATTTTATTCATTACTGCCTGTCGGAGAGGGAAACAGACACACACACATACACTGAATACCGTGTAGGCACGCATACACACAGGCAATCAGATGGGCAGGTAGGCAGAAGCACACATGTTTTTATGTAGCGTTGTTTTCCCTATTGTCATCTTTCTTCGTATTTTTTGGATTAATTCTTTTCATCACATAATGGTTATTTTTGTTAATTTACTATATATACCCACTATTTATATGGCATGTCACTTAGGCTCATTACAGTTGCCTGAGGCTTTGAAACACATCTTTGAATAGTAACTCTGAAGCCCTCTGAGGATTAAATGGAGATATAAGAACCCTGACTGCCTGCGGTGGTACGCTTCTGCTTTGTGTTTGTCTTTTGTTTTTTCAATTTGAGATGAACGGCTTTAGCCTACTTGTGGTGGGGGCAATTAGGATTGAACCCTTGGGCAGTTGCTGTTGAGGATTTCCGTATTTTCTCACTTGAGTAAACGTAGTATTTCCTTTTTTAAGTACACACATGTACACAAACTGAAACACACAGAGTCAAAGGTAGCAAGCACAAAGGGGCAGCAGAGCACTGTGTTCAGGCCCCGGAGGTATGGTTATTTCAATGTTGCTTCTTGGTCTTTGCGTGACACGTTGCGTGCGAGAGGTTGTTGGTTCGCTGGGAAAGAAAAGAAGCCATTGGGCAGGAGAAAGAGTGTGGTGTTCTGTAACTGCCTGGTAGCCCGTGCTTACCGGAGCTCAACAACACTCATTAAGCTCAGCTGCCTGTGCTGTAAAAGTTTGAGAGATTCAAACTGAAGAAGACGCCGATCCCTCCCCCTGCAGGCCAAAACAACCTCTGAATTAGAGTATATCTCCCTGGCTTTTTCCTGAGATGGAAATAAGTTATGATTTTCCTTCACTGTGTTCTGGCTTTGGGAGGCATAAGACTGGTCTCTGACGACTTTTTAAGGGTGATGCTCTGCAGTGTACTGTAATGTGGAAGAAGTAGCCTAACATAAAATGTTACCCTTTCTCTGATTATGAAAATGTGTTTGATAAAATTACTGTACCTTTGAATTTATTCCGTAATGATGGCCCTCAAAGGCAACTAGACTGACTGTGTAGTCTTGAGGATGTTTTGGCACTTATCTAAAGCAGGCAAAACAGGATGTTTCCCCATATTGAACTTATAGCACCACATTATAAAAGTTTGTATAAAAAGCTTCTCTGCTACTATTTCTGTTTTATTACTATTTCTACCAGCAATCAAACATGCTAACCTTGCCACATGTCAAACAACACTTGCTGAGGTATAACTTAGGCTTATGTGTACAAATAAAAAAAGTAATATAATAATAATGCTCCTGAAGCTGCGCCTTCGGTTTGTGAATGTTCTGATATGTAAGTCGCTTTGGATAAAAGCGTCTGCTAAATGACTAAATATAATGTAAATGTAATATTATTAATCAGTGTTCCCTCAACATGTCCTGGTGGAGAATAAGCAAAAGTCCGGAATGAGGGACATGGGAATGCTGATTTTACTTCATGGTCAGAGGTCATGGGCTGCTGCAGGGATTCAGTCTCTCTTGATGCTTTTGTACACAGGGCCTCATTATATCTTAAAAGTTTAAACATATCTTACGCAGAATCATTATTTGAAATCCTCTCCTTGTCAAAGACATCTGTATGAATTGACCTCTTGTTAATTATTCCTGGAGACATGGACCTGACACACAAACTCTACAGTACCAACGGTACATAGTTGTATATTATGCATTAATTTTAGTATTACAGTAGAATAATTGTAAAGGATTATGTTTGTTGTGGAATGTGACATTAGTGTGTTGTGACGTGTGTGTGCAGTGACACATCTTGGGAAGAATATACAGTATGTGTCCCTCTTCCCTGCTTCCCCTCACATATGCACACATAGCTTCTTTTGTGTCTCCCCAATATACAGTCATGTAGTCTCTCTTGGTTGAGAATCTGAAGGTGGCTAACTCAAGTTGGTTTATTTATAAGGCTGGAGTTCAATACTGACTTTAGACCTGTCTTCAAGGCAAGTCTCTTATAGTCTATTCATATCGACAGCATTTATGGTCTTCATTAATATTGCATTCAGATATGCATTCCTAGAGGATGGCAGTAAAATAAAGTTTTCCACCAAAACTCCCTCAGTCCTTTCATCTTAACTTTGACAGGAAGACAGTTATTGTTTCTGCTGAAACAGCGGCAGGTTTGAGATTTCTGCTGTAGTTTAAAAGAATGCATCTTTGAGAGGCTAAACTGATCAGTATGTGTAGACAAGTTTGTAATTATATCTTTGCTTTTTTATGGGTGTGTGTCCTGAGTGCATGAATCAGAGCTAAATTGGTTTGGTGAGTGTTTACCTCGAGCTTAGAGGTAGCTTTGATTCACTCAGTTTTGATCGAATAGGTCAGCCCAGGCAAAAAGTATCTCGCTCAGGTGACAAGAGATATAAGTCTCTTCTACTGCTGGATCTCATCCAGCACCACAAAAAAGTCAATAAGGATCATTGTGAAATAAATTATAGTGCAGGAAATTAGAGTGGCTTTGGGGTAAGATGGCGGAAGAGATGCCAAGCGTTGAAGAGAATTAGAAATAGACTAGATGAATCGATTATCATGTAATGCTTATTCAGTCATGCATTCACAGCTTTCCTTTATGTGGTTTCCTTACATGTAATTTTCAATGGGTACATTGCTCTCTTTTGAATAATTCAGACACACACACAGGCACACAAAGAAGCCACATTCACACGCACACACAGGAGCACCGTAATAGGTGATGCAGTCGCGAGGAGTCACTGGTGATGACTGTCACTTGTGGTCCCATGGGCGGCTCAGTGGTCAGAGATTGGGCGGTAACAGAGGAAGACTATTATTGTGATGTATTCAATTATTCATCTATGAAAGAACTCAATACCCAGAACGAGGGGGGGAGAACTTTGGGTCAACATGAAGCATAGCTGTCATATACCCAAGCACAGATAAATTGTCTATCCATATTTTAAACCTTCATAGATTAAAAGATTCAGAGTTTTTACAAAGGCAACAGGTAATTTTGTTAAGTAGTTTTTAATGTTATTGGTTTGAATCTTGGCTGCAGGATAATGAAAACATCTTATTTTTGATACATTACATTTTAAGTCTGCAAAAAGTGAAGATACCACACCACAGCTGTTACAAAAGGCCCTGTGAACATTGTTGAAACATTTCCACGCTGTGTAAAGGTACCATCTCTTCATTGCTCCTCCATTGTCTGGAGGCATGCCGGTGCTTATCTCACCTGCGTTCACTTTGTACCTCCCTCATTCGACTCATCTGACAGTGGAGTGTATCTTTGGAGATAGCATCGCCAACCAGCGTAGCTTTGCTGGTGGGAACCAAAACGCTCGCTTTTTTTTTTAGCCAAACTTCAACCAAACATAGCTCTGTATATTCCATACACCTCGCCCCCACCATTAACACTAGCACCTATTCACCAAGTGGGTTGCTACATTAAAACCTCATGAACATCCCCCAAAAATGAGGAGCAGTCATAAATGTAACTGCCACAGAAGGCATTTTTATCCCATGTTGTGTTTACATACCAGCAGAACCACCTTTGATGGGATTAGAATCACTAAAGATGTGCTTTAGCTGGCCTGGGAAGCTGCTAGCAGGGAGAATGTGCAGGGATTTATGCATTTTTGATGCAGCGTGGGGAGGAGTGGAACTCTGAAAAGGCTGCATGACCTACTTAGAGAGCCGTGGAATTCAGACGACTCGTCATGCCACAAAAAGAGAAAAATCTCTCTCTCACTCTCTGTATGTGTGTGTCAGAGAGATGTATGCAAAGTGTGCTGTTGCGCATGTTCTTTTCTGCCTGCTGGTGTTTGTGTGCGAGAGACGTAACACACACACACACACACACACACACACACACACACGCACACAGACAGTAAATTCATCAGTGTTTCTCTTTTTTTTTTTCTTTATTTCTCTCTTTGCTTTGCATTAGTGTGTGTATCCTGCTCCATCTTATTTTAAGCCTTTCATTCTGTTTTATTTAAAAGCCTCTGTAATGAAGAGCCTTCTGACATCCTGTAACACTTCTGCCCACGATCCACTGAGATGGCACACACACACACACACACACACACACACACACACACACACACATCCATGTTCACTTTTATCCACACAAGCACGAGACTAACAACAGCTTCTCCCTCTGTCCCCATCTAAGGGAAAAATGCAATTTTCTTTGCGACATGGCCTTGTTCACAAATTAATTTTCCTTTGCGGTCTAGCCCCTTCTCTCCCTCCTCTCTCCATCACCTCCACTCTCTCTCTCTGTCTCACTCTCTTTCTTGGTAGCTATGGCAACACAGTGTTGTACGTCAGCTTCTCAAACCAGACAGTATTGTCCAATTGATCGGGCTGAGACATTGCTGCTTTACCATCACCCTGTGGGGTGAGAGAGAGAGAGAGAGAGAGACTCTTTCTTTTTGCTCCTATGTCTTTCCAGTTACCTCAATACAGGCCAGTCAATAAGCGATTCATTAGAAACGACAAGCACTCACAGTCAATGCCTTCAACTGGAGTGTTTATTTGGCCCGGAAATTAGCTATTGTGAGACAAGAGTCGACCACCTGGTTGGATGGTGCGTGTGTGCGTGTGTCCGTGTGTGTGCTGTGCTTGTAGCTCATGGTGATTGATGATTGTTTTTGGACACTGTTGGCATGGCCCCCAGCCTGGTTAAATATACGTTGGTTGATGAATCCCAGGGTGCATGGTGTTTTGTGTGTGTGTGTGTGTGTGTGTGGCAGTGGACCTCCCTGCTGATGTGTTGTACAGCTGGTCCAAAGCAGGCACACACAGAGTAAAGTCTGGACCTCTGAAAAGCGTCCAACAAATTTAAAGTAGTCATGAAGTGCACAGTTGTTTGCGGGCTCTATACTGCAAGTCAAAGCAACAGATCAAATTTGTCTTTTACTTTTGGCAAATCATCGTCATAATTGTGGCATCCCCCCCCCCCTTTTGTTAGAAATAAATAAAAGTACTACCCATCCTGAAATGTACACATTTCCCAATATCTTTTCATTTCAGTTGGATGTCATTATCCATTTATCTTCAACAGCTATTCCGCAACCCCCTGTGCTCTCCTGTCACTGACTATTTAATCAGTTTTCAGCTAATGTTAATGATTGATAAGCACATTTGCTTACCATGTTATGTTAGTCCACTCTTTCAAAGCATCGTTTGAAAAATACGGTTAGGTGATTACCTAAGACATTAATTGGATTGAGCAGAAAACTGCAACGTTAACATCCAGAGAAGATGTGTTAATGATGCAATGCTTACAGCCATGACCCTAAATAACTTTATACCTCCTGGAGCTGAGAGGAGAGAGAGAGAGAGAGCGAGCGATAGAAGGGATGAATGAGAGGTGGGAAGTGATAGGGGAGAAAGAGAGTGCAGCGGGTGACAGAGAGAGCAAGAGAGGTGCAAGTACAACAACTGTGAGACAGAGAAAGAGGGAGGGAAAGAATGATGATGTTGATGAAAGAGAAGGAAGTAATGGATAGGGAGAGAAGAGGAGAGGTTTAGAGAATGAAAGAGAGGTCCTAAATCCAAACAGAGCCTAGGCTGGGATTCCTGGGAGGCGGCGTTCTGCTGTAACAAGATTGATGTGCTTGGACAGAAGAATCCAGAGAGGGACAGCCTGAACTGTGCTCTGTGCTATCCTACTTAGTACACACACACACGCACGCACGCACGCACACACACACACACACACACGCATACGCACAGACCTCCATGCAACCACTCACCCAATATGACAGGCCCACAGTCCACCATGCCTACACTTCCCAGACTCTAGGGATGCACAATATTGCCGATATTTTCCAACACATTTTGGCCAATAGCTGATGCAGATACCGATATGCACATATCATTTCCACGTGAGAACATCAAGTCTCTCCTGTAATGCAATTTACATATTATTATGCCTACGATATCAGATGCAGACATAAAATCCAATGCTTTTGAAAAAGTACACATTCAGTGGGCAAATTTAAGAAACTTAGGTTCCATGTAAAAAGACTATATTAATTATTTTGTAACATTTTCAAACAAAAGGCTTGGATGATGCTCTCCCTGAGACAATCCTGACAATAGCCACAACCAGGGCAAATCTGACCCATTTCACAAGTTGCAAAACAAATAAATAAATGTAATCTTTGTCCAGAGGGATCATGTGAAAGTAAGTGTATTATACAACTATACAGCAATTAAAACCTACTGCACAAACATAGATAGACATAGTTTTTCTTTTTAACACTGCTGAATAAATGAGCTTAACTTGGTAGGATACATATGCTTTACAGACTGTTGCTTAAACTCAGTAATATTATATAGCCCATTAAATGGCTATCCTTAAATCCTTAAAATTGTAAACTTAAAACTAGGCTTAATCTGGTCTGAACTTTTTTATGAGCTAGGCTATATCGAACTCCACTGCTTTGGACATGTGTCGCACATTGTCCCTCACCACTACGCGCTTTCTCCTTTGGGATTTTCCACTTCCCAAACATGCCATTGAAAGCAGATAGATTGCAGCCGTATGAGACCTTCGGTGAAGGAAGGATAGCCTTTAAGTATGTCTATCCCATGTGCCATGAGGCTCAGCATTACAAAGATTGAAGTCCAAATGTCGTAAATCTAACAGAAGGGGCATCAGCAATGAGCTTCTTGATGTTGCCATAGATGACAGCTTGCTCAGGTACGGCCACATCCGAAAAATACCTGCGATTTGGCATTTTGTAGCGTGGCTCAATGTAGTCCACAAACCTGTGGAACCCGACATCTTCCACAAACATAAACAGCTGGTTGTCTAGAGCAAAACACCCCATGAGTTTCTGAGTGATGCCTTTGACCCTGGGGTGGTTGTGGTTATATTTTTTGGCTTTATTAAAGGACTATAGACGAGGCTTTGGTGTCTCTCACATCAGGGACACTGTCGAGCAGCATAAACCAGACTCATCTTATATAAGCGTCATGTTATCGGCCAGTCATATCAGCAGAAATGTTCATTTCAGGCAGATACCGGTATTTCATTTTAAAAGCTTTTATCGGCCAATACTGATGTGTCTGTCGGATCTGTCTTGTTTTGGAATAAAGACAGGTTCTGCACTCCTCTCTTTCTTGTCAAAAGACTAATCTGCCAGTGTTTGTCCTTTCAGACCTGACTAAATGTCAACAGCAATATCTGCCTTTTTTCACTCTCTAAATGGTTGTTATTAGTTAACCAATTGAAGAAGGGACTACTGGCAATGTCATCTGAACACGCAAGCACAAACGTGACTTGCATGATGATTGTGGTGGGAAAAGTGCCCTTCCAAAAGACAATGTCAAACTGAATCTAAAATTAACTACCATTATGTGTTACATATTAGAAATTAATGAATAGTTCACGCCAAAATGATTGACAGTTGAAGTCAAAGCAAAACAATGTAAGTGTGTGATCAAGTGCGGTGCGTCCTTCCTTTCTTCCTATCGTTTAACCAGAGCCATCACCCTTCTTCAACCTTCAGGGAATTGATTTTACTGTACATATCAAAAGCAGTTTACTAGTCATGGATAGTACTACACAACATGTGAACACTGCATAATGTAATTATTACATTGCTAAATATAATAATGAAGCTGTATAATGTCTTCTGTGGCTCTGGAGGAGCTTTGTCAAGTTTGAAAACATAACTGATGTCAACAGGGTTATCTCGGCTCGACATGCAAATTTGTTGGGATGGAGTTTGAAAGTGTAACATGTTTTTTCTTTTACCAGGCATGGAAGGTCTAATGAAATACCCTATCAAATTGCATCATGGGAATTGTAGGATCCAGCTTTTTTGGAGCTCAACCTATTCTAGAGATAAAAGTCAAGATATCTTGTCCTCTACAGCTGCGATTTTGACAATTGGGTATTGGGAGTCACCTTGATGCTCGCTGGAGTACTCTTAAAAAGGGGTTTAAATTGCCTAACCTTAAACATAATTTAGTTTAAAGGCCATGCACAGGTACTGATTTAATATCCAACTTAGTAAATACAGTTTGTTCAATATCAACATTCTCCAACAAAAAGGTAATCATGCAGTAATAAGTTGACCCTATAATTTACATTATTTTGCTAATGTAAAATAGTTGCATAGGAACAACATTGAAGGAGATAAGGATAAGAAACATGCACACAGGCACACACTCTACCGGGATAGCTTGATCTTTTGGATATAAGCTTTTTCGCTTTATTGCTAAGAGTTAGATGTGAACATTAATGCCAGTTTTCGTATCTTTCCGCTCAATATAAGGCTGCATCCAGCAGCTGATTAGCTTAACATAAAGACTGAAAACAAGAGGAAACAGCTAGCCTTGCACTTTGCAGGTTGCCTGGAAACTTCACAGTGCCGGCAAGACTCTTCACTAGAAATTACTGCATCTAGCCAAGAAATAGCCCGCCACATAACCCCCATAAAGCCACAAATGATCTTTTTTACACTTCAAACAGACAAGATGTAACATGTTAATTAGTGAGCTTTAGAGGTGCTGGGAGGCCGGTTTTGTTGCCCTCCATAGTGAGCGGACAATGAGTGTGGTATTGATTTTCTCATCTAACTCTCAACCAGAATGCGAATGAGTGTATTTTCCAAAATGTTCAACTGTTCCTTTAAATAAACAGCAGGACACGCATACACACAAACGCACCAAGCCCCTGCTTTCTGGGGAAATCATCATTCCATGCCACTCAGCCGCTGCTCTGTTGGGCAACTGAGTTGATGCAGGCCGTCACGGTCTAGTTTGTGTATGTTTCAACTATAATATAAAATGGTTTTTCATCTCACTTTCCTCCTAACTTGGATATGACTGATGGTCTCCACTCTTGCAGAAAGCATTATATGAGGTAAACTGGCTGGATAGGGCTTATATAAAGTGAATGGGACTTTTAAATGTGAATTCTTTGAAAGAAGAGGTCAGTGATATCCAGCAGGACCTGTATATTTACGCTGGACAAGTTCTTCAAAAAGAGGGTTTATTTTTGAAGAGAGGGATGGATTGGGTCGAAACTTTCTCAGAGTCTTCGTCCATAAAACTTTAATATCCCTAATTGATAACAGAAATATATGAGGGATTTTATGTGCTCCCTTATTCAGACTGCTTCGGTTGAGGAAAACTCGAGTAACAAGTATCTTCGAGGGTGGCAATTTTTCATTTTGAGTTCATTTGGGGTCGACTAGCAATGATGAAACTTGGTTGTTTTTCTTTAGGAATGACTTGAGTCAAAATGGACCCTGGTGCATTTTGTAGCAGCAAATACTTCCCCAAATGAAAAAAAAAGAAATTTTAGAGCTATACAGAGATGGAAAGAGAGAGGTATAAAGCTCTATACCACCAAAATGACTCTTAATCCAGTGCTGCACTCATTTACAGTACTACTGTACCATTAACTCATCCTCCTTTGTCTCATCTCTCTCTCTTTTCCCTGTCCTGCTTTACTGGATTCATTCATGGGAGAGAATGGAGGACCTTCAGGGGCCAAGAAACAATTAACTTGATAATGGGCTCCATCCCTCTCTCTTTCTTCTTCCCACTCTCTGTCCACATCCCTCTTTCTTAGTCTTTATCGTTTACTAGTTTGCAGATATACCAGCTGGGGCACCTCTGTGGTTTCATGAAGGGTTTTTTTAATATGTAAAAAATACATGACAATTATTGGACCCCAAACAACTTGTCAAAGTTGTCATTCATGAAGAACTCAAACTCATACCATTATACACATGTTCATTCACTTTTTTTACTCTTCAGGGCAACTTGGATGCAAAACTGTAGAATACCATATGTAGAATTTGAAGCGGCTCACAATTTAGCCTGGTTTCAGCCCTCTAAATCACATCCCAGGTCTTTGAGTTTTTTCAGTAATTCAAATATGTCTGGTGTTGTGCTCATTTTTGGCCATTTCCCCCATTGAAACGAGATAAAGACTACACAGCTACGCGAGTGGCTCTGTGAGGCACAGCGGTGCTTTGCGTTTAATGCTAACTTTGGCATTCTAACATGCTCACAATGACAATGCTAACATGTCGATGTTTAGAAGTTGTAATGAGTCATCATCAGATGTTCGCCATCTTAGTATGGTGTTTTAGCATGCTAACATCAGCTAATTAGCACTGAACACAAAATAGTGGAGGTTGATGGGAATGTCAATAGTTTTGCAGGTAGCATTTTGATGGTCTGCAACGAGTTGGCCACTGTCCAGGGTGTACCCCGCCTAAGGCCCAAAGCCACTGGGATAGGCTCCAGTCACCCGCGACCCCTAACAGGATCAAGCGGTAGAAGATGACTGACTGACATTTTGATGGTGACGCTAGCTGAAAAGTCAGGGCTCACCAAAGTTATTACAATTTATCTTAAGGGAGACATGAATGTCTGAACCAAAGTATATGGACATCCATTGGTGAGACATTTCACTCAAAACCACAAAGGTCAATGTCATGGTGTGTAAGAGAAAAAAGTCAGGGGATCAGCAAAGTCATTGGGATTCATCATCTGGGAACCACGAATACTGGCACAAATTTTGTTTCAATCCATCTAATAGTTGTTGAAATGTTCAGTCTCGATCAATGCGGTAGACCAACTGTACAACAGACCAACAGTTCTGTCCACAGAGCAATGCTGCTAGCTTTGCTAAAAACATCCGAACCAATCAGAGTTTATGGTATTTTGTTATTTCTGCGATCATTACAACATGACAAAAGTTAACTGCTTCTAGAAATGGTGTGTTGACTTTGTTGTTGACTGAAAATGACTTTAATGGGATGGATATAACAGTCACTGAACAAAACAGCAATTCAGCTACGTAGGGCATTCCCATGGAATGGCTGAAGTCCATTTAGCTGCTACGATTTCAGGGTCCTGGTATCACGCATGCTGGTATCCTGTCACACTGTCATGGCTTACTGGGACACTTGAAAAGGAGCCATTGTTAATGTTATTATTAACACCTGTGCTTGTCCTAATGTGACAACTCAAAATGTCTGCTGTTAAAAAGGTGACTATCAGGCGACTCATAACTGCAATTTGATGCAAATCTCACGAGAAAACAAATACAAAGCTAATACCCAACAAAAAATCGACCTATTTTTATACTTGACTCACTTCTAAGGCTATTACTCTCCTCTCCTGTCTGTCCACGGTCTCCTCAGGGACCGATTGGCTCGTTTCAGTGGGATTACAATTTGGTCTGTCCCCCTCACTGGTTAGTGCAACATGTTCCAGCTGTTGTCAGGCCTTGTCAAAAGCACAACAACCTGTAATAGGCTTAACACAGCGTCTGCTTCCTGCACAGCACAGATTGCTAATAAAGGTGCAATGTGTTTGCTGTGATTTTAGTACGACTTGCCAATTTGAGCTTATCTCCGATTCGTGAGTTAGCCGATGTGTGTGTTTATGTTTGTGTATTTGTTCATTATTGTGTTTTGGCATGCATTTGTTGAAGGATGATCTGGTGTATGTGTGTGTTTGAGAATAAGCATGAGCAAGGGGGGAGACTTGTGTGTGTGTGTGTGTGTGTGTGTAAGAGTGAAAATGAAAAAGAGAGAAAGAGACTTGTCACCACCGAGGAGGCTTCCAACATGCCATCATGGTTATCCTGGTGGCCATCTGAGCTCTCCAGAAAGCGAGAGATAGATTGAGTGCAATAACAAAAGCCAGACTGCAGGGAGAGAGGGAGAGAGGAGGCGATGGAGGGCAAACAGCCATCAGCTTGAGCAGCCCAGTCAGTCTGTCGCAGTGGATTTTAAAGGCCAGTCTCTCCCCAGACAAGTGGTGGGTTCCTCAATTTTTTTTCCCAGCGTTGTATGCATGCAGTGTGAAGGGAACGGATTGAAAAAACTACTCCATCACTCCGTCCTGCTCTCAATTTGACTTCATCCACTCTCTCTCAATCAATGTGTACTCTCCTGGTATACTCCGGGGCCTGCTGTCCAAATGTTACCACAAGGAGCCTCGATGCTTACTGCATGCGCAACTCAGCGTCATCCTCACCTCTTCTTCCTCCCTTTCTCTCCTTCTTGTTGCTCTTTTTCCATGTATCTCACTTAAAGCTTTGGATATTGGATTTTTCCAATGGTTCCTTAAGTCTGTGAATTGCCTGACAGCCATGTCTTCCTGGTCATTTAGAAAGAGAAAGAAAAGGCCTGGTGGGTGATATGTTACACCCCAGTGGACCTCTCAATTGCCTAGGGGCTCATTGATGGGGAACAAATAGCTCTAGCTTCTTCAAGATCTTGTGTCTCTGTGTGTAAGGATGGTGGCAGGCAAGATGAGGCTGCCACTGCTGTGTGAGAAGTTTAGTGTGGACCTTAATTGACAGATTAATGACCCCAATGAACTCCAGGGAGCCCTCTTTAGGAAATTACTATTGATATACTATTAGGATAATCAAAGATACTACAGTTGCATTGCCTTTGCACTCAAATAGTAAAACTTTACTAAACAGTTGCAGACTGATTCACATACTCAACAGCCCCCTCTTGTTCTTGTTCTTCCTCTTCCGACAGTAGCTTGTATTGACAGCCATTACAAGAGTTTAGAGGATTAGTTGGGTTTGTACATGGGGAAATAGATAATCTCCTTCAGATCTGACCTATCGGCTGCACCCTGCTAACTTTATAGGGATTTATAATGCCAAGCATATGTTTTAGCAATCGCTGGATTCAGCCTGGCTGACATTTCCTCTACTGGCTTGGAGATGTGGAAGTAATTCAATGAGGAGTGCATGCAGGAGGCAGATGTAGCTGTTAGAGGAGCTTTTTGCATCTGCTGCACTGCTGCTGCATGGATGCTCAAAACATCAGGAAGTGATTTAGAATATGTTCCGCATGAAGGCGGGTCATCCACCGGTCGTCCGATCGGGGGTTCGATCCCAGCTTCCCCCAGCCCACATGTCGAAGTGTCCTTGAGCAAGATACTGAACCGCAAATTGCTCCCAAGGGCTGTGCCTTCGGTGTGTGAGTGTGTGTAAATGGTTAGCTCCTGCCATCAGTGTGTGAATGTGTGTGAATGGGGTGAATGTGATATGTAATGTGAAAGCGCTTTGGGTAGCCAGAAGACAAGAAAGGCGCCAGTACAGTCCATTTACCATTTACCATGTATACATGTGTACCTGGTGATGCCTTTAAAGGGGACTTCAACAGTGACAGTGCTGTATGTTTCTGCTGATAGTGCAAAAATGTAAATTATAGCATGTGTACATTTGAAGGGGTCTACACTGACAAATGTTTGTAGCTTCTGGAAGTATTGTTATTTTTGTTTATTTATTGTTTTTCATGCTTTTATAAGCATATTATGGAGAGTGATGTATTACAGAAAATAAGTAAGAGAAGGAATCCTTTTTCTCAAGTTCAAAGTTTATTCTTCATTTTAATGTGTGTGTGTGTGGTGCATCTGGGTTGTCCCCTTACTTTGTTCAAGGTGTTTTGGCGTTTCCCAGAGAAATATTCTCGTATGCTGCACGTATCCTCAGTGAAGCATTACAAGTAAAATCTACTGACTAACGACTGAAAAATAACTCTAAAACAACTGAAGCCAAGCGAGAAGTTTCATCGCTTCTGTTTATTAGATGGAGAGAAATAAAATTTTTACCCCACACATCATGTTCAGACATAGCTATAATATATACACAGTTGACAACTGAGCGTAAATGACATCACAAGATCTTAAATGAGGTGACAACATGTTCACATCCAATCTTAACCTGTTAAAACCCATTTTCTGTGGTGGGATTCTTGAGGGTTTTGTTCTCAGTAATCACCTGTACTGTTGGCCTTGTCATGAATAAACGCAGTGTGAGGAGCAGATTGCTTCTGACACCAGATCAGCCTCTCCCATCTCTGTTTCTCTCTCTCTCTCTCTCTCTCTCTCTCTCTCTCTCTCTCTCTCTCTCTCTCTCTCTCTCTCTCTCTCACACACACACACACACACTCACACATGTATGTGTGTGTGCAGTATTGGGCCTCAGGTTGCTGATTTGGGTGCAGTAATTTGCCATTAGATGAGGGACAGGTGCAGCTGCCTCTGTTTGCAGCGCTAACAAGGCTTTTCATCATGGTTAGCTCCAGCCCGGTGCTCTGATCAGCTCTTGTTCTGGTCACAATATCACACACATGTGCATGCTCAAACACAAACACAGATGCACATGCACACACACAGTATAGAGACACACCCTGGTTTGGTGGTTGTTGTTCCACATATAGTGCTGGTTAGAATGGAGGATTTGGGTTCCAACATTACCTTGTAAGTAAACGACAGGCTCTAAGTATACTTTATGGCTGACCCTGTGTAGGGAGGGCAGGTTAATTTACCTTAGGAAATAAATATTAGTTAATTGTCACCTAGTGCTTTGGTTTGAGTAATGGGTAAAACCTAAAAACAATTGTCCCCAATAATGTGATTCACATTGAGTGTACATAAAATTGTATTTTTAACTGTTGTTTAGGTATTCTTTGTTATCTTTTTCTTTGTTAGTAGTTTTCTCTTAATGTAAAGCACTGCATTGCATTCTATTCTTTCTCAGGTGCTTAATTCATAAAACCTTTTCTAGTTTAGCTGTTAAACTTGTACAAAACTGTGCCTAAAACTTTGGTGAAGATTTTGGATGTGTGTTTTAATCCTCTATAGTGACTTATTATTGCTGAAGTGTGCTTTGGAGTAATTTTCAGAAAAGGGGGCATTGATGCATGCTGACCTTTGAAGATATGATGCTTTCCAAGACGTTACAGAATTTTGATAAAAAATATATAATGGATGCAAATTATCTCATGAAACAGTAGATATTGGATAAAATATGCATTTCAGTCGGACATTCCAGGGCAGCTGTTTCCTCACATTTAGCCTAATTGAGTTGATTTATCAGTAGCACAATAACAGTAGGCTAATGTCATCATAAAATGATAAATCAATAAGGATGAATCTCAGTAGCTTTGTGTAAAGGTCAGACTAAAAGATTCGAAATGAACTCCTCCTTGGCCAGCTGTACCATCATTAATATCCTCTAAATGGTAAGGGTAGTGGTGAAAACTCAGTGCACTGAAATGTCAAGCTGAGGAGGAGACACTTTGCAAACATAAAAACAGCAGGCCTGAATATTGTAACAAATATCTCTAAATCCAGCAACTGAAGTAAGACTCGAGTCAGATTCCAGTGTGTATGAACGGCAGGGTATCATGGTCACCTGAAGTATATATGGCTCTTCAACGCTAGACAGGGTTATATGCCAAACTTGAGTTTTCATCTCCTGGTTCTTCCGCCATCAGCCCTCACCCCACCAACCCTCACACACACACACACACACACACGCACGCACGCACACACACATTAACGCACACACCTTCCTTGGCTGTCTCCCAAGGCGGTCAAACAGATTACTATGGGCGTTAACCCCATCGATCTGCTCCAAATGGCCTCCAAATGCCAGGAATTAGATTTCAGACTGGGGAAGAGGGAAATAAAGTGCTGTAGTATTTCTTGCTGCTCGACTTGGGAGTTAAGTGCGACTGTGCCTTCCTCATTGTACCAGTTTTTCCTCAGAACTTCTTTGTGTTTTTCAGGAGTTATATTTGTCTCCCTTGATACCTTGTTCAGAGCATATTTCTTAGGGAAAATTGGGATGTAAGATACAGCCTGTACCCAAACCTCTCAGTGACTGCTTGGGAAATCTTTGAAAACTACATAAATGTGTTGTTGAATAAGGATATGCAATAGTAAAGAGTGAAAGAAATACATAGAAGGAGAGAGGAAGTGGCTCATGTACTAGAACAACTTTAAAAAAGCTTTCAATTTCATAATAAAATGTATTTTGTTCCATATTTGCTGGACTGTAGGCAAATCTGCAGGGCACTGTGCAGCTGCTGGGAATCATAGAGAGCCACTGAACCAATCTCACAGTCATGAATTACTCCATTGTGGGGTTATAATGGAGGGCAGGTTTGTAACACTGGTTGACTCGGCTTTATTAGTGCAATCTTAACGTCACTCCTGTCTTTCTCGCCCTCTATTCAACTGCTTGTTTCTCCCTCCTTCTCCCGCCATCACCTTCACTATCTCCATGTGTCTTCACTCTTTGTGTCCCATTATATTCCGCCACATCTCTCCACTCTGTCCTGCTTTGTCTATCTGGCATTAAGCTTTACAGACTCTCCATAGCTGAATAGGTATTGATTAATGTCTGAGCAGTTGTGCTACCTAATGAGAAGCTAAATATAACTATCGCTTCACCGGCCTTGCCGCGGCCTCCTCCCTCATCTAGTGCACAAAGTGTGGATAGTCACACCGTTGGCATGACAACACACCAGTCAAGGCTCTGTGAGCAGTCACAACAGATTGTGTGCATGTGTGCCTGGCAAAAGTAGGAGAGGATGAATGAAGCGGGGGGGGGCTGAACAGAGAACGAAAGACACAAGAACGAGGTAGCATGTTTAGCTTTAGTCAAAGTTGCTTTGCTTTTTCTCTTGCTGTATTCCTTCCACCCTGAAAAAGCTCTAATTTTGGTGATTATTAATTACTCACTGTAACTACAGTTGACAATTTCATAGTCATCTAAGAAAATATGTATATATACATATATGATTAGAGCTGACATGATTAGTTGATGAATTGATTAATCAACCAAAAGAAAAATGATTGGCCATTCTTTGGATAAAGTTGCTAAAGTCATTTATCTAACAATAATGCCACAGAAATACTGATTTGTCTTGTCTGATGTCATACTAAACTGAGGATTAAGGGGTTTGAGACTGCTGGACAAAACAAACAATTTGAAGATTTTTTCACTATTTTCTTGACATTCTATGGACCACATGATTAATCGATTCATTAAGAAGATAATCAGCTGATTACTTTTTAACTTAAAAAAAATAATGGTTAGTTTCATATATGACCTTTATGTCTGTCTCATTTCCATTTGGAAAAAATGTGATTTTTAAAGCTTAAAGCAAAGTTGTTTTGTAGTTTCTTAAAAGAAAAACTGAGACTAAAGAAGGTTTTGTCCAATTAAAGGTTTATCACAAAAATATGGAAACACCTGGTTAGACAGCGTGGCCCCGGACACCTCGAGTTTGGCTTAAAATCGCTTGCATGTACAGACACACATGTACACACATGTAGGCTGTCTGTTGTTGGGTTTCAAATGTTGTAAAACAGTTATTTGCTGCAGAGGGAGTGATGAACATAACCATTCTTTACCACATAGACTACATTGTCACTCCATAATAAATCAGCTTAAACCTGCAATATCACCAAGGTCTATTGTACTCACATTGACAAGTTTAGTTGCCCGCATTTCTTTTCTGTTGCATGGTAACTACGGTGAAGCTCGCGAAAAACGTGAACGGCCCCATATAGAGCCAGTGATTAGTTTTTCCATTCTGGTCTACTGTAGAAAGATGACGGTGCAACGTGGTGACCTCCGTGGAATCCTATCTACATAGGGAGCGGTTAAAACAGGTTGTTCTAAGGTAACAAAAACACGACGATTCTTATTTTCAGGTGATTATACACTAATGAAAACATACTTTTACAAGAAATATTATATCCCATTTCTCCCAGTAGCGTCTCCTAGATGTTACATACTGGACCTTTAATAGCTTGCTGTTTTATTCAGCTGTGTGGCCAGGATAAGGAATCCCCACTGTGTCTAATCACATCTTTTAATTTCACCTGAGGCATAGCCGCAAATCTAGTCTATATTTGACTGGCATTACAGCATACATTGTTCCCATGAATGTACGTGCAATGTACTAGCTTCCAAAAATTAACGGCATTCACAAAAAAAGAGTCTGATGACTTAAATCTTAGCACCAGATAAAATTTTGACTGTGCAATGCACGAAGCTGGTTGTAGCCCATGTATTTTCAATAATGTGGCTATATGTGGCCTTTTTGTTTTGGAATGTGTTTGTGGATGCATAAATGTATTATGGGGTATAATGTAAAGCGAGCTTGAGCTACAGAAAGGTGCTATATAAATAAAACTACTTCTTCTTCTTCTCGTAGCAGCTCATGTATGTTATGCAGAAAATAAATGTAGGGCTCCAAGACTCTCAAAACAATTGAGCAGAAGAGAAGAATACAAGACGTAAATATGTCTAGGAGGCCCTGCAGGCACAACACCTGCCTTGCTCTTAATAAAGTTACCAACAGATCACAGCCTACAGTCCTACATGTCTGGTTAGGAATCTCATTCCTCCACATTCGATTTTCAGTTTTTCAATCTATGTGTGCTGTTGTTCAGTGGGAAATCTCATTCAGTTGCCGGCTGATGGCTAACAAGGTCAAATAACTCTCCGGATGAGATGGACTGTGTCAGAACACGCACACACCACCTGCCATTCAGTCAGTCAGTCCATATATCCGTCTGCTGCACACAGAAACACGTCCTGAATTGAGTGGCAATAAAAGAAGACTGAGGGGGGAAGTGTTTACTGCTGATAGGAATATCATTACAAACTGTGGAAATCAGGGAATCACACCAAAACCAGTTAGCCAGCTCATGTAGCAATCAATAGAAGCCTACGCTTTTTTTTTCATCTCTTCTCTCATTTCTTTCTCTGTCTCTCTCCCTTTTGCCCACTCTTTTCCTCCGGTTGCCATAGTGACGTGAAATGGCTGTATTCTGCAGCACTGGATCAGAGCGGGGGCCCGCTCTTGCAGCCTGTGAGATACAATGTTTCACATGAAGGCTGCAATTACTGTATGGCAGCATGTGCCGCAGCGCTTAAAGAGTATAACAAGTTAAATGTTATTTAAATGTCGTTTTTCATAAACCGTGTGTACATTACAGTAGTGAGAATGCTGTTTTTGTAATCCATCCATTACTGTCGAAGTATAATGACCCTGTGAGCACAGCAATTGATTCATTAACTGACTCAATGACTCACAGATTAGGATATCAAGTAATTCCTCATGTCTTCGACTATCAGCTCAAACTGTCAAAATGTGATACAACTTTATCTGTAACCTATATTTGTTGCAAAGTCTGTATGTTTAGATTTTGGATTAAGATAGGGTTTGCAAGGCAGAATTAACATTCTGATTCGTCTCATGTGCGCAAGCTACATGGTTGCCCAGAATCTTTAATATGTTTCTGCCTTTTCTTCTCCTTTACTCCTCCTTCTGCCCTGTTTTTACAACAAAAACTAATTCAAATGTCCCTTCTGTTTTTCTTGTGTCTCTCTGTCTACCTCTTTTCCCCCTTTATCCCCGCCCTCACCTCCACCTTCTCCACCTCTCTGTGTCTGCAGTGTGATAACGCCAAAGGGCTGAGAGCCTTCTTTGATGCCATATGTTATGGTCCCAAACACCTGATGATCTTCGGCGGTGTCTGCCCCTCTGTGACCTCCATCATCGCCGAGTCCTTGGAGGGCTGGAATCTCGTGCAGGTAGGGTTTTTACTGTATATGTCACCGTGTGTGTGTGGTACATAGCATATACGTACAGTGTTTGTGAACCCTGGATGCTGTTGTGCCACGTCCGTCAGACTTGCTTACTCCTGTGTACTTATACATATTCTATGGTTTCTCCTTGCTTCTGCGTTCAAAAAACTTGAATTTGCAACTTAATTGAGTTTCCAAAATTCTTGTCCCTTAGAATTGTGGTGCGCAGATAGGTCCTGGGGTTTCATAGGGGTCCCAACTCATGGCTTAATCCTTCATTAACCTTGCCAGGGTGAATGTCTAATTGGCCTTGCTCTAATCCGTAGAATCCTGCTTCATTTTACACTCAGAGACAGAGTCAAAATGGCTTAAACCCGTTGTACAGTATAGCGCTTGAAATCAGTGGTTAAAAATTTGAGCTCCATTTCCAGTAAGCACTTGGACTTGTATATGAAGGAAAAAACTGACTGAGGGCTTCTCCTCACAGTGAAACACTGTTTCATGTGCCACACATGATCCAGCTGAAAATGTGTATTTGGGGTGTTTTGTCATCGGTATGAACAAATAAAAGTTTTACTACTCAGTCTAGTCATTGTTAGTTACCTAGCTAGACATTCATATAATAGATCTTACCGTGCAGTTATAATCTTGCTTGCTACTGTAAATGGCTGCCATTCACTTAGTAGAGCTTTATGATTGCTCACTGTAGGTATCAAACAGCACTCATTCTTGCATCTGGTAAACCTTTGACCGCTTGAGTTATTGCTTACAGTTTCTTTGACTGTGTACTGTACTGCAGTAGCAAAGAGGGGAAAATGCCTCCATCCGAAGAATACATTTCATTTGCTGCGAACCCTACAAAGGTTATCAGGCAAAGATAAGAAAGGAGTGAAGCTTGTGCTTGGAAGAGATAGCATAATTCAAGAGGATGCATTTTGAAATGAATGTCACATTATGTCATATTTCTTCCGCTTGCAATTACTGTGAATCTGCTGCTTTTCATGTTCCTTTTTGCTCCCTGTCTTGTCGGGGTCACTCAGGAGTGAAAAGATCGGCAGGATGAGGGAATGAAAGGATGATAAATTTTTTTCCTTTTGGTGGTAATGATCTCAGTCTAGAACGAGGAGTTCAAGCCGTAGTTGAATTTTAAGTGTTTTTAAGTATTTGTCTGTGTGGTTTGTGTGTGTGTGTGTGTGTGTGTGTGTGTGTTGTGTATTTATTGGCTTGTTTGGTGGTGATTACCTGTGAGAAGTGCAGTTGCAATCTTCTGCTCTGCAGAACACTCTGCCTGGTGCTATGTGTTCCACAGAGCACTTTCCCAACCAGGCTCTTTTCGCCGTTAATACACAGACCGACACCAACAAATTCATGCCAGTCTGATCCCACACTTTGTGACGCTGCCTGAATACCAGACAGCAAGGGATTGTGGGGAAAAATGTAAAGGTGAATGTCTGGAAGAAAATATCTAGAATGTACCTGCGTTTAAAGGAGATACCTTAGCAAGACACACTTGTATTTGATGCCAAGGGTAACTGTCATCGCTGTCACCACAAGCAACTAAATTATTTTTTTTAGATGTAGGTACAAAGATATTTTCCAATCAGTTAGCTGTCCAGCACAGTGTGGAGACTTATTCCAAGTTGAAACAGGTGACTATTGAAGAGCTCGTATCATCTTAGACATAATTATCTTCCATTACTTACAAGTGAGTGTGAGTGTTAATATGTGTGTTATATTTCTGATGTGGTACTGTACAATATCAGAAACAGAAGGTGACTGTTTTCTGAGATTCAAGAAATCTTTGCAGACCTGAGCTACATCCTTATCAGAGTATGACTCAACCAGCGACTATAATAGGGACTGGAAGTCTGAAGAAAGTTGATGAGGAGCCATCCCCGAACCAACAACGCAGAAAGAGAGAGAAGGAGAGATGACTGGAAGTTTTAAATGCTGTGCATTTAGCGTGCCACATCAGTGGTATTCTGCTTTTAAAACTGTGAATTCAGTCACCCTGCATATTTATCACCCAGCTCTGGCACCCCGTCTGCAAGACTTGAGCTGGTGTGGAAGGAAACAGAGAATTTTTCATGGCGATTTTCTGGGCCAGGTTCAACAAGCTCATCATTTCCACATCAAAACAGGGTGCTCGCAGATTCTATCTACAGTAGAGAAAGCTAAAAGAACAACCACTCCTGGAAAAAGCTTAATCATACAAAAATAGCTTTCAATCAGTGTTGATGCCTAATGAAGTCAGCTTTGAAAGGGTTAGCAAAAATAATCAACAGGAGACATCAGCACCCCAAGGTGCCAGGACCTGCACGCCCCCAGGACCCTGAGGTGAGCAGGAACGCTTGTGGCTGACCCCTCCCACCCTGTACTCAAACTGTTTCAGACGCTTCCCTCTGGCAGGAGGCTGCGGTCTACCAAGACCAACACCACACGCCACAGGAACAGTTTCTTTCCAAATGCTGTCGGCCTCATCAACAAGCCCGGGGACCATCACAGACACTGACTCATTATACCCCCCGCCCCCCACGTTTTCAGTTCTGCACATTCACCTGTAAATATGTTGTACATTGCACATACTGTAATTTAAATACCATGTCGTCATTGTACATACTCTTTTTTATGATTATTATTATTTTTTTTTACTTTTTGGTTTAATATTATTTAATTTCTTACTTTCAATTTTATACTCACGATTCTTCACCTGCAGTACTTACTTACGTTTCTTTATACTTCTTTATATTCCTGTTATGTCAATTGTTTTGCACCAAAAACACCAAAGCAAATTCCTCGTATGTGTAAACCTACTTGGCAATGAAGCTGTTTCTGATTCTGATTCTGACAAACTCCCACTGCATACCCGTTCATTATGCTCTATGCACACACTTGAAGGCACGTACTTATACTTAAAGCACCGCAGGTTTTAGAGGGGTAGTATCAGTGCCAATATTTATGTGTTCTTAGCAGGTGGAATAATGTCTTAAAAGAAATGTATCCTGAAACCTCACAATAAGGGTTAGGGGATTATACACAATTATGCAAATACTAGTAATAGTAATTGAGTAGATGAAGTGGCTCGTTTTTTTGACTTCCTTCCCTGAGCAGCTCTGCTTGGCTCTGTCCTAACAGTCACATTTTGTAATGCAGTACTCTATATGTATTAAAATGACTGCCCAAGCAAATTAAACTGGTGGATAGGAATGCTACCAGGGCCAATGGCCAGATGGTGAGGAGCGGATTGAAGGATTGATGGAGGAATAGACAGACAGCGGCAGACATAGACTGTAAGAGCATAGAATAAAAATTCAGAGATACAGGGCAAGACGCAGCTGTGTTTGTGAGCTGCCATCAGCCACAAATGCCACTGATCGCTGTGTTTTTATTTCCTCAAGACAATGAACGTTGAAGCCGTCGTCTTGGCAGCCATCTTGGTCTGTGATTAATCTTATGTTCTCCTCACCATAATATTATAATATTTCAAAAAGCATTTGGGGAGCATTTTAAATATTTGCTGGCACGGGTATCTGTACCCTGTGAACATGCTGCACTCTTTTTACCCCTTTTTCTTAACTTACGAGAGGTCCTTTTCCTCTCCACAGCAGTGGTGTCTATTTTCTGTAAATGGCTCATTGAGTGCCAGGAAATAGCCCCAACCCACCCTCTCGCCAGTTGCTGGCCCCTTCTCGCTCACCAATTAGACCTATCAGTGGTAGCACTGTTCATTTTCAGCCACGTCGAGTGTGTAATGAAAAATTATGCTTCCCGATCATTTTGCCTCTTGTGATTTGAAAGAGAAGAAGAAGACAAGAGAGTGTTATTCCTACAAAACTTACATTGTAGAAGGCAGGGTTTTTGTGTCATGTCAATATTTTTTCGCCACTGTTAAAACAGTACAGAAAAGAGTCACATGTTTATTTTTCACTTTTGAGTTGGTATGGAAACAGGAGTAAAAGATTGTATTGATGCATGATGTATAGATGCGTAGCAAATTTCGAAATACAGGCTAGACAGTCAGGCTCCTCTGTTTACTTGTGTTTCTGTGTCATAGTTTAGACAGTTCCAGGTGTCCTGTGCCTCAATGTAAAGCTTGCAAAACTTTAACACCAAACCTCTGATTCATGCATCTTTTAGGGACACTAAATAATGAAATCAATATATAGGAGGAGGAAAAAGTAAATGCGCCTTCTCAAGGTCCAAGAACCTGGACATAGAGCTAATATTTACCTGTATATGAAGCCCATTTTTCTTCGGCACTTGCTGTATTGATCTTTGATGCTTCATTAAACCAGGCAATTTAGGGAGAGCAAAGTTGCATTCCTTTCCTCTTCCAGTGGAGCAAACTCTTTTTTTTTTGAAGCCTCCACCAACTCTTTAGGGTCTTCTTTTTCCCATTTTCTTTCTCTCGCTCTCCCCGAGTGCTACACTGGATACTTCAATAAAACATGTGATGCCTAGCACTGCAGTATTCTGCCTCACTTACGTCAAATCCTCCTGTGTACTGTATCAATATTTTATGACTTCCAAAGTTTAGCCTAAAATCTCAAGAGTGCAAGGGCAAGGATGGTGTGAGCATCACAATAGATCACCATATATCAACATTATGAGTAAATCAGTTGAGGCTCACCCACCGTGTTGTGCTGTGTGTGCGCTGGTTTTGCTCTGTGGGCAACAAAAGATTATATAAACTGTCCTCTAATGGGTAAATGACCATTCATATTCATATTTGATCGTATGTGTTTATGTATGTTTACTAAGTACAAGGTGCAGTCCTATAGATTAATTTCTCTCTCGGGTCCATCGGGATAAAGACAGAATGCTTAAGAGAGGCATTTAGGCCTGATTTTTATATTGTCTCAAAGCTTCTAGTCAAGACCCAGGGGAAACAGAAAACCTAAACCAGTCTGGATTAATGTTATTTCCCAAACTGGCTGGAGAAGCACTTGATGTCACTGTTGCTTTTTAATGGGCAGAGACTTGATTCTGTCGTGTCATCCATATGTGTGGCGGTACCATTTGGACAGTGAGTGGGAAGATGATTCAAGATCCTTTTTATGGATTGTACATTACATTCCAGATTTCTGGGACAGTCTGCTGATGAAGTTAAACGAGGTGAACGTTGACATTTAAAGCAAAGCTAATTCTAAGACAAATTAGCCTGCTGCACAGATGTAAAAGTAGGAAGACTTCTTAATTTCAAGGGTTTTTTATTGAGTCTATCACAATTTCTCTCTTTCATTGCTGAAGGCAAAAAAAGAGGCAGAAAATATTAATTATGCTATACTGTGCAATCAGACTTCTTTGGTCATGAATTCTGCCTGCACTTGTAGAATGCACCTGCACGTACTGTAAAGCTGAGCTCACACATGCTGTCATACCTATTTGCAGTGCCAAATGCACGCCATTTGACAGGAAACACAGTAATTAGCTAATTAGCAACATTTGGCGAATACAAACCGTTAACGGGTTGCAACTGTTGGTGTCACATATTGAATAAACATGCTAGTTCATAGGCACTCAATAAGAACAAGAGCTTTGACAGAACATCTTTCTGTTTCTGTTCCTCCCAATGAAGTAGGAAAAACACGTGGAAACAGTTTCTCATTCTTTCTTTTTACCACTGACACATCTCTTTGACACCAAGGTCTATGAGACAAATTCAAAAGGAATAGAAGAGGAATACATGCTGAATTCCAACCTTACATTCAAGTACTATCATTCCCCCAGTTGTTTTGTGAAGGAGGGCGAGTAAAAACAAAATCAGTGTGTCATACCTACGGCACTAATGATGGTGCGGGACTTGCCAGTCACATGCAACAATAAACAAACACTCTTTAATAGTTCAAGCTTGTTTTTGATCTTTCGCACAGGGACCCGTGAAGACCATAAGATATGTTTTTTGTACCCCCAAATCCTGGTTCTTCTCACGTTTCTCTCTTTCCTCTTTTGGGGTTTCCAGGCTTTGATATTCCTTATTTAGGTCATAAAGTCCATGGCACTTTGAAGAGCTAGATGAGTGTATACAACATTTATTTTCTAGAAGAAAAATAAAGCTTTTATACAAGGAAATCCTATGACACATTGAATTTGTTATTAATCTCTATCTAAAATGAATAGAGCTCAGACACATATAGAGGTTCACTTAGCTATATTTTGGGGGCCAAAATAAATCCTTTAAATCAAGCTAATTTGCAATTTGACTCAGGCAGCAATTATTGCATTAAAGAAGAGTTAAAAAGAAATCATAAGAGAAAATGTGTAAGGGAGCAGGAAAGAGAAATTAGTTGGAGGCACACTGTGGAGACAAAAATTGAACCTAGGAGGAAAAGATTAGGTCAGAAAAGCCAAACATAATTTAAGGAATAGCAGGAGGCTGCACTAAATGATAGAGGAAGTCAAACCAGAGTTTCCCTGCACATATCTTCTCCAAGATGTAAGGCATACAATTAATTTCACATCAGTGCAAATGAAAGAGCTCCACTCTGATCAGGAGGTATTTACACTGTAGACACCAAATTACTTTATATATGTGAGAAGAAAAGGTGTGCTTGAGCCTAAAGACGTGAAAAACAAAAGTAAAACCTGTTATAAATGTATACAAGTGTGGTTTACGCCCGTGGTTCCCAACCATTCCCCATCCCCGACCTGCAGGCTGGGAAGCTCTGGCTTAGGTAGCAACACTGGATAATATACATAATAGTTCCATCTTTGTTTTACAGTGACAATTTTGATGATGCAGATTAATTGATTGGCCGTAAGCATGAGTTGTGAGGTGCAGTTAACCAATAAACTCTAAGCTGATATTGCATCGTTCAAGCAAACTAGTTCTTTTTAGATGATTTTGAGTATTTTAATTTCTGTACAGATGATGTTCAAACCTGAGTGAGTCAATTTCTTTTTTCAGTAATGTCTGAATAAGCTTCGTCTCAATCTGCATCACAGCACCACGTTGCCAGTGAGCTTTTACAAAACCCCAAAAGACTGAACTCCTCTGATTTTTTTATTTCCCAGTATAGGGACGTTTTAGAATCACAGGGCTGGGTAGCTAAATTTGTGTCGAAAACGGGCTTCTCCGAGGCCGGCATTAGGAGGTTCCTTTGAAACGATATCAAAAACAAGGGCGAACTCACCGAGCAATTGGACATCAAAGAGGACCCGGCTCCATTACAAGCCATTAAAACCATAACGGCTGCTTGGAAAGAGTGAGGCTTAGAGGATCGATAAAGGGCAGTTTAACTGTCTGACACAGCTCACTAATATCTGAAACATCAACTTCCCTTCAGAGAGCGAGAGACAAAGGAAGAGAGAGAGAGAGAAATGGTGAGAAAAAGAAGATGAGGACAAACTTAGTGGGTGAGCGAGAGGAAATGGAAAGAGAGAAAGACTCTTGAGATCATTAGAGTGCTTTCCTTTCTTTCCATTGCTCCTCCTTGTCTTCCTTCTCTCACCCCGCTGTACAGTATACATGTACAGTAATGAAATAACCTGATTTCCAGTAGATTGGCCAATAGGATAATTCAAACCCTATACACACACATAAACACACAGCCAACCACATAGGCATCATACCCTCAAAGCACTAAAGAAATTCTGGTTCAACTTGAAAAAGAAAAAGTGTCCATACTTTACATTAATTCCAAAATCTAACTAAATGTAACTAATGTATTTTCAGAAACATGTAGCATAGTACAATAAAATACTATTCCGCTGTACTCCTGATAGCTCTATTTACCTTAATTATACTACACTTTCCTGAACTGTTTAGTATATATCGAAATTTGCATCTGTCTTAAAACTGATCAAAGTGTTTTGTGTGACAAACACCAGATCCAGGCAGAAAGGCTTGAACACTCTCTCCACCTCCTTACTTGATTAAATTCCTCTCTTCCTTTTCCTCTTTGTCACTCTTTTATATCTCTCTCCCCTCCCACACAATCCTCTTTGGCTTTATCGGGGCATCAGAATGCGGATGTGTTAAGCCTCCTTGAGGTTGATACTGAGCTCAATGCTATTTTCATTCCTTATTGGTGCAGTCATTCAATACTTCTCCTTTCAGTCTGCTGCTGCAAATGCAATCCAGTATGATAAGTTTTGATAAATGATTATGTCTCTGTAGCTTCAGGCAACATCCACTTAGTTTCTAAAGACATACAGTAATCTCAGTAGAAATTGACATCATTACCAAAATAAAATGGAAATTCTGTCTTGTATGAGTCTGTAAATATGTGTATATATGTTTGTTTTCACGATTCATAATTTCGTATTGGCAGCAATCATTACTAATTTCCAAGTGGTCCAGTTTGATTTAGTTTATCAGTGCTTCATCAAAGTCTGACATAGAAGTTACAGAAGTTATTGATATCTTTGATTTATCCTGTATTGGTCCTACATGATTTGGAAAAAATTAAATATTACATTTATATATTTAGACGTTCTTATGTTTTAATATCATGGTAGCGTGACTGTAGGGGTGGTACAGTCGGTTGATCGGTTCACCAGTTTGGTCCAGATTGAAATATTTGAACAACTATTCAATGGATTGCCATTCAATTTCCAGCAGACATTCACGTTCCCCATAGAACAATACCTACTGACTTTGGTGATCCATTTAATTTTCCTCTAGTGGATGGATTGGCATGTGTTACCGCAAACTACCCTTAACTTCACTTTTTAAATGATAAATACTTAATTCTGTTAAACTAAAAGAGCAGATAAAACTGATTTTCAACTGGTTTTTAATGTTTCCATGCCTCTAAGGTTGTTGTATGTCCTGCTCCAAGAAGAAACTGTAGTTTAAAGTGAATGAGGACGTACTGCCACTAGGGCAGTTCAGAATGTACTTCCACAAAAATAGCAAGCAAGGCATGATTATGATCAGAGTCCTTCATACTGTAACATGTAAAAACATTATCAGTGAAAGGCTAAATATACATAAGGCAAATTGCTCCCCTTATTTAGCATTTGTAAGCAGTATACGTATACACATGTAATAAGTGGTTGTACTATAATGTAGTTGTCATGGTAAAACACAGTTGTAATAAAATGAAATATGTCTTCATGGGAGAAGGTAGAATTGCTACAAATACTGTACATTGATACATTGAATGGCCTTATACGTAGCTGCTTACAACCACATTATAGTGTCTTATGAACTATTAATTCAATGTTTTCATTCTCCTTATAAATGCTTAAAAAGTGTTATATTTTGCTGTGTTTTAAATTCTGGTGTTCAGTTTTTAAGATTTCAATATTAAGGTGGGGTCCTGGCCTTGTGGTTAAGATGCACACCAACCTGTATAGTAATTCAGAAGCATATAATTGGGTCAGCATCAGTGATTTATAAATACAAAAAGCTGTGTTTGTAAGATGTTAAAATTATGTTGACACATGGCAATTTCTCCTAACAAAACACAGTGAGGTAGGTGAAATAGATTGGCTTCTCAGAAGTTGACTTTTTAGAGATATATGGATTGTGTGTTCGTCCATTCTACCTTGCCTTTTTTCCTAAATTGTTGCCAGTAGGGTACATTTGACGTGACTTATTTTTCTTTTCAGACAGTGAACAGTAGGCAAATGGCTTCTCTCCTCTTGAGTCACAAATCCCACTGCCAGTTGGTGTTCTCTTTGAACAGCTGTGCCACTCAGACTCAGGCAGACAAACAATTGTTCAGATGGACAAATGAAAATGCCCATACATGCGCAGAAGCAGGGTTGTGCATGCAGACTGTCGTAGGCTTGCACTTCCTAATATGTTTCTCTCCCATGTCACTTATCTCACTCTCCCTCCTTTTCTTTCGAAGATTAAGGTTTTTCGTGGTTTCTAACTGGTACCATTATGTCGTTATAAAGCTGACTGTTTCTTTATGATGTCGTCCAAATTTGCTGGACATATGACATCGTTATAGATCTTCTCATCTTTCAGTAAGAAAGCCAATAAGAGTAATTTCCCAAAAAGTTGAACTATTCCTTTAAGGACTACAGCCCTGCGATGACTTTAATTTCGACTAGCCATCCAGAGGTGCTAGCTGTAGCTCCAGCAACAGTAACTCACACATACACATCATTCTATGGACTGGACACATAATCTAAAGGTCATGTGACATAACTATTACTCGCTCATGTACATGTGTTCATCATCTTCTTGTTCAGGTCAGTACATTGATTCTACTCTTCAAAATAGCTATTTCTCCACCCTGGTGTATTTTCAACATAACCTCCGATTAATTTAAACCTACTTCCTTAAACTGGGAAATATAGTGTACAGTATGTATACAGTGCAGTGTACATTAAATTCGTCATTAAAAAGAGAACACATTTATCAAAGGGTGGCTTATTTTCACTAAGAGAACGTTTTAGAATATTTGCAAAACCGCAGCTGCTCGAAACACACCCTCATCTTGTGTGATATTAAACAGAACATCTTAAGGACTACTGCAAACATGTTGCTTGACAGTATGGTCCCTGAATAGTAAATATGCTGCACTAGAGCGTGTTTAAGTCATAACACAGTCCACATACAGCACAGGACTGTCCAATAAAATAGCCCCTATTGATGCTGTGGAACTACACCAAATTATAGTGATAAGATGAAACTTAATATTACAATTGTTGACGGTTGAGTAGCGTTTGAGCTTGGGGTTTTTTCTGAACAGCTTTAAGGACACAGCGAGGGTTTCCGACTTGACAGACAGGTACAAAAACTATATGACTCACAGACTCACAAATGTCCTGAGATGCAGGCAGCACGGCACAACTGTTTAAAATTTTAATTCAAACCTTTTAGTGGTTTTCAAGCAGGAGGGCCTGAGAGACAAAGCAGAGAGCAGCACAGCTAACTCATTAGTACAGAGTGGAATTTGTCTGCCCTTGAACCTTCCTGTCTCTTACGCACACACACAAACACGTAGCCTACACATCCTATACAGTATGTCAGTATGTGGGTTCACTCACACTGTTCCACACAAAAGATAAAGCATCTCATCTGCATACACACACACACACATTCACACACACACACAAAGATATACATTCATACACTGAACTCCACAGCTTGGCAGGAGTGTTTGTCAGAACTGAGCACAGGATGTGCATAATGGTCTGATCTCCTTGTACAACAACACAAATAAACAATCTGAATAGGTAGATGTATTCTCAACTTATACAAACCTTTACATTTATAAATACCCTTGTGGTATCAAAAGTGAGTTTGTGTTTGACTTGTGGAGTGCTGGGTATTTCTACACCCTAATGCATCAGAAGTGTTTCTCGTCATACTGTCTTCTTTTAGTTGCTGCTTTGCAGCTTCTTTTATATATTTAGAGTGTCTAGAGTTAATGGTTGTTATCGATGTTCAGGATGATGGAGAGGTGACGAGTTTTGTCACATCCAATGACTGGTGTGATCAGACTGATTTAAGTTCTTGTTTTCTTTCCCAGACTTAAATCTTGTACAGTGAAAATGGTGCTTTCCAGATGTAGACTGGCTCTGTGAAGCTTATCAATCCTCTCTGGACTGCATTGCTATTTTTGCATCTGTTCATTTTATTTTCTAGAAAAAATAAAACACAGAATATATCTTGAGGCTGAGTATAAAACAATTCCAAACAATTGTGCATTATCCTCCTTTTTAAAGAGGTTCATATTGTACTCTTAGATGTTTTATATGCTGCATATTGATTACTTCTTTTTTCCATATAAAGCTTCGTATTCAGTAAGTTCTGTCCAATTTTTAATACCATCTCCTGCAGTTGATACATAATTTTCAGTTCAAAGGTGTCCTGTGGTGCTTGTCTGAATACCAGTGCTTGTATTTTTGCATAAACTGATGAAATTGCTTTCAAGTCTTAGTCGTATGAAATCAGGCATGAAATACGGGTGCCTTGGAATTCTATCACAGTAAAAATCCAGGTATCATTCATCTTCCTAAATACTGATACAGTATCAAATTCCCCTCGGAAAACCACAGCACTTGGACTTTCAAACCACTTCCTGTCTTGGTTAATGAATCTTCTTGTTGAAACAACAACCATCTCAGCCAACCCATGTGGATTTACAATATGATATTCAAAGTATGCCTAGGGCTGCATATCGTGCACATATGCACAGGATATTGCGTGTGATATTCAGTGATCCTAAATAGATTTCTTTCATTAAATAAAGCAGATCCTGTGGTGTTTATTCTAAAGGATCACTGTAGAAGGTTTGCGAGGGAGAAGGAAGATTGTGAGATGTGGAATTTCATTGGCCATGTTACCTGATATTTACGACTCAATAGGTTATGGCCTAGGGGGTCACCGCTTCCTGTGGTGGAACGGCGTGCATTTTTAAAGACACAGCACAGACTTACCAGCAGGATGCCAGCTGCCTCCCTCAGTGTTAGGAAATGCACATAAACACACCACCATTGACCTTAAGCTCCAATAAACACCATTAAATATTAATAAGGACATAATTGAATGTAACCACTGGCACTTTCTTCATGCACACACATACACTTTACAACATCCAGAGCCAACCACACATTATCTGGCTTACTACTTGGCCAATAACAATCTTGACATTTTCTGTGGCGTCATTAGGGCACACTTCAGAAACCACACACAGAGTCAAGCCTTTGGTGCATGAAAATGTAAGAACACTCAATTCAAACTACACGTGGTTTATCGACAGCCCAAACAGTGCTGATTTATGGATCTTCCTGCTTCCTCTCATCCAATCCAGAGTGATTTTTATAGTATGACTTACCACAGAACGAATTCATAGAGGCAATCAAAAGACAACAATGAGTGTGAAATATTTATTTTGTACATCGATTGGTTTCCTGACTTCCCCTTTTCCCCATCATCCCTATTGACGCCCTCCTCCTTGAACTCTCCAATCTGCTTTTATTGATCCGTCAGGCGGAGAGAGATGGACCGGGCATAAGGCCTTGATAGATATTTTACTTGGACCGGGTGTTTATCCTGCAGAGGTAAACTTTGATTTCGTGCTCTGTTGTGGCATTACTTCCTTTTCCCCCACCGGCAGAGAACAGTGGGAGTAATCAGCTTAATTGGTATAATTATGGGGTAAGCAGTGAACCCATGAACACACGCCTCTGCTTTTCTAAACGGATATTTGCAGATTATGGGGGTAAAGTTGTCCTCATCAGCGTTTAGCTAGGCCTCCTTTGTTTATGAATAGGGGCTATAATCTGTAGAATGTGTTCCTCATAGAGAACACAGATGATACAATCCATTGACTTTGTCTTTGTCCATTGTCTTTTTGTTTAATTTACTGATGTATTTTCTGAATAATCTAGTAGCATTCTTCCTTAAATCCCAGTAATAATCATTAGAATGGTTTGTTTGGCTTTTGTGTTCCAACTTCACTCTTCTGGTTGATTCTCCTCATTTTTGAGACTAATGTAAAAACCCACACCCAGAATATAAAGTATTTATGCATTGCACTAATTTGTTTTATCTTATTTTTGTGTGTTGTATCATTATTTCGTATAATGTGAAGTTAGTGACTTGCAGTCAAAACAGCTTTCATTCTCAAACAGGTTAAAATGATCCCACAGACATTAGATAAAAGTAATATTAAGATATTTTACAATTCTAGGAAGCCATTTGAGAAAGCCCCAGTTTTATCAACCCCATCTCCTAGAAATAGCCTTAACATATATATATTTTTTTAAATAAATGTAATTTGTAGGAGACAAGGTTAGTTTATTACCATAATTAGCTTTTATTTGAAAAATTAAGAATTTGCATTATTAGCATTAATTTAGCATAAGAGGTATTCTACTATCTCGCTTTATAAAAAGGTAGGTGTTGTCAAAACCAAATGAACCTTGAAATGATCAGAACAACAGACTTAATATTTTCAATATATAACAATCATGTCAACCCCACCAATATTCCACCACCTATTTAGTACAATCTCATTCTGCACAATTGTAACACCGCCTTGCAGAAACCATAGGTTTGAGTGGTATTCACTCTTTGGTGTCACCGTCCTCAGGGGTCTTTCATGTTGCTTGTCTGACTGCCAGCCCACCTCAGACTCTGGCCATGTCTCCGTTGCAACCCAGGAGATGGAATTTTAAAAATTTACAGTCCTCTTTGAGCTAGCCTTTTGGCCCCTGCAGGTCTCTGGAAATTGAAAAGTCAGAGAGAGTAACGAAGAGAGCTAAGATAAGATGGAGGGAGGGGAGGAGGCCATGAAAGACAGGGAGAGAGGTTTTTGTATACCTGGAAAGACTTTGCATTACCCCTATGGCAAGTTCTCGGCCACTTCTTGTTTCTCTCTCTGTCTCTTTCGCTCTGCCTTCTCGGTGGAGTGGCCCTCCACTGCAGAGGCCAGATGCTATCAGATGCCATCATTGAAAAATTCAACTTGTGTTGAGGGCAGTTCATTGAAATGAATCCCCAGACCGGTTCCTGTTTTCTCAGACCTCTCTACAGCATATTTTTCACAGCTGAAGCTGTTTCATGGCCACCATTTGAAGAGTAATTGAAAATCCATGGCTGATTGACTCCGACCCATGGTAATTAATTTTCCCTCAGTTGGCTCTAAGACCAAAACCCACATCTGTGCTGTGTGGTGGTTCATGTGCTGCGCTGAGGTAGTATTGATGGAATTTAGGTCAGTTTCCCACTTGGATGGCTGATATATACCTATTGATTTTACAAATAGCAGTTACACACACATTTATACATACATATATACACATACATGCATAAATATATTTGGTTACACACTTTCTGTGACCTGATATTGAGCCATGCTAGCGGCCTGGCTCTAGGGATTGGAATGTTGTTCTGCCAGTTGGTCAGTCTGTTGGTTGGTTGGTCCACCACTTTGGTTCAAACTGAACTGTCTCAACAACTAGTGGATGGATTGACATGAAATTTGAAACAAACATTCATGTCCCCCTGTGAATTGTAATAACCCTTAACATTTCATCTAGCGGCAGTCAAAAGTTTTTTAATAATTATGGTTTTTGACGAAATAAACTCAAAACTGAAATTCCCAGCATCAGCTGTACTTTGTGTTCAGTGCTAATTAGCAAATGTTAGCATGCTAAGACGTAAAACTACATAGATGAACATAGTATACATTATACCTGCTATACATTCTCATGTTAGCATTGTCATTAGGGCCATGCTAGCATTATGAGGTTAGGATTTAGCTCAAAGCACCACTGGTACTAAGAACAGCCTCACAGAGCAGATAATGTGACTGTAGACTCTTTTCTTTCAAAGAAGAGCTCAAGTACTTGTACTGTGGATATTAACTTTCTTACAGTTTTCTTCCTTTCCCCTCTTTCCTTATCTGTACTCTGTGGGTAAGAATGATTACTAAGGAATGTAAAAAAGTCAGAGTATTGAAATTCTGTGGGTAGTATAATTTACACACAAAATATGGGCTTAAACCCTGGCTCACTTCCAGTTCTGTTATTTAGTCCTCCTAACTTGCCTCGTTTCAAGTGCCTAATACCAGAGTGACTGATAGCTAGCTGCGCAAGGTGCCTTCTGTTCTACTGCCTCTTCTTATGGCAACTGAAATGTTGATCAAGGGGAGATACCTTTTACATATCTACCTGTTTAGAGCAAGCAACAAGCACGGCTGAAGGACATTTAGGGGAATACATTGATGTATTTAAATATGATTCTTGTAGACCATATCTTCTCCGATAATTACTTAATCAGAGATTAGGTAAGATAAGTTTTGAGTTCCATGCTATTTGCACGGCTTAGGCCCCATGCAGCAGAATATTGCTATTTTCTTATGTGAAAGAAGGCCATATAGAAGACCATATAATATAATGTTATATGGTCCAATATGACATTGATACAGACAGCATGGAGGCCACCAAATCCACCTCTGTATGCCCTGCAATACAACATCAAAGGAAATGACATCTACACAGGAAAGTGAAGTGGAGTTACAGCAATGACATCTGAGAGTTCAAGAAAAGAAGAAAATAGAGAAAGAGAGAGGGACCTAATGGCATGTCTCACATTGAAGGACCTTGGAGCCTGTGTCTTGGAGATGAGTCGCTGATATATAACCAGCATGCTGAGTGTGGGAACGGGCCACATTGACATCCAAGTCACGTTTGCAGCAAATGAGAGAGAGTGTTGCGGAGGCACTATAATCATGGCCAGACTATAGAAGAGAGAGAGAAAGGCAAAGAGAGAGAGAAGAGGTGTATGGCAGGTAGCTGTACTGAAGGTCTTCCTCCAAACAATAACTCTGAGGATAAAAATGATGCTGACATTTGATTGTGTCTATTGTGATGCAATGTAGATATGTCGATCGTATCATGGTGTGTGTGTATTTTCACTCATTATCTGCACGTAACATCTAACCTCTATTGTTACTGTCTGTTTGTTCATCTGTCAGTGAAAGTCATTTCTTAGCACAAATGCACATTTCCTTCCATGATCATACTTGAAGCAGGACTTGACATTAGTTTGAGTGCATAAAGGGGAATCTACAAGCACTGTACATTTTTCCATAAAGGTTTTGCGTATTCCAGCCTTTCATCCAGGCCATAGCAACTATAAATTTACTATGGGTCAGGGTACAGAAATGATGTTGACAACCTCATGCCTCCTGGAACTTTCAAGTTAACAGCAATAGTAGTCAACCCTAATTCACTTTAACTAGATCACGTTTGCAAATACTTGTACAAAGAACATATTAGGTTGCATGTCTCTAAAAGTATTTTCTACATCCTATAAGCTGAATAGTTCTGTTGTTTTCCTATTAGTTAGTTTTAACTTTAACAACTGTTCATCTTTGTTGGTGCAGTTTGTCTAAGTCTGTCTATTTGTTCATGGCAAATGTCAGGATTATCAAAGCTATGTCATTGTATTACTGGTGCATCTGCATTGTAACACACAAACACTTTTATGGAGCGTCGTTATCTTCTGCCCATTGCTTTGAAAAGTCACATATCAAAGAGGTGAGCCCGCTTGACCAACATTGCTAATGGGCAAGTAAGTGTGATATGACCTGACTTTGTATGAGTGCCTGTAATGGTAATCAATTTACATTATAAAGTCCTTTTCTGTGGTATTTACACAACGTTCCCTTCTCTTTATATACTATTAGACCATTTCTGTCATGGCACACACACACGTAGAGACCTTTCAGCAGTACATTTTCTCAGAAAGGAGGAGAAAGTCCCTGCAAGTGGGTCAGTACCAAGTCTGTCATTCACTTAGAGCTCTTTATACAGTACAACTGCATAACTACGCTAGAACTTCTCTTCCTCTTGTTGTATTTTCTGTCTGTTTAGTAATAATTCTTCCTTCTCTGCCAAGCACAGTTAGTTAGGGCCTTTAGTCTTTAGGGCCAAATTGTTTAGTGCTACCAGATTAATTTACACTACCCGCTGTTATAAAGCCTTTCGACTGACAGTAGAAAACACCTTTGAGGAGTGTTTCCCAGTTTTGGATAGTCTCTTTTTGTGCCCCATGTGTTGCAGAATCTTACTGATGTCAGCCTCACCTTAGGGTTTCTTCTGGGTTAACGCAGGCGAGTGGAAAACCCGGGCACTAGCTATTTAGTATGTGTATCTGTGTGTAGCAGGGGGAGGTGCTAACCACCCTCCAGCCACGCTCCAGGGAGGTGAATGCTCCTTCCACTCCTCTCAAAGCTCCATCAGTCACACAAATCCACACAGAATAGATGTTGGCTTGGTGTTGAGGCGGATGAATAAAATAAAGTAGAACGGAGAGATGAAATTCAGCTGTGTGAGAGAGAGGGAGAGGAAATGGAAAAAATGTAGCCATAGACAGAAGAAAAGATGGTTTTTGGGAGGAAGATCAGAATATAGGGAAAAATTAAACGTACATCATTTGTGTATGTTTATGTTTGTAAGATTATTTATAAGACACCAACCTAAACACCAAAACTTGACACAAACACACCGACAGAAATCTGATGACACACTCACACATACACCTAATATTAGAAACATACAGCAATAACCTTGTGAAGCACTCTTGATCGAAACCATCGAGTTCTGCCAATTTGATTCTTAGCTATAACCACTCAATCAGTCATTCCAGCTAAACACAGTCCACCCCACACCCACAAATGCCCCCAAGTGGAAAACCCAACCCTTTGACCCTGCAGTCATAACTCCACCAGGGCATAGCATTTTCCCTATCAGCATGTGCTCAAAGAGTTTCAAAGGCTGGGTTTTGAAATAGAGAGAAAAGACCTTTTTTCTCCTTGCAAACTGCCTTCTGCTCAGAGAGGATACTTGGGAAGAGCGAGAGTGTCAAAAAAACAAAGCAATTTGCATGGCAAAGAGGTGTTCTGACAAGCAGGGAGGCGGCGGAGTTGTTGCCCAGAGGACTGGACGGCTGTTGAGCAGTGGAGAGGAATCTGCTATTCTCTCTGGAGAAACCGGCAAGTGTAGCTTTCCCTGAGGGTGAGGAATGTTGCACAGTACCGTAATGCA
This sequence comes from Coreoperca whiteheadi, assembly GCA_011952105.1. Lineage (NCBI taxonomy): Eukaryota > Metazoa > Chordata > Actinopteri > Centrarchiformes > Sinipercidae > Coreoperca > Coreoperca whiteheadi. The sequence continues at coordinate 14,807,389 of CM022477.1, forward strand.
TTTTGTGAGTATCAAATAAAGGTACTAACGCAGTCAGGAAAGCAAAGAAGAGGCTAAAATGAGGAAATAAACCAAGACTGTGGAAGAGAGAGGAGATATGAAAGCATCTGAGTGAGCCTGAACACAACTTTGCATTGTCATATTTAAATGCACGCACGTTGCCTGTGTTCATAGGTATTTGCGTGTGTCAGCACAGCCTTCAATATGCTGTATGCCCTCAGTTCAGGTCAGAAACAATGTCATCATATATAGAACAAAAATGAAAAAGAATTTTCCTCTGTTCCTTTCCAACATCACAGTTGCACAAAAAAAATGCTTCAACTGAAAAAAAGTGAGAGTCCAAGATGTGGAGAAGGATCTCTGAGGCTCTGTTATGTGAATGGGTGTGTAGGTGGCGCTCAGGGAGATGATGATCAGAAGCCAATGAGTGATCTTGGGTAGAGCAGTTCTGACCCATGGAAGAGCAGGGGGCGGGTGCTCTAATGTTTGCAAACCAACGCGTGCTCTTCTTTAGATCTCCAGAGGGTCATGCATGATGATGAAGCAGAAGAAGTGTATTTAGTCAGCGTGTTTGGAACATACTGAACATATTTATGGACAGCAGAGAAGGAGTCGTTTGGATGCAATTTAGTTTTTAGCTAAAAGACCATTGATGTAATGCAAGGTCGTGTCTTTTCTTCGACTCAGGGACTGGGACAAAGGTTTTCCACAGTGGAGGCACCCTGTACAGACTAAGTAATCAGCTGATGAGAAAACCATTTCTAGTTGTTTCTTAAATGTCCTGAGGCTGATGCCATCACCAGTTTGGCAGAGTCTCCCCAGTTGTTGGGAGTTGTTGATTAACCATTGCCCCAAGATGTTGTTTAGGCTACAGCCAGAGTGTATCTGTCAATGTGAGAAGATTGGAATGTCGGGACGGGGAGGATGCAGAGAATCGGAGGGATTGCGAGGTGGAGAAGGTGGAGAGGAATGCAGAAGGTGCTTGCTGTGAGTATCTGTGACAGGCCAGGATTTAACACAAAGTCAATATACTGCAAAGTACAATCACAATGTGGCTATAGATGGCTGTGATTAATGGTACACCAGGATCAGTCTCAGTGGCCTAGTGGCCCCAGAAGAGATGTTTTAAGAGGGGAGAATTCTTCAGACTGTCTGCTCTCTCTGTCCAAGGCTGTTAATGCATACACATACTGTGGACATTTATATATGTAGTATGTGTATTATTTGCTACTGCAGGAACATTATCTCTATTCTTATGTGACAAGAAATGTACACACTGTTTTCACTAAAGTCCTAGATTTTTTTTAAAAATTGAAATTAAAAAACACATACATTTAATTTCTCATTTTGACTTGACATAATCCATAACATCTTGACTGCACATGCCCATATTTAGTAAAAAAGTCCCTTTTTTTTTACAATCTTCTACAATACTCTTTATTTTATAGTATTTTATTTTTTATCCCTCTTAGTTTTCCTTTCTTTTCCTTTCCGTTGTCTAAAACTTTTCTAATTATATTTTGAGATGAACTGGAAAAAGAGGGTCGGAGAGCAGGGTAGCTATAAAGATCATTTCCAAAGATTAGTTGAAATCGATACCATTTTACAGTCTCACCTATCTGTTACCAATGCGGCTGCCTTGATCAAGTCTGTTTGAAAGAGAGATTGTGTGTCATGCTGTAAGTAAGCAGATATAGGGATATCCTACAAAAAATCATGTATTTTTGCATCCTTCATGTATCTGTGCGTGTGTTGTCTAGATAAGGTAGTGAACAGATACCATTTATGCCAATAAATGTGTTGCAACATGACAGATGCTTCATTTTGTTCTGTAATACAGTAAGAGATATTAATGTAATTTTTCAACAATGGTTATTCATAATCAACATATAGTTTAGACACACTTGAATGAGAAGGTCCAAACTTTTGACTGGTACTGTATTAAAATGGTCCTGTACCACTATTTGTTCAAATGAGCATCATGTTTGACACAGAGGATGGGAGAGGAAGAGGAACCAGGCTCATTTTTTGACCAGAAGGGGGAACTCAGGCTGTCTAAAATTCTAACTGGATATCATGGGATATCAACTAGCAATGCCATTTGAAAAAATATGGCATTTCATAATAAAAATAATGCTTCTTTAAAAGTTAGTGTATTGTAGATAACTGGAGTGGCAAGAGGGGTGGCTGCTGTGCTGCTGTCTGTGTATGTGTGCACAAAGTGTGCTTCCTTACTCAAAGAATAAAGCCCTCTGCAGTTCCACTTGACATGGCAAAGCATGTTATGTAATTTCTGGCTGTAATGAACATCATGCAATGCCAGTTATGAAATCCAAGCAAATTTTGTATCGCTGTTGCATGTAAAGGTTTATGAGCATCATTCACTCTAAAATCATTTGTCTTAGTGTCTCTTTCTCGCTTTTTCTCCCATTGCATACCAGGATTAAGGATATATCTATATTTCATAGCTCCAGCACATGTATGTGGATGTAATATGCATCTTTCCTGTTAAGCGAGGACGACCACAGAAGGCGTTGCATTGAAACCATAAAAATACCAAGTGGGTATCCAACCTATTTCATCTAAAGGGGGAGTTCTGTCCCTGGCTGAGCGAAGCCGTAGGGCACGGCTACCCTACGGTTCTGGAGAATAATCTGTTAGCAATAATCCAGCAAGCCTTGGGCAGGTCACATGTTGGGAAATGAGGGCTGAGTAAAGAGCCACATTTGATTATTCAATTCCATTCCCCTGTGGTTTATTCAACAACAGTGCTTTTCAGAGCACTCGCGTCCAGCCTCACACATGGTGCTGGTGATGGAAGTAAGGCTGGGATGTAAGCAGATTAGAGAGCGTGTTGAGTCTGTCTGGAAGTAGTTAGATTTTTAAAGAGGCTATTTTCACTAATCGAAAAGACACAAGTGTATTACTGTGTGTGTGTGTGTGCGCGTGTTTGTGTGTGTGTGCAATGTAGCGTGGATTACAGAATCCGTGAGTGCTCACAAGAATACTTTTCAGGTGCTATCACATACGCCTTGTCTTTGTACTTCAGAGATATTAACAGATATTTTCCACCACCACCTGTGTCCTCTGCTGTGTCTGATGCCTTTTCCATATTTCCCTCTCATCTCCGTTGTAATTTAATATTTTGACAGTGTTTTGATGGACTGTAGAATGGAGCAACTGCTAGTTTTCTACATTCATGTCAGTCCAAAAACATGTTCTAAAGAGGTAAAGCAAATGTGTAACATTGGCTAATTATAGTTAGTCATAGAGTTATATACCTACTGACCAAAGTCTTTATAGTGCTATTACATTAATGAATAAAAATCCAAGTCAGCAATGGCCAGCCCCAAAATCTGTATTAAAACTTCCGCACAAAGCCAACCTCTGTCCATCATCTGATATGTGTTAATGTGTGCAATTCAGTACCTCACAGAAATAGAGCTAAAAGCAGTATGTGTCATCCAAAAATGTTTAACCCAGTCGCTATCTTACTATGAGAGTTGATCCCATCAGTTTTGGGTGACCCCAACACAGCACGCTTCCCTAACCTCCTGGCTAAATGCCAAAAATGTGTTACAAAGCGTTTAAAGTCACTTTTGGTGTCAGTTTATCACAGTCCGATATATTTACACCTTTGGCTTGTTGAATGGAAAATTGCTGTAAAAATACTTTCCAAGGCTAGCACAGTCACTATCTTCGGTGTGTGCCAACTGTCACTATGGTTTCAGGTGTTGTTCTCAGGAAAGGGACTCAGTTTACCTGTTCATACAGTTCGCACAGTGGTCACTTTACTCAGCTCTGCAGTAGTACACTACAATAAAATGCTTAACTGCCACCCCTCAAAGCAAGGTAGCTATGACTTGTGAATTGCTTAGAAATGTTCTAGAATTATTAACTGTGTGAAGCTATAATCACTATGAGTAGTGCAAGGTGCTTGTCACAGGGAAACACTGGTAGGTAAAAGCATGATGTGCCTATTCATCTCTTGACTAATATCTCCAGGCCATCTCTTCCCTTGCTGTAAGTACAGAAGTGATAGTCTGCAAATCAAATTAGCCGTCTAATGGAGAGAGATGAAGAGAGAAGGAAAGATCAGAAGAGGAGGGAGGAGAGGGTGAGAGCAGTCACGATAAATCTGCAAGACTATGTTGCCTTTTTTTGTGAACGGAGGAAGCGAGAGGGGGAAAGAGGGAATAGGCTTCGTGGTCTGGGTAATATTGACATCAGGGGAGCTTTTTCCAGGATGTATAACCAATTACAGTGGCCCTACCACCACAAGCTTCTTTTCAGACTTGGGATAAGTCACTGGAACTCCAGCAGTGCTGCAGTGCTGTATTAGGTTCCATATTGCCTTGTCTGTAATGGAATCCTTTGCTTGAGCGATCAAGGAATTCTGGTACTGACGCACACGTACAGATGCACACAGAGGCACAGACATTAGAGCCAGACTAATATTGGATTCATGAGGCTCATACCAATATTGATATTTGAGGGTTAGAGTTAAAAAAACAAAAAGAATTAACGATTTAATTAATGATTGATAATTAATGCAGGTTTAACGAATTGGAACCAAAATATAAATGGAGCAGGACATTTTACAATTGAAAAATAAACTTGTGTGCAATCTGTGGTGGACAAACTATGCTCAAAATTTACAGCGATAATGATAAATCTGTGGTAACCTATTATCGGCCCAGAAATCAGGCAGCTAAGACATACTGGTATGACTTCATGATAATGTGGATTTACAAACATAGTTATAACACACACATAAAAGTAGAGTGGGGGAAAAAAGAGAGAAGGAACAATTAAAAGAGGTATAAAATGTGATAGAAAGGCACATGTTTCGCTTATTCAAAGTACTTGGTTCAATTCTGCCAAGCTTTAATGGGGATCGTTAATTTTAATTGATATTGATACCATTTTCAAGACTGCTTAACAATCCGAGTCTTTATTGATACCAGTATCAATACTTTTCTGTTAATTTGGTAGAAAGACGAGACGACAAAAAAGTCTTAACATAACTGGTGTTGCTTTTATTGCATAACTGAGTCTGTGACTTTTCGATATCGGATCAGAATGAAATTTGCCTAGCCTTCAACACACACTGCTGATGCTGGGCATTTATTTGAAAAGGAATACACAGGGCCCCGTCAACATAACGTATAACTATAAGAATAGTAAAATAATTTATCAGCAACGATAAATGTTCAAACATTTTTTTCCAACAATAGAGATGGGCTGAGCTTGAGCTGAACACACATTTTGTCGGATCATTAAACACAACTCTTTACTAGACCCTCCAAATCTTCTTCTATCAGACAGAAGGCACATTTTCTATTTCATGAAATGTTCTAAATGTTGAAGAAACTGTTTTGTTTATGTTTCAATAACTATTTCGTTTTCACAGGAAAGTGTTGGTTAATATCTGTACTGTCACTTTAAGAGCTCGCATATTTTTAGATTATTATTAACTGGATTATTATTGTCAACGAACAGGACTGGCTAGCTGGGGGAAGTTGGGGTGGGTGCAACATGCATACCATAGGTGGCGGAGGATGATTGTCCCGCAGTTGGCAGTGTTCCGACTCGAAGTAAGTCTAAGGTAACTGTTACTGGATTTTGGCTTTAACTAAAGCACAACATTAAGGTGCTTTAACACTGACGTTGTGTCCCCCCTTACAAGAAATGAACTTAGAACATAAATGGCATTTCGCTTCCTCCTTATCTTTGGCTTTAATGAAATGTAGCCAAGCCTTTGACTGCTTTGCATGTTCAGCCACCCCAGCAAGCAACCAATTGACCAAATGAGAAATGAAGCAAATGAGGGCGTGAGGCAATTCAATTCTTCTTCGTTTACTTTCAAGGCGGTTGGCAGGCAATTTAATTGAATTCAAAAACGTTATTAGACAATCCATGTATGTTTGTGCACCAGTGATTTGATTTAAGTGAGATGACTCGTTTCTTGAGCCATAACGTTAACGATAGCTGTAGTTCGGACCTTATTGATATTTTGGTTTTGAGAAATTTTGAACCGGGTCCTTATAGAACCGGGTCTCGATCCCCATGCCCAGCTTTAACAGTTTAAGAGCAATCAGCAGGCATCCTCTCCTTTTCCCATCTCATATTCTTGTTCTGCTTTGCATGCAAGCAAGATGCTGCCGTCCTTGGAGAGTAGTGGGGGGAAAAAGGAAAATGTACAGGAGAACAAAAATGAGAGTGGGAGACAATGTTGCTCATGAAACCATCTGGGTCTTCGCAGCATCATCCTCTCGTTATGGCACAGAGGCAGTGTTTTTCCCTTCTTCCTCTCTCTCCTACATGCTGTGTCTGTTCTGTGTACTCATGCTTTATTTATCGTTGCCTTCATTAACAATTTAATTGAAAAGCAAGGGGAAGAGTCACATCTGAATATTATTGGACCAAATGGGACCGATAGAGTCCCATAAGTATGGGCTGTAAGCTTTCTCCAGCAAATGGGCGAGAGAGAGAGAGAGAGAGAGAGAGAGAGAGAAACTAGATGTCTGCCAACTTAAAAGATAGTAATTTGCAAATGCTGGCTGTCTCCAGTGAAATGTTTGCCCACTCACAACATGAATCGCCTGTGTATGGGCTTCCCCTGCACTGCCTATACATAACCTATTATAGAATGAATATTACACTGCGCTATTTGTCAAATATTTTAATATTTCACTGAGCATCAGTAAACATGTGTGTTCCTCCTCCTACACATTTTTTCAGTAAGCAATTTTCTTGCAGCTTTCCCCATTTTATTTTTTAAGATGAAACATTGTGTTAAAGCAGGGAAATACAATATGTGTTTGGAAATGGAAATCTGTGTGGTTGTGCTTTTTTTTTTTTTACATCGGAGGAAAATGATAGAGAGAAGGGAAAGCAAAAGGTTACTGCAGGTCAAAAATAGTAGGAGGGAAAGGGAAGACATTTAGAGGCCAGGCAAAGTGCTTTACACAAACATGTTGATCATAATAAGGGGCTTCATTTTGGAGTAAAAATGCTTTTGTCTTAAAAAAAGAAAAACACATTTCAGCTTGAGTTTATGTCAGTAACTGATTTCAATGGCAACAAATTTTCATGGCATGAAAGAAACGTCTCTAAATTTCCATCGAATCCAGGAGCTGTGGCATTGTTATACTGCATACAGGTTGTAGGGAGGAGTTTGTGTCCTGTATCAAAAATGTTGTTAGGTTTAGGCTGCTAAAATGGTAGGTATATACTATTTCTTGGAAAGGCACAGTCATTTCTTCACTGGTTGCATTGCAACCTCAGTGTGACAACATGCCTCCAGAAAGTTACTGTCCTTAGCCAAGAAATAGTCTGCATTGTGTCACTTTTGCACTTTAGTTTTTCACAGATTAAACAAACGAGATATAGATAATTAGTAGCTAAGTTAAACTAACCGGCTGCTGGCTCTAACTTCATATTTACCACGTAGACATGCGAGAGGTATCAATCTTCTCATCTAACGCTTAGCAAGAAAGCGAGTAAGCGTATTGTCGAACTATTCCTATATTTCTATATTACTCTTTTTGAATTAATTAACTTTGGCTGATAAGCTCTGTTAATGCAGGATCCTATCACTCATAGTGAAAAGCTGATTGAGAAAATAAGTTTTGAGGACTTTTAAAGCTGACCACAGCTGCAATTCTTCATGAGGAAGAAACTGCAAACTTTTCACGATCACCTTTAAAGTCTACAGGGGGTGTTCGATGCTCAAAAGATTTTGGCAGGAGTACCACTTTAATTCTAAATATGAGGTCAACATTTTTTGCAGTCTGTTCACTACAACCCGGCCAAGTAAGCAGAGAAAAATACGACCTCATGCAATGTAATCCACTGCTTCCCCGAAGGAATCAATGTATAGAGCGATGGATGGAGAGGAAAGGGAGGGAGGGAATGGAGAAAAGAACAATAATGGTCTCTACAGTTCAGCATCTGCTCATTAATCATTCATAGGCAGCCAAGTGGCAGCAGCAGGGACCACAGTGAGATTTCAGGTTATGGTATCAAATCTCAATTTATAAATAAAATAGTTATGGAGCTTGGCGGCAGAATACCATCTCTCATAGCCCCCTCCTCCCACGTCCCCCTGAGCATTCACTGATTTTTCTGTGTCTTTGGCTGGCAGGCAGTGATAGGGCCTACTGTGTTAATCATATGAGTAAGAACCAAAAAGTGGGCTTAATAATGGAGAGCAGTCACATACAGAATGATGAAATAAGGGTTGAACAATGCCTGTGTCGTACAGATTTGCTGTTATGTCATACATCCTTTTAAACATTGGAATTTGAAAACGGCAACGAGGCAAGAGCTGTCTTCATACAACTAAACTTTATTAAAAAATATATGTGACAGAGATGAGGAGAAATTCTGCAGAAAGTCTGAACAAGCGGTCGTACATGACATATTTATATTCTTCAAACCTTCCCTTGGAACTGCCTAAAATCCCCTCCTATCTAACACATAGTTGTGATATTTTACCTGTCTGTGCGTCATTTTACCCCTTGTAATCATTTTCTCAGGAAATAAACTTTTGGATGGAAATATCATCTGGCTTCAAACACCACATCATTCCCAGAAACAGTCATTATTTTCATTACACCTAGATCTACTCGCGTAACATCTGCCAGATGTTTCTGGCCAACATTTACATTTCCCATCACTCTTCATAAATGTGTGTTGGTTGTCCCTTTGACACTTTGACCAGTTTTGTGCAGAACTCCTGCACACAACCCTGATATTAAGCAAAACACTCAACCCATTTGTGTGTATGTGAAACTTGTTTTTAACAGGTCAGAATAAAAGAATATGATATCAATCAACTTGTTTTTTGGCTGGTATGCACCGGATCTGATGCCAAAACTGAGTTATAGCTTTCCAGACCTCTTCCTGTCTCCTAAGATATTGTTCTTAACTAGGACACAGTTCACTTATGAGGACAGACTGTTCAAATATTGCATCTTGATACACAAAGTAAAGAATATAGTTATGATAACTGACATATAAACATGATTATGCTATAAGTTATGAAATGTGATTACATACGTCGGAAAATCTACCACAGTCACTCATACATATGTTTTGGTAACTGACTTCTCAAGCTGTAGCTTAAGTAGGCGTCTCTCCTCTCACTTCACATCCTATCCTGTCAATATCTGCCGTACACTCCACCACACCTTGATCGATAAGAAAATGTTTTCCCCGATCCGGTTTGTGATAACGATGCTTCACTGCCACTCAATCCCATCGTTCAAGGGCTGCATGTCGACAGATGGCCATATGAAGAATGGCCGAATCCTATAAGTTCGTCTCATGGTACAGGTGATGAGAGGGGATGTCCCATCTTTCCTGCTTCTCACTCCCAGAGACACAATGGTGACAAGTGACATCTTCTATTGATTAATGGTCCATGGAACTGCCATATCTAAGATGCCAAGCACATACTATACTGTTTGACAAATAGGTGATGTAAGATGGGGCAAGAGAGGGTGCATATGGTCATGTGTCTCATTTGATTTACAGATTTAGTTAATTAAGAATAATTACATGCAGACATGTACTGTTATGAGTTCATCTTTACCATTGACATGAGAAGATTTAATGGACATGTCAAGCTCAGCATATCACATTTGATAGAATAGAGTCCACAAGCTTACTCCGCTATGCAGCCTGTGCCAGTGATGTATCTTGCTGGTCAGATTGAGGGAAGAGCCTAAGCATCTTAATCTGAGCTCAAACTTCTTTACACAGTATTAACAAGTGAGATGAGCAACCATCACCCTATCAATGATTAACTAATCTAGAGCCTTAACAGCGAGGACACAGAGGAGGCAAAGCGCCACGAAGCGCCTTGCTAATTTTTCCTGCGAGCAGTAACCTGGCTGTTCACACCAGAAGCGCATTTCTCAACAAGCAATTCTGCATGGGATTTTATTTATCAGAATCAGATGATATATATCATATATAATATTATGTATATCGTTTATAATAGATTATTAGTGTGTTTTCTTGCCAGATTCACTCGCGGCATTTAGAAAAAAAAGAACCATACGAGCTCCGACCGCTCTCTGAACCGCCCAACTGGTTAACATGACAAACAAACATTAACAAAGGAAGCGGGAAGCGCTTCAGGGCGCTTTGCAGCACTTCTGCGTGCTGTGTGTCCCCGCCGTAACCCTTAAAGGGGCAATATGTAAGATTTCGCCAGAATGTTTGTCCCCAGTCCTGTGTTGTAATAGCCTACCACATGTGCCTTAAGAGCCATATTTAATATAGTATAGCTCAGGTAGTTCCAGCTGGGAGATGTGTGCGAGTGGTGTGTTCACTATTTTACACAAGCTCTCTTAGTTCTGGTGCTTAGTCAGTTATGAGGACTGTTAAGTTAGCTGCACGTCTTACTGAGATAACTAGGTACTGCTAGTTAGCAGCAGTTATGACTTGATATGTTACATGCTCTAAGTACATCTTGTTCTCCCTACTTGTCACACATGTGTGGACCAACTGAACAAGGGGAACCATAGAACCTTAGAAGAGGAGGCGTTGCGTGTGTGGTGGATGGAATACCTGCAGCGAGTAAATGAAAGCCTCTGCCTCACACAGCAGCATTTCAGCAGCAGTGCGAGGCAGAGGCAGTATGACTGAATGCTCGTGCAGGGCAAATCCAAACATTGAACACAGCGCAGGAAAGGTTGAATACTTGCACAGCACAGGTTTAGTGGTAATGTGCAAGTGCTCAGACAAGACCAGTCCAAACATGCAGATGAAAGGATTTGGGCATGCAAATTATTTGCTATTGCAGGACCAATCCTGATATAATATGTAAAAGTAATACATCATTTAAATCACAATTTACCTGTCATCACACCATTCAAGCTCTTCCTCATATTATGCAGTCATTTGTCCAGAATGGTGCTTCATTCTTGACAGCCAGTGAAGCCAGATACAGATATGAGGAAGGAAAGGAGGAACTGCTGAGAATGAGTCTGAGAGACGAGACAAGGGGATGAATGCCAGGTCCAAACGATTGCTCTGAGATAAGAGTGATGTGGTGGGGTGTTGTGCAAGGCCAACAAGCATAAACAGAATGTGCACATGTTGACATTAGCTATAACATGATTGACATGTTAGAGCAGGGGCTGCAGCAGGCCATAAGAGGCGACTGCCACTCACCTGTCTAGAGGCCAGTCAGTGGGCATAGCATGTAATGATGTGCAGTATCCTGCCGCAGTATGGTAGAGTGTCAGAGTCTAAATGAAGAGGGCTTTCACAGTCCTTTTGATGTTGAAATCAACCTGTTTGAATGTGAGGTTTCCAGTTTCAATCACTATATGTGAATTCTGCCATTGGAGTTTTTCTGAAAGTGAAACTGGGAAGTTCATCCTCTGTACTTTTATGGTGTTGAAAGCGTGATTTTGTATTTTTTCTTTGAAACAAGAATAAAAGATAATTCGTTATTGACACAGGTATTCAACACTGTGCAACACAATTTTTGATGCATGCTCAAGGTCAATCAGTCTTTATCGCCAAATATAAATATAATATACCTTTTACCTCAAAGGTAACAGGGTGAGAATTTTGCCTTATTGCCATCATTTGTATAAGTATCAGTACTACACAAGATATTATTTCTCATCATGTTCCATGTTTCTATGTTTAATTCCTGCTGAAGAAGGCATGCCACAACATGGATTTGTTTTCTATTGATACTGGGAAATAATTTTTATTAATAACATGATACTGATTTCACCTTTGCGTGTTAGTGAGTCTCTATGGTTAGACGTCAACTAAATGCAAGTGTCAAAGCCTGAATTTATATTTTTGTAGACCTGTTGTACATACTCGTACCATCAACAGAGGAGGGCTACCTCTCTGTGTAATGAATTTAAGAGTTTAAAAAAAAAGAGATAGGAATAAAGAGAGTGAGACATCTGTGACTGCACACTCACACATGCCTATGTAGGAAACTATAATGTCACCATCCTCGTGGGCATGGTGTGGACCTGACGCCACTTTGTTCTCTGTGTGATAGTAGTGCATCTGATCTCTCTCCTAGTAGTCAATTCATGTAGCAATATTTTCGCCATTACTCTCACATCGCAGAGCTAAATTGCAGTGGAGTCGAGCAGATTCACAGAAGATGACTTCAATGCACAGCCTCGCATCCATTTCCACATTTGGAGACAATAGTTTGCTGTTTTCCTCCAACACATGCTTGATTGAGCCATATGTTGACCTGGTATTACGTGTAGATATGCATAAATAATGTATGTGTGTATTGTCTGCTCATACTAGTGCAGCCCACAGACACCAACTTCACTATGCAGAATAAAATTAATAATCAGATTGCACACATAGCACTTGATGACTGTCTCATAAATCTCATCTTTCTTCTTTCCCTTGTTCATATTGCCTGTTTGTCTGTATCCCTCCATTTTCTCCCCACCTCCATATCTGACTCTTTTATCACCACTGGACCTCACTCAATCCCTTCACCATCTACCTATTACCTATTATTCCTCTCTTATTCCCTCCTCCATCCTGGATGTGGTTGGTGTGGGTCCAAAGCTTCTCCCTTACTGCCGCCTCTCCAGCTGGGTGCTCCCACGGTGCGCCAAATGCCTCTCTTGAATATTGAATAAACCCCAGGACCACCTCTGTGCTTCCTGATCAACAGCACTACTATTACCTAGCTATTACTCTGCACGGGGTCTCAGGGCTCGTCAGGATGGATGGGCTTTGAATCTGTTGTGGGCGAAGGTAGAAATAATAGGCACGGGTGGGTTGAGCGTTTGAAGTTGTTTGATACTATCCCTTGCAATTATGAAACCTTTCCTTTCAGTTTTGTAACTTGCTGAAGTTTCCTCAAAGCACCTCTCCAAAGTGTGTTATTCTGGGATGCATCCAATCAAGATGTCACTCCGGTAATTTGATCGCATGTGTGTGAAATTCATTGTGGCCTCAGAGTACCCCTCAAAAATATGGGCATTATATGAAATTCATAAAAACCACTTCCTTTTTTTTTTTTGGGTGATTAATAATGTTGCAAAACATTCCCATATTCAAATTCACTCATAGAATTCGTATGTATTGCCTCCTTCAGTGATAGGATCTGTGGCAGGTGATCATAAGGTGAAGCCACACATGATGGGGGCACTGTCACAGGAGATTGTTTTCCCCCATGCTTCAAGACTGCCACCATCGTACCTGTGCAGTATCTAGTCTAAATGACTACCGCTCTGTGGCTCCCGCCCCCATTCTGATGAAGTGTTTTGAGAAACTGGTTCTCCAGCACATAAAGATCAACATCCCAGCCTGGACCCCAGTTTACTTTCAGAACCTACAGATCCACCGAGGATGCCATCTCTCTGTCTTCACACACCTTGAGAATAATACCTACATCAGTTTGCTGTTTGTTGATTTCAGCTCAGCATTTAACACAATCTCCCCCATTACTACTGATTGGAAAACTCTGGGCTTGAGTACCACACTGGATAGTCGACTTCCTTACAAACAGACTCCAGACAGTTCGGTTTGGCGGTCACACCTCCTCCAATCTAGTGCTCAAAACTGGAGCCCCGCAGGGCTGTGTGCTCAGCCCCCTCCTGTTCACGCTGTACTCCCATGATTGCAGCTCCCAACATGGAGACAACTCTGTTGTGAAGTTTGCGGACAACACCACCATCATCGGCCGGATTACAAACAAAGATGAGACTTCATGTCGGGAGGAAATCAACAATCTTGCAGAGTGGGGGACAGAGACCCAACGTCAGCAAAACCAAGGTGCTGATCGTTGAGTTTAGGAAAAAGGAAGCAAAGACACACACCCCTGTCTACATCAGTGGAGCTGAGGTGAAGCAGGTGAATAGTTTTAGGTTCCTGGAAATCAGCATCACAGAGATTCTCACATGGTCCTCTCACATCTCCACCCTGGTCAAGAAACCTTAGAAACGACTGTATTTCTTAAGGAAACTTAAGAAGACAAAATTTCCGTGCCAGGTTTATATTAACTTTTACACATGAGCAATAGAAAGAATCCTGACTGGAAACATCACAACCTGGCATGGGATGTGCACAGCCCAGGAGCGGAGGGCTCTGCAGCAAGTGATTAAAACCAATCAGAGGATCATTGGTACTAACCTACCGAGCATCAGTGATATCGGTGAGGTGCCTGCGCAGAGCCCAAAGGATACTGAAGGATCCACCCCAGCCTGTTCACCCTGCTGCCATCTGGAAAGAGATATGGAAGCATCGTCGTACCACCAGACTACAAAGCAGCTTCTTCTCTCACCCTTTGAGACTCCTTAATTCATCCTCAGCACTCCACTATGTAAAATAGTTTTATATCCATGACTTATTATTTATTTACCAATCTACTGTATGTAAATCTTTGAGTAGCATAAAGGGAACTGCAACTTAAACCTCATTGTGTTAAAATAAATAAATAAATCTACCTTGTATTTTGAATTTACTTGCTGTTGACTAGCTTCCTGTCAAGTTTGCCACTGGATTGAACACTGATTGTGTGTGTGAGTGTAAGTCATTCATCACTTTGTGTTACCTCTGTGTGACCTTCTATTCATGTCCTATTGATATCCCATTAGCGTTTACTGCAGCACATTTGCATTGTGTCTATACCAGAAAGCTGGTAATGTTGAGAGAAAAACATATAGACGTTTTGAAATTCATATTAGAATTTGTAAGGTGAAGACTGTAGAGTTAGGAAGTGTTTTTTAAAGTAAGGAGCAGTGTTTAGTTTTGGACGTTTTGTAGGTTGTCATTTTGTTGTTGAAATATTGATCATGCTTTTCCCCAAAAGTTATGGTTTTATCAATATTTTTATCTAGATACTCAATCATAGAGTGACAACTTGTTTTTATAAACTTGTTATTGGATAAGTTGTGAACTTATCCATTTGGAAGAATTATTATAGAATAAATTCTGCCTCTCACTCCTCTCTGCTTGAGGCATACACAATTTTTGTGTAGGTCTTTATTTTTGCGTAGAAATCATTGGTGACGCTGTCAGATTACAAATCCACAGTTTCAGATTAGTCAGTGATATAACACCTTTGGTATGATGAACATGAAAGGCAGAAGCAAAGTGCTGTGAGTGAGCTGATATTTACCTGCCATTCATTTTTTATGTAGACTCTCCATGATAGCCACTTCATTATTCAAAGGCCAGCCACACAATTAGCACCAGCAGATCCTATTGCCAAGCAGTCCCGCTAGGACCAATCAATGCTATTAGATCTGTCAATGTGATTAGACACACTCTTGCATCGCCCTCATTTCTCCTTCAAACTGCTTTTGCTAGGATAGTTTGTAAGACTTGTTGTCTTTAATTTATGCACCATTGATTTCCAATCCCATGCCAAATCAGGCAGGTATATTGCAGAGTGGATGTTGGTAATAAGGGCTTTAACAACTATATCGAGGTCTTTAGCTGCCACAATCTTCTGCGGCTATGTTATAACATGGTCAGAAAGACAAACCACCTTTACCCACTGACTCATAACATCTAACTCCTGCAAAGAGCACTAATAACCAACTAAGTGCGATGCCGTTATTACTTCTTTCAAATGGACCATCAATTTCCTGAGCTCATCTTTAGCCCAGAAGCGGCATGGCTCTGTGGATGGCAATGTCAGTCTGTTTGTTGGTCGATTGGTCCACCACTTTGATCCAGACTGAATTATCTCAGAAACTATTGGATGGATTACCATGACATTTTGTACAGGCATGGATGGTTCCCAAATGGTGAATCCTAGTGATTTTTATGATCCCCTGACTTTTGCTTTAGTACCACCATGAGGTTGACAACACTTAAGGTTTTGAGTGAAATGTCTCAACAGCTGTTGGATTAGTTGCCATGAGATTTGGCACAGACTTTCATGTTCTCCTCAAGATTAATTGTGATCCCCTGTTTTTACTTTTAGCACCATGGCAAAAGCTTTATTTGTCCAATACTTAGGTATTATTCAGGCTTCAGAAACTTTATATATTTATTTTCTGAAGTCAACACAAAAACTAGAAAAGCTACTGTCATTATAGGCAGGGAAAATTAACCAACTGCAACCAGGATCTGGAAAAACATGGTATATGTCGTGAGCTTAACATGTGAGGCAAAGTCAAGGCAAACTATTTCTCATATATCTCTGCCAGTGGGATTCTAGCCTGCCTGCACCAATGTCAGCTCAGCACAGCTCCTGAATCAGCACCCTGAACAGCTATCATGACAACTGCAAGTCCTAAAGCCCTACAAAGAATCAGTTGGTGATTGACTTAAGAAATTTGAAATGTCATCCATTTACTCAGTTAAGTGTCATGGAATCTGATTCAAACCTTATTCACTCGTGGTATCCCTCTCTCTGTACCTCTTATTTTGTATTCTGGACCCCTCTCTCACTTTTCGTCCATGAATAAACATAAAACTAGTTTGATTGTGACTTGTATAAGCCCAAACGGAGAGGAAGCAAAGCTTTTGTACTCACTTCAAATAGAATGTGATAACTGACTGTGTGTACAGAATATCTGAATATATCACCACTGTAATGATATCAGTAATTCACCTCAAGTCTTCACAAAAACGTTATATCTCAGTGGTGCCAGACACGGTCGTATTACCGAGTGCCTCTGTGACCTTGTGGCGAGAGAAACTGCCTGGAGCCCATTGCCACAGTTTTAATTACTACTGGCAAAGGAAGGCTGCTGTAGTTTGTGCATATCAGAGAGATCTGTGGTGAGAGACTGTGTGAATGCATGTGCCTTAACCTGTGCGTGATCTGTGTGTACGTGCACACTGCATGTGTAAATCTGACACTGGTGTAGAGCTCTCCACCAAAGACCATCCAATTTGGGCCGGTCCTCTTTAAAACCCTCTTACATAAGCCACTACTCTCAGATGTGTGATATCATGGAACTATTTTTGGCTTTTCCTCTGAAAAAGGCTGTCCAGAGTTAGATAAAGACTTGCCTATTCTTTAAATAATACATTGGAGCTCCCTCTCATCTTGGCTGCCTTAATATACTGTCCTCACAAAATTGTGCTATAGCTGACTTGGTTTGACCTGACGTTGTCTTGTTTGTGATGTCAGAAAAGAAAATTGTGCATTTTATCTTGGTAAACTTTAGCCCTTCACATCAGCTGACCTGGATTTAGTGGCCAAACAAGACACATTTTTGTAACTGTCCTAGATTTTGCTCTGACATGAAACAGATGGAGAAACTTGCCTGATTGCGTGACTAGACATAAATACTCAAATATTGCTGCTTTCCATGGTCCACTTTGACACGCAACAAAGGGACCAATTGATCTTGAGTCAACAGTTAGTTTGATTAATAAATAGAATTTAGAATTATTCACACATATCTGATGGCCTCATATTCAATGAACTTTTGAACTGAATTTTTGCAGAATTTTATCTTAGAAAGTAATCATTCATTGTTGGTTTTTATGTTTTTTCAAAACTTTTCACTGATATTTTTGCATTTGCATTGCTCATGACCCAAATCTACATTTATAATATTTTCCTCTCAAGAGAAAACCAAATGGATAACCAGTACTGTACCACCTGCACTCTAATAAAGTTAAATTCAGCATGTGTGTTTATTGGTCAATATTTCTGTAGTTCGTCTGGGATTCTCACTTCAGTGTAGTGTTGTAACAGATGAAAGAAATAAAATTGTGCCAAAAGCAAAAACAACTCCTACGACATATCATAACCCAAGCAAACCTAAAACAATTAAAGGTGAAAGGAATAAGGTTGTGGAGCTTGTTCTGATCACAAAGTCTCTTCCCAGTGCAGTCGTGAGAGAACTGGTGCAATCAGTTTGGTTTGAAAAGATCACTAGCTCTTATTAGAGATCTATAGAAGCATTTCCCACTGTGGGTGTAGCAAACAGCCTTGGCTAAACGGAGATTAAGACAATGCTGGAAAGACCCCTTGAAGCCCTTTAAGACGGGTGGGTGAGTTTGGATTTAGCAGTGGTAGCAAGATAAAGGCCTTTCTTCCTGCTTAATAGATGGCTGTAATCCATGTGTTGTTTTAGAAGCCCGTCTTGTTGATGTGTGAATACAAAACCCTGTGAGTCTGTGCGGAAAGTGGTGATTTAGTTGGCAAAAACTGGGGTTTTCCTGCTGGTTTGGTGAAGACTTGTAGATTTGGGATCCAGTGAAATGGCTGGGCTGATAACATAGAGGTTGATGAGGATGTCAAAAAAGTCAGACCTGCAATTTGGGTTCATTTTTCTCCTAATATAGAAACGTTATAGAGAGGACAACAGAGTTAAATGGAAATACGCATGTCATTCATGCAGATTCTTTGATAATCTTTAATGTTACCCGTATTTAAGAAGTCAAAAATCTATTTGGATTTGCCTGTATTTCTTCCCAATACAGTCAAGTCAAGCTAAACTGTACAATCATAGCTGTCATGCTGTCTTACAGCATTTAGTACGTTCCTGGGACTGTCAGTCCTGCTATCTAAAAATGATGTTTGACTTTTGAATGCCCTCTGATCCTTTAGTTAAGTTCTCACATTTCTGTCATTCTAAGTCAGTTACTCTCCTTTCAGCCATGTTACGGTACATTTCAGTGGAAATCAGTTTTCAAGGAGTGTACAATTATACCAGCAGTACTGTGATTAATGAGTAGTGAAGATGTCTAGAAGTGGATAGAGGCTTAATGAGAAGATCACAGTCATCCCTAAAGGTAGGAGGTGCTTGAACTCCTCAAGCCTTTAGCACACTTTTAGGAAATCTACTGGCATACCTCTTGGTCTCAGTCAGAATTATAATATCCTTGTGTTGATCGCTATCATGAATCACAATTTCTGCTTAATCTCTACAAAGTATGTAATTAACCCTGCACTGATTCATATCGCTCATTATATTACCACAGATAGGACATTGAAAATAGAGCATGTTGCCTTATTATCTCCACTCAGCTGCTAGTGCCTAAATATTCAATACCTCTGCTCTGAAGTTTATGGATGTTTACAAATGTCTCTTTGGGGTTTTCAATACCACAGACATGTCTGTACCTTTTCTGACAGGCTTTGTTTTAAACACATCATCTAAAACAACGACATGGTTGTTTTTATAGCACAGATATCAGTTACAGTTCTACAGATCTAATACAATGATGCTGTCAATGGCATTTATTTACGAAGCCATTTAAACTGAATATAAACAGTGTAAACAGTAAAGTGGAAGATCTTTGTCCCATCTAGCGCATGCTCATTGTACAGGCTTGCAAATACTAATCTTAATGCAAAAATTAATTACAGCCATTTTTGTCTCTGGAGAACATTAGTGACCTATTGTTGAAAATATGCTACAAAGTGGAAGAGAGAGAGAGCAAAGCTTGATTAGCATGGAAATGACAAATGAAAGGTGGAATAGATGGAACTGAGGACAATTGTGACTGTGGGTGGTGGAAGGAAAAACACTGATGAGAACGGCCAAATTTGAACAATTTTTAGCCTCAAACATTGTATAACACCAGTGGAATACACTTTTGTAGACATCCTCATCATCTTTCATGAGCATGCTTGGACTATATTAATTGCTCAATAAATCTTAGCTGCTTTCACCAGACCAGTATCAGCTTTAGTTACACACTCCAACTTTTCCAACTATATTGCATTTAGTGAAGGGTTCATGCCTGCTGCATCATATTTAGTTCATTAGCGTGCTAATGCTGTGGAAAATAAAGTTTGCCTTTCAAAGTTTGGTACACTCTCCCTTTTTTGAACATTAATTGAGTTACAGGAGATGTTCTTCAAATCTGCTTAGGTTGCAGCGGTTGAACTAAATAATATATGTGTGTAAAAAGGCAATTAGTGTTTGAGGTTTTTCTTAGGTGGGTGTGTGTTGGGAATCAGTTTCAAACTGCTAAATGTGAAGAATGGAAATGCTTTTAACTTACCAACCAAGAGATGAATCATATTGCTAAGATGACACAAAGACACAAAAAGGAACTTACGCACCTATACATACTCCAAGACACACACACACACACACACACAGCCTCAGGCACAGCATGAAGCCAGCTTGGAAGGCCATGCATGCAGGGGTCATTCATAGCTACTTCCAGTTACACTTTGAAGGGGCTATTTCGCTGACATTAGAAGTAATTTTAAAGAGTTGATTTGACTCTTAGACAATGAAAGAGTGTGTGTGTGCATGTTCAGCCGCACTGCCATGGTTTAATCCCTTAGCACTTAACGGTGCTACTGTACCAACAGTTCAAGTGACACCAGCACAATCTGACAGTCTGTTGCCAGGATTATTTATGACTGTTGTATTTAAAAGTCAGACAGTCACTGTATTTTTCTCTCTTTTGTCATCCCAGCTGTCCTTTGCTGCAACAACCCCAGTTCTGGCAGACAAGAAAAAGTACCCCAACTTCTTCCGCACCGTCCCATCAGACAACGCCGTAAACCCAGCAGTAGTGAAGTTTCTCGACTACTACAACTGGACCCGCGTGGGGACCCTCACACAGGATGTTCAGAGGTTCTCAGAGGTCAGTGTTCCTTGTTCATTCTTTAACAAGACTACATTTTGATATGTAAACTTTTACAAAAATTGCCAAAGAACCCTGAGGTTGTATATGTATGTTACAGGGCGCACACACAGGAAATGAGGACCACTTTTGATGTAAGCAGAAGTATAGCAGATGTGATGCAAAGATGTTCTCCATCAGAATGCACTGCAATTTTAGTTTTCTGTACATTTAGATATTATGGGCAACCGATAGCTCCATGGTTTCACTTTCCCTCTGTTTATGTATTTATTGTGCATAAATACTGCTTTCATAAAACTTTTACAAGCCAAGAAGGTTAAATATAAATACATTTAAAGTTAGTAGACATGTAAATATTTAATAACATGGTTTTGTCACAGCTTTGCCACACAGAGACCTGACAGTAAACCATGTCCAGGGGACATTTATTTACAACTGTTTTAAAACAGCACTCATGTGTTTACAGATGTTTTTCTGTTGTACAGGAGTTTTTCAAGTCAGTGTAGTTTTGTTCATTCCAGTCTTGACATCATCATACCTCTGATCTTTATGGGAGAAACATTCTGAAGGTGGAGGTTAACATCTCACTATTTTAAAACACTGAATGTATTTGCAGTCAGGAGGAGTTTTATCTTGTCATTTACAGTAGTATCAGTACTGAACAATGATTGGCATTTTGATGAATTGTCATTCAGGTGACGCCAACATGATTTGAGTGGGTGGCAATCAATTAAATTCCACTAGTTGACCGAATTAGTATTTTTCCACCCACGTGAAACTCCATGGATGGGTTTTTCATGATTCTTCGGAAGATTAGCATTTTTTATAGTAATATTGGAGCTTAATCCTACCACTTACACTATGTATTAATGTATTTAGTAATGGATAAAAACAATTTGCTGGCTGGAAATAAAGAAAAAATAGTGTTTCCATCCACTTTTGTACCAGCGAAACAGATGAGAGCAGGTGTCAGAGTATAACTTTTGGAATAGAACTTAATGTTTACATATGAGATTATATTTATTTACCAAATTCCATCTGGAGTGTAGTTTAATGTCCCTGTCCTCTTCAGTAGACTGTACAGTACGTGGCTAGTTTTGGGAAAAGTCATTCGTGGAAAGAATTTTATCTCAGCACTTGTAGCTAACATGTGATATTGTTGGCACTGAAATACATTTCAAAGCTAGAGGACTTATTTTGGAAGTCGCGTTAAGGTAAATTTCAGCTTGGGAATATGAGGGCACATATTTGCATTCTCCAAGAAAAAATCATCTCCTCTATTATTATGCAGTCTCTAGCAGCTTTTCATTAAAAAATAAATAGCAGATATGACAATCCAATGAACTAATTAACTGAAACCATTAACAAAAGATTTTTAAAGTTAAAATCATGTTATACCAAAATGGGCAGTCACATCAGTGATCACCGGAACATTTAGTTAAAAAAAGCCATGCCAGAGGTATTGAAAGCATGAATTTGAGAAACCTATTGTGAGCTCTTGCCTCGAGGCCCTGGCTGAAAACAATCTGCTCAGCAGCTGGGGGTGGGAGGTGGAGGTGGGGGGTGTATAAGTCTCCCTGCAAATCTCAGAGAGCCAAAATCCCTTTATCTCTCCCCTCCTGAATGCGCCAAGGGGCTTAGGACGGGAGGAAGACGAGCGGCCCGATTCAATCAACCTGCCATAAGATTGGCCTCTAATCCTGATTTACAAATATGCAAGCATCGCTTCCGTACTTCATGATTTGTACAATCCTCTGTGAAGTTCAGAGCACGCCGGTTTTTAGTGCATCGGGAAATCATGGTAGTGTGTAGCAAGACAAATGGTTGATGAGATGAGTAGTAGTAAATGTTGTTTGGATACCGCCAGAGAATAGAAAAACTAAAATAACAATAGACTTTTTGTTACCTTTTTATACAGATGACACTGTTAAATTAAAGGATAATTCAGGTTTATTTCAACCAGCCGTATTTGCCGTAAATGTGGCTATTGGGGCTCTGCGGGTCATGATTGATCCGTTGTAGAGATTTGGGGAAACAAGTGCTCGTATAAAATAACGTATATTGGGGCGAACTGGACGAGCCTCCTACAGCTTTCCAAATATCTACAATTTTTACATTAATCATTTCAAAGTCTTGTCTCTGAGTCTGATCAAAAGGAAGGGGGGTTGGGGGTTTGGTGACAAAAGCTGCCACCATATACCTCACCTGCCTCCAGATCAGCCAGTATCAAAATTCTATTGCAATAGCTGGATTTCAACCTGTAGAGGGGAGTCCATATGCATATTTATATATTTATAACACAATTTGTAGAATTTAAATACTGTCCACTAAAATGATTTGGACATGAATCCATCAGCAACACTACTAAATACCCATACATATTGGTATTCAGCTAAAGGGGGTTTGGGGGTTAGTTACTCTTTAAGTTGGCCACTATCTTGTCTACATTATATGTATACTGGTATTCATATGATTCATGTGTTATACTCACCGCTTACATGATTATTTTAGAATGTTGTCAATTGAAAATTATTTTATTAAACTGTGTTGTCCAAGTATCTAGTAATGTGATGTATTATAAATAGCCAGTGTCCTCTCAGTACTTGACTTTGGAAATGCTAGAGCATAAACAAGAGAAGTCTTTTACACGGAATCAAAATAGACACTGGTGTTACCGAATCACTGCCGCGGTGGGCTGGAGTGGTCCAAAATCCCGTGGAAATCCTTTTCAGAGAATGCAAAAAACATATGCATTGTACAAAATACTCAGGAAAGTTTCATGTTTCTGCAAGTTGATTTCCAAATTGTACTGAAATGAATGGAAACCAGCTTGTAGGGGAGGAAGAACCACAACATTATTGAATGCTTCGAAAAATGAGAGGCTTTTGAAAACAAATGATACTAAACAAATGTGGGGAAAAAACAAGTACTACATGATTTAAAAGGTTTATTTGTGCTCTGTCAAGTATTGGATTTGGATTCAGGAACATCCCTAATAGGTATTGTACTGTACTGTATACATGCACACTTGCATCTGCATGATGAGTATACTATTGACAGTGTTGTCATCCCTGCCACCTCTACATCTCTCTTTCTCGCTTTTTCACTCCCTGTCATCCTCTCTCTCCTACTGATCCGCAGTGCTGTTTCCCAGCGAGACTGCTCGCAAGGTTAATATTATGTAACGCATGTTAGGGATTCAGTCAAACCATACAAATGCGCGCACACACACACACATACAGTATGGTGTCCCCTGGGACTGTAACCTGTAAGCTAAAGCCAGCTCGTCACTTCTATTTTTAGGTACCACTGAAACACACACTCGTCCTGTTTGTGGATGGACACTGATGTTCCATTAATTCATTTTTTATTGTAGTGAGAGATGAGAATCAGTAAAGTCTAGGTATTTGCTAGTGTGACAGTGTCTGTCCACACACACACACACACACACACACACACACACACACAGCAATCATTATTGAGATTGCCAGACAAACAGGGCTCACCCAGAACAGAGCAGCCATCATCAGTCCGTCAGATGACAGACCTGACTGAGAACAGGATTAGGA
This sequence comes from Coreoperca whiteheadi, assembly GCA_011952105.1. Taxonomy (NCBI): domain Eukaryota; kingdom Metazoa; phylum Chordata; class Actinopteri; order Centrarchiformes; family Sinipercidae; genus Coreoperca; species Coreoperca whiteheadi. The sequence continues at coordinate 14,831,505 of CM022477.1, forward strand.
CTCTGTCCTCTGCTTGGAACCCTCTGAGCTCAAGTGTTTGATTACAGTTTGACCACTGATACATTTAGCAGAAGTTACTCTCTCAGGATCCACATTCTCTCTCAGGCCTTCTTTCTCCCTGTCACAGAAATAAAAAAATTGCTTAGTTGTTTTGCTTGTTTGTGCATTTCATAATTTGTTTTAAACCATCAGCCGCTCTTCATTACAAATAACCATGTAATGTTGTATAAATTCCTCTCCAGAATGACTCATTCATGCTGTTGTACAGGGCATGTAAGGCCATGAGAGGAAACCATTCGAGAGCTTGTCATCTGGCTGTGGCACAACCATTTGTCACGCTAGTTTGTATAAGCACATGACTGGTATTATAGTCTGAACTCTGGGATTTGCATGACGATTTCTATGGCGATGTAGCACACAAGAAAGACAGATGTGTGCAAAGACCCCATCACATTGCCACATTTTTTAAATCCAAATTGCATGAAAATGTATATTTCACAACATCTGTTTTGCCTCTCTCGCTGTAAATCTACCAGTGGACACACACATACATTATAAAACTGTAGATACACATGCACAGAGCTCAGACAGACAAATAGGATGATTTAACAAACACTCAATAACACATGTTAGCATGTGTGACACCAGAGGTGTCAAAAGTATTCACATTTTTTACTCAGGTAGAAGTATAGATACTAGGGTTTAAAAAGACTTCTGTAGAAGTTGAAGTATCAACTCAAGCTTTTTACTGTTTTTACACTTTTACTTAAGGAAAAGGACATAAACGTAGGCTGCGCCACAGGGGCCTATAGTGCACTACCCCACCTCCTCAAAAAAACATTTTTCTAAAGGCCATAATGACTATAATGTTATATTAAAATGTTAATGTTGAAAAATTTGGGATGCACTAGGCTACCTGTTTCAGCCGCATATATGCCCATTGAAAATGAACGCATTTTGGTACAATGCAAATACATTAAAGAACTATGACGGACATCTTCGTACATGGCTACGTACGTCTGCTGTAACTAACTGTTTTTAAATAACGACCCCAAATCTGGCTGTGTCCTTGCTGGAGTGCGACGTGATTTGTGTCAAGGGCAGGTGTGATGTATCGCGTACAAACCAATAGGCTGTCGGAATGTTTATACTTCTCATCCAACCACAATCAAATTCACTCTATCCGGATGGCGCAATTTATCTGGTTTATCAGGCTTTTCTTTTTTAGGAGTAGGAGTAACAAGGCTATTTTTAAAATGTAAGGAGTAGAAAGTACAGATAATTGCATGAAAATGTAAGGAGTAGAAGTAAAGATGTCTGCATTGTGTATTGGTTTGGGAAGCGCATCCCCTTTGAATGAAAGTCAGCGCACCTACTTTATCTTGAGAACATGTTTAAAAAGTGTGATTTCTGAGGTTTAAATCTTACAATATATAAATAGAATCATATTTTGGTAATGTCCTTTCTTAACACTGTTGCATTGCACACATCTGAGTGCATCTGACATTTTGTCATTTTGTCCATCACGTGTGGCTGTGTACTTGCATACTTGTGTTTGTGTGTGTGAGTGTGTGTGTTTGTGTGTGCGTGCACGCATGCACGCATGCCCAGAAGTGCAGTAGGATTATTTCTCTTCTGTATTTGCTGCTGGGGATTCCCAGGCTGCCCCAAACAATGGAGGATGTTTTTGTTACGCAGTAAAGCTGCTCACATTCCCCCTCCTTCCATCCCTCAATCCATCTGTCCCCCTCCCCTCCATCTCCCTCACTCTAATACACTCAGTCCACCAGAACACAGATGCATTTGTCCTTTTCCATCTCAGTGGAGAAAACTCAAAATCAAACCAATAAAAATCCTCTTGTGACAAGGGATTTTTTTTCTTAGACATGAGTGGCTTTGTGTGTCAGCCTTTGTGGTGTTCTGTATGTGTGTGTGTGTGTGTGTGTCTGTGTCTGCATATCATCAGTGTGTCTTGACCTGTATGCGATTATAGGTTGTTAATTCATCCACCTGTGTGCTCGCTCCAACACACCACTTCAACCACCGAGCTAACCTACTGCAGTCCCTTTCTCATCCAAGCTAGTTTCCTTTTAGCATTGCAGCAGCCAGGCCTTTTAGATCAATACTCAACACAACAGGACATTGTAGCTTGTCCAGACCACCACGCCAATTGTTCCTCAAGATCAAAACCTGGTTGTATTGATCCGCTCCGTCCTCCCTGTTGTTTCAGCTCAGCGAGCAGTACATTGGAGCGAATGTTTGTACAGGAGTGAGTGATATATAGAGTGATTTAGAGCTCCCTCCAGGGTACCAGAGGAGGAGGCGATTATTTAGCGATATGAGGGAAATAAAGTTGAGGTTGATTAGATTAATTGATTTTTAGATGGCAACAATCTTCTAGTTGATTACACGAAATAGTAGTAATGACTAATTGTAACAGAAGTAGCAATAGTAATAGTAGTGATGGTGCTATTAGTGGTAGTGGTAGCAGTCATGGTTTTATATGCTTTGGGATACTAACTGCTATAACTACGCTCAACTGTGAAAAACAATTTAGTATTAATCATTATGTTTATCACTTCTCATTTATTCATTTCAGTATTAATCATTATGTTTGTCATTTATTCATTTTATTTAGCATGCATTGATCCTGTTGTTTCTGTTTGCTCTTGTCGCATGCTCTTGTTCAGCTCCTTATACGGTTTGGAATGTATGTACATGTAAACTGAACCTTTGCAAGCAGAGGCCTTTGACCAAAACCAGATGTTGCATGCGTTGGTTGCGGAGCACACGGGCATGAAAACATGACATGTTAAATGTATGTTTGAGCTGGACACTGACCATTTGATAGAAAAAGTGTTAACTTTAGGTCTACATACGATCACAGTAAAGTTCTTTGTTCTCCAAGAGCATAACTGTATGGTAAACAGGATGCTCGAGGAGATGCTTTTTGGTAAGTTTGGGTAAGACCTTGTTATCTCCTATAGTAATTACAATATTATACCGCATATACTTCAATCCCCTCTGTGTTTTTGTGCTTATTGTGTCTTGAGTGCTTTATTAGATCATTTCCACGACAACACCACTTTGATGTGCTGTAGCTATTTGTGAAGTGACAGTCCCCCTTAAATCCATCTTTTGAGTAAGAAATGCTTACACCCTGCAGGCTTGAAAGTTGGACGCTTGTAGGTTCTTTATGGACAGCTTGAATTTACAGTTAATTCCAATAATCATATGTTTTAACAGCATAAAACAATAGAATTCTTTTAAACCGCTCATTCAGCATAGCCCACCTCTGCTGTCCATTCTCAGAAACTCTACTGGAAGCGTACGCTGCAGGAATGGATTGAAAAGTTTCTATGGGTGTTTTGATGCCTTTTCTCTGTCATGACAACCTGTCATTATAAATAATATGAATTCGAGCTGACCCAACCCTCCATTCTCTTTGAATAAGGAAACTACAAACAAATTTCAAGCTAAATATAGATTTTGGGTGGAGTGTCACTCAAGGAACAGTGTTTCTATGTATATAAATATGTATATAAATATGAGTTGCATTCCATTCATTGCCAAGACAATAACCAATATGTATTTGAAGCAATGTAGGACACATAAATATGGAGATAAACTGGCACACATACACATTTAAATACAATTATAGGGCACAGGGCCTTCATCTGTTAGCTGTATGTTGTCTCTGCCAACTGAGTTTGGCATGCCCATTTGAGCGCACACCCGCTCTGATGTCTCAGCATGGTCCCTAATGCAAAGCTCTCGAGTGGGGGTGGAGGGGCCCGATGACTGCAGGGCACGACCGGAGGACTTGAGAAAAATCTGGCCAAAGAGAGAGGAAGAGATGTGAACAGTGAACCTCAGCATGTAAACTGTAGATCTTTCTCACAGCAGACATTTTGACTTGTTAAACGCAGGTGTAACATTAATAATGGCTGCATTCCATTTAGGTGCTCCCATGCCAGGGCCTCGGTATTGTGCATGCTGGCTCACTGGCATGCCTTACTGGTACACCTAAATGGAACAGAGCCATCATTAATGTTATTAGTTGTGCACACCTGTGCTTTTCCTTCTATGACAATTCAAATCGTCCCCTCTAAGAAAGGGGGAGCCAGAGGGATGAATCATAGTATGTGTGTTTGAGGGGTGAGAGAGAGTGAGGGGCAGTATGAGAAACCACCTCAAGCTCGCCATCACGATGGGGTAGCTGCTCAAATCTCCTTCTTCTCTGATCGCATTACCCACCATTCCTCGGAATCAATGCGTCAAAGCAAACGTACAGCTGCTGCAGATATCTTTATACTACCACCCGTATGTCTCCTTTATGTCAAACCAGTTGAGATAATTTAAAGCGTACAAATGTGCTTTCTTGTGTCAATCTGGGAAAAACAAATGCGTATCACTGTGACAAATGCACACTGAATATTGTGAATGTTAGAACTCCACATTGAACAGAGTGAGTTAAATCGGAATGATGACAGTTTGATGTCTGCAGTAGTCAATACATCTCTGTCATGCTGAAACGCCAAGATGTTTGTCTTTCTGTCTTTACAGTCACAGTTTAAGGTACAACATGCAGACACCAGTTCAGAATATTAGATAGCCTGCCTCTATCTATCTTTATTGCTTTATACACACTGTACTATATGTACATTCTATACATCTGAAAACTAGAAGGGTAAATTTGTTTGTAGTGCGAAACCATTCAAAAACATTAACATTAAGATATGTATGCGAAACTGACAGTAGTTTTATTATGTGAATTTAGAGTATACCTGATATGCTTGTGTGTTCAATTAATTTAAACATTTTGGTTTTAACGAAATTATACTCCTTACATTTCAAGATCATGGTAGGATTTCAATTAAGCAAGTAGAAATATATATGCTCACTAAATCACTCACACTGTAATTTCTTTTACTACAACCTTATGGTGTTTTTCTCTCAGGGATTTGTGTGTGGGGATTTTTAGACATAATTGATGTAACTGTTGATTATGGCTCATCAATGGATTCAGAGATTTAGGTTTGACAGGCAATCGTTTTTTGATTACATGAAGGATTTTTCAGCATTTCCCCCCCTTTTCTTTAAATTTGGAATAGCCCATTCCTCATGCACCACAGACCTTGTCACTCCTGCTGTTTGCAGGTGGAAGGTGTAGGACGGCCATATGTCACTTCTAATACACATGGAGTTGCTAGCCGGTTGTTTTAAGCCGACAACAAGGAAGCTCGGTGGGAGGTGTAGTGGCAAAGACATGATTCTAACCTGTAAACGCTTTAACCTTAAGTGATTGACTTAAATCGGCAACTCTGAGTACAGCTCAGTAAGTGCAGATTGAAAGAAGAATGAAGCTAAGTCTTTAAGTGTGAGTGTTAGGTCTGCAGGAAAGAGAAGTGTATAGTCACAGTCCTGCACAGGACTAAGAATAGGTTGGATGATAAATAAAAAGAGCAGCGCATTGAACGTCCTACATAGTAAATGATAAACCATGCTCATGTGCTTTCTCTTTATTTGTTTCTCTCTATCGCTTCCACCTCTCCTTCTCTCTAAGGTGAGGAATGATCTAACCAAAGAGCTGGAGAAAGCAGGCATTGAAATCCCAGATACAGAAAGTTTTTCCAACGACCCCTGTGTAAATGTGAAGAAGCTCAAGGTAAGTGATCCATCTTTGGCAATTAATAATACTATCTAACTAAATAAAAAAAAGTGAAATGATTCAATTTCAGTTTTACTTAGATGCACCATATGACTAGGGTGTTTTTATTTATTTTTTTGTACTTTGTTTATTGGATTTTTATTGAGGAAACTGTAATGGCTGGGTGGGTCTATACAGGGACCTCTAATGACCTGCTCTGACTAATGGATGTTTGATGGGCCTTTTAAGCATATACAGTATATACACATACACATATGCATACAGAATTTCTTATTTTCTTTCTCTCCTTTAAAACGAAATGAGACGGAATGAAATTAGACCATCATGGGACCAATATTCAGATGTTAGACCTCTACATTTACGCCTGGTTTTAACATGCATGGTTGACCAGAATTTGCTTGGATGAAGCAAAAATGCATGAAAATCAGATGTATATGCCAGAGGCAGACAGAGATGCATTTGGCCTCATTTACCAATTGTATGTGCACCGTGAGACAGTGCCACATACAGTTTACAGTAGGAAACATTGTGAATGGAAGTCAATCAAACCCATGACCAAGTGGCTGGTGAGCTTAACTAGTAATATATATGTTCTCAGTGCAAAGGAATATAAAACTATCATTAGATTTGCACACAAGTTACATACATGGCACAGTGAGGTGTTGGAAGTGAAGTGAAATGGAGTAGGAGGACGAAAGAGAGAGGTCTGATGTGTGAGTGGAAGATATGACGTATGCAAGATGTAGCAGGGTGAAAGAAATGCAATAGAGATGACGAGACAGAGGGATCGAGTAGGAACAGGAGGATAAGTTGTCTTTCCTAGAATATATGTGTAATTCTGCATGTTGAGGGCTGACATTTTAAGCTGACACCATCCTTCCTTGATCAACTCTAAATATGTAAATCACGGCGTCACCTCGAAAGCTTTTCAGAACGTTTGGATGGGGTGGGCGGGGGGCCTCTGACACCCTAATGGTCTGTTTCCCGCTCATCTCGCAACACCAGTTTGCTCCCCGACAGCTACGTCATATGATGAGGTAGAGAGTGACACAGATTTTGTGGTTAAGGCTGGTCTTTTTTTGGTACAGTGTTGTGTGTTATTGTGTATGTGCGACTGTGTGGGGCCAGGGGAATAAGGGGGCCATTGCGTCACTGTGTGATCCACAAATAGAGCACTCACATCTGTGATCCAGCTGGAATATTCAAAAAGCAGACAGGAATCTCTGCTGCAAGTTGTTGAAGCAGCCTTCTACATTTCTCTGTCGCTTTCTGCTTTTTTCATCTTCGTCTCATTTTCTCTGTCTCACATTACTGGAGAGGCTGACAAAACAACATCAGAAAACAAAGGCAGGCTTACACACCCACACCCACACACAGAGACTCATACACTCATACTTAACCTTGTAATTTGAGTAATAATCAAGTTTATTCTTCTTCAATTCGAACATAAAATAACAATGCTAGCAATTCAATGCTTGTATAGACCAGGACTTTTTAAGATTTTTGTGACTGAAGGCCATTTTAGAGAGCTTGCATTCAATGGAGGACCACATGAGAAAAGAATGTCCTAGAATCTAAATTAAGTCCGTAACACTTTATTATTTATTATAATTTAATAATTCATCATGCATTCAGAACTCTTGCCCCTCAGATATGACGTAGTAGGGTATGGTCCATTTCTTTTTAAACCTTTGTTTTTGCCTCACAGAAGCAGCAGTTGTTTGCATGGCCAAGGGCCCTCCATGCATGTATTACTTTCAATTTTATTCTCAAATATGGTTGATTTGTAAACTAACTTTAACTTCCCCTTTAGCTATTAAATTATTTAAAAAGAAACTGTTTCTAATTTTAGATTTCAGTGTTCCCCAATGGTGGTCTAAGCTCTGAAATCTGAAAGAGTTGGTGGCAACAAAACCATTGAATTCAAAAGCTAACCTTGGATTGAAAATTAATTTTTCTAATAAGATTATACATCAGTGCACCACTATTCACCAGCATAGTAGCTAAATGCTTCACTAGTGTTTACAGGGGCACACATATCCACAACATCTTTAACCTGGGCACTAGGTACTGTATATTGGCCATGTTTATAACATAATAGTAGAATCCCAGTTGTAAACAAAGCTTACATTGTTCTTTAATACAAAATGATTTTACATGCTACATTTCCTTGTGGACCTATAGAGAGAGAGGATCAGCTCAAGACAAATGGTTTGTGCTGATATTATCATTATAAGTTTGTCCATTTCATAGGGTCTGCTATTGATAATATCATCCCTACAGCTGCTGCTGTTCCTGTAATCCACAGTGTTTTCTTGGCTCTGTTTTCAAACTGATGAAGCACCTCTGCTGGTCCAAATCCCCAAATAGCACCAAGTACCAGCAAGAGTCTCACAGTGCGAACACAGTCCTCTTCACATCCAGCTTTAAGGACCAATCCACACCAAATTCAACAGTTTTCTGAATGCTTTTGAGTTTGTTTTCTGCAAATGTGGGTTTAGTGACAAGGTCAGGAATGCTCAGATATTGTGGCGCATACTGACATCATTTTGGGGACTTTTATTTTGAAGGCAGCAGCCTCTTTACTCTAGTTCAGATAAAAATGCCATATATGTGGTCACAACAGTGTGTATAACATTTAATGCTCACCTAGGATCAATTAGTGATCAAACGCACGCACACATCTGTCCAGCACCCTCGCTGCACAGTAATCATCACAAACAGTCGGGGGGATGGTTTAGTGGGTACAAGCACCACATTACCAGTCTACAAATCACATCTCCCACAACCTCATAAAAGACCATCATTAGTACAGTGTTTGTGTGTATGTATGTGTGTGTGTGTGTGTGTGTGCATAATAAGCTTTAACAGTGCCTGATTGGGCTTATGAGGTACAATATTACTCAAACCATTATCACATATAAATCACCATCATAAAGTTACAAACAACCCTGTCATGGATAAAGCATTCAAGGCTGCCCTTAACACTACCCTGTTTGAGAACAATTATTGTTATAGTTATATAAAAGCTTGAGCAATGAGGGTAATTTGAGGCCATGTAGTGCCTCAGTTGACCTGTAATGCACAAACACAACACACTTACTCATGGCCTTACCAACAACTACACAGTCTTTTCTTGTTGTTGCCAAGCAGGCCCGAATGTATACTGAGGCAGTGGTTCTTGGCCATAACTAGTGTCATTTGGGTTAAGTGCCTTTCCTCCAGGGAAGGGCAGTGTTATTGAGCAGCCATTCATACTTCACACACACACACACACACAAAATAACGCAAGAGTGCCCCCGAGAGAAGTTGTCACCTGCCCTTCTTGCACATCTACACACATTCACATTGTGACGGTGCCAGAGCAGTGGAACAACACTAAGGGCTTTATAGAAAAGATCCCTTAAATGTCCCAGCATGCTCTCTGGCACTGATGAAAAACCACCAGAGAAGCCTTTTGATTGAGCTGCTCAGCTTTCTGAAAGCGCTCATCCTTTTTAGTGTGTGATTTTGCGTGTGTGTGTCCCATATGCTGTTGAATTTGAGGGCAGGTAGTAGGCTACATTAGCATCTATCTATCTATCTATCTAGAAAGCTATAGCTAAATATCCATCTACCAGTCATCATCATAATCTATCTAACTAATCTAAATCTATCTAATTTCTTTATATAATCTATCCAGTATATCCAATCTCTTTAGAGCAATAACTACAATGTTTGGCTGTTGGGTAGCTCTGTATCTAATAGCCTTAAGGAATTGGAATTAAGATGACAGTGATTGGTTGCCCCGTCTGATCTGTGGATGCATGACATATGGTAGAGAGTGCCTGAGGGAAGAGGACTTCATGAACTGTATTTGCAATGGTTTCTCATTATCGAGAATACAGGCAGGACACCACAGGTTCACTGAAGTTACAGCTTGAGTGTTTGTCACTCCACCGTTTTTTTTAAAAAGCCGCCTTTGTTTTAATTTTTCATTATAGTTCAACTCAGACCGACTATAAAACATGTTTTCAGAGTGCTTTAGAATTGCATTTCAAAAAGGCCCAGCTTGAAGTCAGCAATGCCACTAAAATGGCTAATGGTTTTTTGTAATGTATAGCATTTTTACCTAATCAATATAAGACGGGACTGAACACTTGAGAACTGCATGTAGCACTTAAAGTACATGACATTACCATAGAGAGCCCAGTCAAATTTCAGTATGTTTACCTAAAGAATGAGAATCCTATTACAAGATGACTGTTGGTGACAAATCCCAAAATAATAAAGTAGGTATTCCATTCAATTCAGTCTTCAATAACATAATCAATTCAGTCCTTCTAGATTTGGTGCTCTGTCTGTCTGTCTGTCTGCACTGTCAGGGTTGAAAAAGGGCCTCATGACAGACTTTTCTCCATGTATCACACATCACCTCCAGCTTCGCTGACCAAATGTAGATTCATCAAACCTGTGTCAGTATTATTGGATTAGATTTGGAGCAATTTTGTACTGTAATGTATGTGTTTGTGTTTTAACATGCACATATGCACAAATCCACTTTGTTGCATATGTGTGTGTGTGTGTGTGTGTGTGCAGGCCTGTGCTTGTGTTTGTACTATATGCTTGTGCACACTAAATGACAGACTGTTGGCCCCAGAACCTGATCTTTTTCCCCACCATGAAACACGCTGCACTTCCACCCAGGCAATCTGAATTATTTACCGAGTCAATCACCAGGCCATGTGCTCTGAATCATGTAAATTTGTGCTCTCAAGCCTTGTTATTGAAGCAGGCAATTCTGCCCGCTGACACTAATTTCTCTCTTGTTATGGATTGACACAATGCGACTTAAAATTGCCTTAGCCTCTCAGCCACTGGTTCGCGTCTCAGATACTACATACTTCGTAGCTACTGATGAGATAGACATAATGATGAAAATACAGTGCACACAAAATGGCTGATTCTGTCCATTTGTTAATAAAGTGTGATGTGGCAGAATGATGAGAAACGGCATCACAAACGAGGAAACTGATCCTAGAGCATATACAAATCTTTTTCCAGCGAATGTATTTATTGAAGTGCAGTTCCAGGGTAACGAGCAAAAATGCCTAGCATGTATTGCAACATTACTGTAAAGCCAGGCGTTCGAAAATCACAATAAAAAGCTTGCAATGAGTGCAATGATCACTGTATTTAAAGGTGTAAATGATGCAATATAATATTGATTATATAATCATGGCGTTTCACATTGTACACAATCTGTAGAGGTACCTTATGTTTGCTGTAACATTTTGTGTGCATGAGTGCTAAAAAAGAAAGTGCTCATATTTGCCATTTAAGTCATGGCATCTTATTCTTTCTTTTTTCAGGACAACGATGTGAGAATCATCATTGGCCAGTTTGATGAGAACCTGGCCTCCAAAGTCTTCTGCTGCGTAAGTCCCCAGTCTACACTCAGCTTACAAATATCCTTCATATAGAGCAGCTGGCATTATGTAAGAATAATTGCACATAAATGAATCTCCATATATCATACTGTACATCCCTACTGTTACATTGCTTCAACCTCCGTGTCTTCTACCCCACCCAGGCGTACAACCTGAACATGTTTGGCAGTAAATACCAGTGGATTATCCCAGGCTGGTACCAGGGCAACTGGTGGGAGCAGGCCAACACAACCAACTGCACCACCAAGAAGCTTCTCACAGCCATGGAAGGATACATCAGTGTGGACTTCGAGCCACTTAGCGCTCGTCAGATCAAGGGGATCTCTGGCAGGGTGAGTGACACCCACTGTTGTACTCCAGAAGACTGTAATGTTGTTAACAAGTAATTAATTGTGTCATGAAGTCAAAGTTTATTTAAAACCAGTTAGAAAAATCTACAGTAGTGATGAGACGAATAACCCAACACAAATACATTCAAACTTGATTTTCATGTTATTTCAGAAAGACTGGGTGCTAGCCAGATATGGTCAAATTATGCTATTGATGGAATGTGCAGCGTACAATATAGCAGCCTGTGGTAAATAAAGTGCGAGTGAACTGTGAAACATTTTGGTTCAGTTTTGTTGAAAGTCTTCACTTCACTTAATTTTGGATTCTTTTTATAGACCTGAACTTAGTCACCACTGTACAGTGGTGTCCCTGAGATCAATTACAGTGTCCCTTTAATTGTGCCACAAAGTTACATAAATAATAGTGTATATGAAATAATCCAACATTAATGCACAACATATTTAAAAAGTTAAGAGATGCACATTTTCTCATCTTGATCTCCTCTCTTTTACCTCTCCTTTAGACCCCTAAGGAGTACGAGAGGGAGTACAGCCGAGAGCTTCAGCAGAAAGGTGTGGAGGCCAGCAAGTTTCATGGCTTTGCCTACGATGGGATCTGGGTCATCGCTAAAACCTTGACACGAGTGATGGAACTGCTCCGGGTAAAACAACGGCAGAACACCTACCACAACTTCACAGTTGATGACCGCGAAGTGGGGAAAATGGTGCTGGACGTCATGAACGAGACCAACTTCTATGGTGTTACAGTAAGCTGATTTTTTTTTAAACATGAACATTATGTAAAAGTATGGCACAGTCTGACATGTTGGAAGTTAAGATGGGTTTCTTTTACTTAATTCGCTTTCATGATGTACACTGAGCCATCAGAGCAGCGACTGTCTACCCTTAGTTGAGATATGCGAACACAAGGATACTTTCCAGATATTCACTTACTGTATATTTATGCACAAACAGTGTAAACTCTGTGTGTTTTATGTTTTTACAGCAAATGTCAGAATAACACATAGAGGCATTAATTACTGCTCTGTAAGGCTGGAAGCTTGTTTGCAGAGAAGGTTACTTAGCCATCCTTGTCTCTGTATGAAGCCTAAAGTGATGTCATTTGGTGCTGCCGACTCCCTCCAATGCATTCAAGATTGATCCTGGTGGCTATGCTAGCTACAAGCTGTGCGTGTGTGTGTGTGTGTGTGTGTGCGCTCATTCTCACTTCCTATTGAGCTGTTAGAGGATATCTCCTGTTCCCCCTGTAAAGGCCACTCCATTAGTAGAGGATACCATGCTGCTTCCAGCCTAGACAGCCAGTAGGCATGTAAGGCCTTACAGTGCAGCAGAACATTGCTCGTATTATATTATATATGTGTGTATATATAGAGTTTCCCTTCGGGGATCAATAAAGTATTTCTGATTCTGATATTTTATATAATATAAAAAAAATAATGCAAGTGGAGTGCAAGGGACACAAATTGGTGATACTGGAAAATTACTGTTCAATAATACTCAGCATTTTCTCATAAACATTGACTAAATGTGGAAGGGTGAAAGACTAAAGTCAAGATGGGACACGAGAGAGAAATGCATGGAGACAATAAGGTAGAGAGATACAGATGCTAATACAGTATTATGTCAACAGAACAAGAGAGAAAGAGAGGGGGACATAGCCTTGAAGAAAATCAGTACTGGCTACTGACTTGTGTTATTGTGAGGTCCTTTGGGGCTAATGTCCCTGGGGGTATATGTGCGTTGCAGCACTATACCGAATCCCTCGGGTCGTCATTCCTCACCCCTCTACTCTCACCTCTCTCACCACAGACCCACTCAGGGCTGCTGATCAGGGGCAGGCTGACATTGAGTCTTTCCTCAGAGACTCAGGGAAGCAAAGCAGTGCAGGGATAGTGAAACAATTCATTCGCTTTTTACTCCAGGCACGCAAAAGATGATGAAGTCCTGTTAGGTTGTTTTGTTAGGCTAGCAGGCCTGATCAAGTTGATCCTACATATGTAGCCACAAGTTGTGTAAGAAGTACTCAAATCCTTTACTTGAGTAAACGTAGCAATACCACAGTGTATAAATACTCAATTGCAAGTAAAGGTCCTGCATTCAAGTTTTTGATGAAGAAAGAAATTACAGATGTATGTGCCTCAAAAGTAAAAGTTCTCATAATGAAGAAAACCCTTTTGTGAGTGTTCTCTCTGAAAGTAGCAGAGTAAAGTAGAACGTTTTAAATAATACTTATGTGAGGTATTTGTACATCACTTTACATATACTTAGTTACTTTTGACCTTTGGGAGCCATTATTGATCTCCCACTTTATGAATGAATCCCATTAATGCTGCTGCTTTTTGTCCCTGAGTGGGAAGCTTGCTGTCACAGAGTAAGGATGCAGTGATGACCTAAATGATGAAGAAATAAAGAAGTGAGCCACTTGATTTTGAGGTTTGAGAGAGTGTACAGTTTTCACATATCAATCAGATTGTTTAGTTTTACATAACAACATGAAATTTTGGAACATAGTCTGCAAATGAGAAAATAATGGGAAATGGACCACCACAAATCCTCAATAGAATAAAAACGTTCTGAGGAAGAATATTGTGCACGCGGTAAACAATTATGTTGTTTGAAGACAGCGGCTTTGCAAAATAATCAAATGCATCTTTGTACCAAAAGAAATGAGATCTGTCGACTATAATAGCTGTTTTTTTAAGGGATTACATGAAATGAGATTAATAGTGTCCCCTGTATGTAGCACACACATAGCACATAGAAACTTCCACCCACACATGATGATCAAAGAAATAGGAAGGCAGTTTCCCTTCCACACTGCATACATTTTTTATGCTATTTTCGCATTTAGATTTCAAACGCAGCTATTACACAACTTGATCGGTTTGCTTGTGAATTGAAATAACTTCTACTGGTTTTCCAATAAAATGTATCCACATGGAAGCACCAGTAAAATGGCAAATTCAGGCTGTTTAGCTTTGGTTTAAATGTTATGTGTGCGTGTGTGCTTGATCATGCGGGATCATGCCCTGGCTTGAGCCTTGTGTCTTTCCTGATGTCACGATTTTACGCTGTGTGTTTGCTGTGTACAGCACGGTTTGTCTCGTGGGACCAAACCGTGTCTGTTCTGCAATGATCTCAGTCCTGCTGCTGACTCTGTAGCAGAGGCAGCTGCAGCAGCAGGAGAGTGATCATGGAGGGCTCCACAGTATTGATCTAGCTGCTGTCAGGGCCACAGAGAAGATGGCTGATGTTAGCTGGGAGAGGCTTTCAGGGCACGGAGTGTGCAGATAGCTGCTAGAACCATAGGATGATGTACACTGGAATTCACAAGGGATGGCCGCATAGGAAGAGTCAACAGTTTGTGACTGGGGACGACAAGTGTGTTTGTATGGGTTTGTTTGACTGTTTTTTATCTGTGCTCATTGTGTTGGTATCAGTGTCTGGGTAATGGTGAGTAGCATAGCCTGAGGCTTGACAGTCACCTCAAACAGACACACTGAGGTGAAACAGTGTGTGTGTGTGTGTGGGGGGGGGGGGGGCAACTGTGTGCATCACAGTTCCACTCGCATCAACCCTGTTCCCACCTCAAACCCTGAAAACCCGGAGGATGTCACACCTGCAGCCCACAGAGCGACATCTCATTTGACCCCAGCACTTCTGTCACTGACAGTTTTCTCACCTCCACAGACAAAGTAATACCTGGCCGCCTCCACCTGTCTCACCTCAGAAAGACACATTCACACACACACACACACACCCAGACACAGTGATTGCTCCGTCAGTGACCATTGTGACTCAGGTTTGAACGTCCTTTGAATATTAGACAAGGGACACCTGCCTGGGTCAATACACTCCAGTGTGGTTGCCTAAGCTGTAGAGGCGCAGAATACCTTGTGGAAAGATGCTTTACAGTAGCTTCTTTGAATTTTGGTCAGAGTAGGTTAGTTTAATCTTTGTAGCACAGACATTTATTTCCAATTAAGAATGTCAGAGTCAGTGCCTCTGCCCATGTTTGATATGCTTTGCATATTCTACAAACTGTGTATACACTTGAGAGAACAAATTGGGGCTGTTAAAATAACTACAGTACACGCCATTTCAATGAGGTTTGTGATAGCTCCACCTTTGTCGATGTGAAGGGCAATTATGGTGGCAGTGCTAATGCACAGCGAGAGCATGATGGTGCAGCTGCTCTATACCTGGATACATACGCTCACAGTCATTCCGGGTTCAAACCAAGTTCCCCTATTTTAAACCCACATTGTCTGACCCTGTTTACACACCACAGTTATCTGAATGTAATACCCCAATGAGCTGATCTGAGGTGCACTGCACTATCCTACTTACACATCAGGCATAATTGCATAGCATATTGTAGGAAAGAGCAGTGTGTGACGAAAGGAACTTGTTAGCGTTGACAAGTCAGATTGACAGTGTGGTGTGAAATCAGTGGCAGAGGATCTGTTGTACTCACCAGGGTAAAGGCAACATTGGACACCCACGAGTAGCTCTAACCCTGCTCACATCATCGGGGACACATGCATGGACATAAGCATAATGTGACAACATATTAAGTGCATACACATGGACATGTTTGCATGAGCACACTCAAACAAACATCAAAGATGCCACACAAAGACTGGGATTCAAACAGAGGGGTGGGATCCTGCTCTGCTACTTCAAAGCTTGCCATCTTTTTGAGGCAAAATTGGCTCTCCAGCTTCCTTTCCCATATTTCCCCCTCAGCTGTCTTTTAATCAGGCAATGCAAATGCTCTCTGTCTATCTGTCTATCTGTCTATCTATCTCTCTATCTCTCTATCGCTCTCTCTCTGCCATCACCTTTGTTAGCCAGCCAGTAATATGTAAACCCAGTTAAATGTGTAATTAAGGAGCTCTGTAAGCAGATGGCGGGCTGAATTAATTGAACAGTCTTGGTAGATGAAGAGGGAGAGAGAGAGATAAAGAGACAGAGGGAAGGCGAAAATAGAACAAGAGAGCGAAAGAATGAGAGTACGTGGAAGAGACAAAGTGACAGACGCCAAATTGGTTTGAATACGTCTTGTGATATTGCCACAAAGTTGAATTTCTTTTGCCTAACTTGTTTTTGTTTGCCAGACGCTCCCTGGCTTGAAATTGCTTATGTTGTTCATGTGAAGTTTAAATCAAAGACTTTCCGTTGTTTTCTGTTTTTTTTATGTTTTAGGTCGGTTGTTTGACCGATAAACACACCTTTTTGTGAGAAATTAATATTGAGAAATACAATGTAGAATTAAATCTCAGCCACATTCACTGACCACTACATACAGCCAAATGTGAAACACAATTAAAGTATTGCCTTTTTAAATGCTTTCTGAGCCCAGATTAGTACCAATGCTATGTGAGCAAGCACATTTAAATAAGGCAGCCTTGCTGATCTGATGTTGTTCCAAGGATATTAGCAAATGAATTGGCCCAAAGATAATTTTGTTTACCTCTATAAACAGATCAATTTTGGCCACTTCTAATCAAATGAGATGCAGTATGTGCAGCAGCCGAGATTCTGCCCTTTGCCTGCCAACGCTCCAGTATCAGGAACGCACTCTGCATAAATTTAGTGGAACTAAGCTCCTTTTTTTCCTACCGAAATTCACTTTGCTGCTTGTGCTGCATCTTCTTCAAAAGAATAGAATTTTTTACAACATGTATATGTGTTTCCAATGTTTTATGTAATATTAAAGACATATTATATTTTTGTTTTTCCTTCTTTTCAGGGCCAAGTCATGTTTCGGAACGGAGAGAGGATGGGCACAATAAAATTCAACCAGTTTCAAGGTATGTGTGACACCACTACTTCTCAACTCCTCAGATTAACCTGGCATGATTTGTTTGGGTTTTGCAGTCATTTCAGAACATAACTTTTGCTCAATCTATTTTGAATGGAAAACATTGTTTCAAAGCTTCAAGAACTTTGCTTTGCCCTATTGACGGATCTTTTGTGCTCGCTTCATTCAGCCTGTCACTCCCACCTCCAGTCATCCGCGCTTGTTCTTGACCTGACACCTTCTCTGAGCCGGAGTTCGAATTAGTGCTATAATTTGTTGAATTCCAACTACTGCAATTGTTTCAGAACCTTTGCAGAATTAACATCGTTTTTGGAAAGCTGATAAAAATCAGAAGGCTGCCCCTCTTGATAGGATAGTACCTATAATAGGTCCTGACCAATAGAGCTTAGGAAAGCTTGCAGCAGAGTCATACACATGGGAAAGGGAGGCTGAAGGATTTAACAGTTTTGAAGTCAAACGCTTTGTACTCACATTTATCTCATTTGTTGTTTTTCTCGAGAGCATAGTGATTATTCGCATGACTGCAAGGGGTGTTTGTCAGAAAAACAGAAACGTGACACATTTTAGGCTGTTTGTCGTTTTACTGGTGAGGAAAGTGCCCACAAGCCTCTTCGCATGCAGTTGCATGTCCTTTCTGTGTCTGTGTGGTTGCAGGTTAGGTGAACTATGCTAGATCTCCTCTGTGATCATAGGATGTATGTCTGTAGTCAAGGTTTGTGCATAAAAAACATCAGTACTCAGTACTCTCTGTCCACGTAGCATCATCCTGAGGTTGTTTTTGAGCCAGCAGGGGCTGCTGAGTGCGAGAATAACCCAGAGATTGCATCTTGATGCAGGGAATTCCCAGCTCCTAGGCTCCCCCTCTGCATGGGGCTGTTCAGTCCTGTCTGCCTAACCATCTTATCTTCCCCACTGCAGAGGGGTTTCGATCCCTCTGGCTGCTTACATCACACTCTATGTGTGCGTGTGTGTGAGATAGAGAGCAGTATGTGTGCTTGCCTCTGTTGGTGCACGTATGTATGCTAATGCTGTTACAGCCCCGGCTCAGTGGGTTTGACAAAAAGGGAGAACACACAGAATTTATAGTAATGTAAATATTATTTCATGTTTAACTTAAACAAAATTAACACAACAGTAAATAAGTCTGTAGTGTGAAAGTATGGTTGCATGGAAATTTGTCATTGTATAGGGAAAAGAAGAGAATTTACAAAACTGAAAATGAACCATCAGGGTAGAGGGTGGTGAGTGAGACAGTTGCTGTATTGTAATTCCATATTCGATAGTAATTGTACACAGTATGTACTTTATACTATTTATCATAATAAACTCCAGTAATAGACGTGTGATCAGTGTTCTTTAATGTCCTGCACTAACAGGAAAAAGTACAAAATGTGTGTAGAGCGACATTAAAGTCGGGGTATGCAATTCTAATTCAATATACGTCTTTTTGTCAAATTCAGTGACTATCTTCTTACGAAATAGAAAAGAGTGGACAAAAGTGCTTGTGTGTAAGTACAGTACTCTGTCTGCATGTGTGTGTGTGGCAGAGAGAGGGAGATGTTCCAGGGCAGGTTAGCCTGTTTGACTGGGAGGTGATGGGGCAGCTGTCTAAATTAAGGTCTGGCAGCTTTGGATAAGCAAGGAAAGTAAATGTTATCATGTCTGAAATGCAGAATGTTAGGGCTTGATTTTTAGGGATTTTGAGACTGAATGCCTGAATCATAGCCACAATCTTTGTCTGTCTCTCTTTCCCTTTTCTATGTTTCTCTTTCTCTTCTCCCTGTGCTGGTTGTCCACTGTGTTTCCAACACCCATTTTCCTCCACCAAATCCTCCCGTGTGTTACAGCTATCTCTCACTATCTTCTTCTAGCTTTATTATATCTCCACCATCCGTCCCTAACCTTAACCTTCACTCTATCACTCCTTCCTCACTTGTCAGGGATCGTGAATTTGTCACCCTTTTGACCAACCAAGAGCCTGAGCTGCATGGAGTGGAGAAGAGGGACAGCCCCAGCTTGAATATTTCAAAAGGCAGTGGTTCTCAACATGACCCTATCATCGGTCCTCAGCCTCTGATCCTCCATTTTACCCTGTCAGACGTTCTTAGTCAGGGGCCTCGATGGCTCTTATTCCCACTGTTTCTCATGGGGATAAGAGATAGCTCACTACCAGAGGTCTTGATCCTGGTTGCAGTCCCAGAGTACAGATTTTAAATCAACGCACTACCGGGAACAGTAGATAAGGATATATGGCCTTTCAATAATATAGTAAGGTGAGGATATGATGTGTGTGGGTAAAAGGTTAAGATGTTTTGGATCTTTAGAGATAAATGATAGGATTTACTATCTACAACAACCCTCAAGTAAGAATTAATTTCCTGCTTTTCTACCATCTTCTGCAGGAATTTGAACTAGCAACACCCTCACCGCTGTCAGTTTACCCTCCAGGCTATAGTCTTCTCACAGTCCTTTCAACTTAAATAGCTCACAAGAATATCATTGAACTGTACCATCAATGTTTTTAAATGAAGCAGCAATTTTTTTCCATGTTACAATTTCACAGATCTGACATGAAACAAAATAATAATGAACATGATCAAAGACAAACTAATGTGAACAGCATGGGAAACAGCTCTAAATTAACTTAATCAAATTTACAAACACTGCTCCAAAGATGGGTCAGAATGTGTGTGATTAAAGATGCCTGGGAATCGGTATTATAAAAGAGTTACACTGCAAATGAGGTCCAGCAATCATTACTTTGATATTTGAGTTTTCAAACCAGCATGCTTCTCTTGTCAAAAGAGGACACGTCATCTGTGTGTTGCAGGTGCATTAGTGAAAAACATATGTAATGTTTTCAGCATTCAGCTGTGGAGTTGGTGCCCTTTTGAATATTTACAGCAGCAGGATGGTGTATGTGGGATTGGTTCAAAATCAACTCCAAAAACATGTCACCCAGTGTAGCATTGTGTTTTTACAGTTTTTGAACAACAATGAAGCTTTATTGCACAGAGGAATAAGTGATTTCAGGCTTGGCCACACAGACAATACTTGTCAGTGGGATAAATTCCCACTTTTGTTCTCATGAGATTTGTTAAGACAAACAACAGAATATCAACAGCCTCATCCTTAAAGTATTTTGTCATTAGTTTTTCATGTCAGGAAATTTAAGGTAAAAGTTGTCCAGTTAACGAATTCACTGCTGAATTTACAGTTGTTTAAAGTGACTAATCAACCAAAAAGGCATGGAAATGCCATTGCACAGCGACAGGTTGAGTTTAACTTGCCTGCTGCAGCCATCAATATTCCCGGTGGGGTTAGAGTGCTGGGATAGTATTTTAGCATCTCAAAGGAAGAGTGCTGATATATAATCCCTTCTGCTGTTTAGATCCTAACAAAGTACGTGGTCAAGGGAAACATGGTTATTGATCCTCGTTCAGCACTGAGGAGTTTGAGAAATACAAATCCTGATTGTGTATGCACATATAATGTACTGTTCTGAAATTGTCACATATAGTCCGTCTTAACATTTCCAACAGTTGCTCGTGCTTTGATGCCAGAATTGGAGATCAAATGAGGTTGTTCATGGAGAAGAGAGAGAACGCGGTGCCCTGTGATGCTGCAATAGCTGATGTTATCTGTCATTTTCCTAGTCAAGGACAATGCTGCTGAGGAGTTAAATGGGCCTACTGTATAAGAGTGATAACAGGGAGAAGCAGTGAGAGATTTGTACATGCACACCAGAAGAAATTGCAGGTTGTTTGTAGAGTTTACAAAAAACGAATCAGAATAATCTTTTCTATCTTCCCATCTCCCTGGTGTACACTCTAAGTGAGTAATCTTTATGAGTGAAGGAGAGTGAAGGCCCAGGTTTGTCTGACAAGGTCATGCTTCCTCCAATATTACACCTGAGGGACTCGTTGTTTCTAAAAGAGAAAACACTAAATCCTGAAATAGCTGTGTTTGAGCAGAACTCCACAGAGACAGTGGTGTTTACAGACTGGGGTGTACAGTAGTTTACCACCCCTTGACTGTATCTAGGAAATTAATGTATCTTGCACTATAAATACAGAGGTAAAATTGCATTTATTGTTTCCTTCTACATCAGTTGGTGTTTCTTTTCATAGTGTGAATTTGAAGTCTGCTCTTGCTACATTAGAGCTTTTTTATGTTTTTGCCTGTTGGTATCACAGCTGGTTTTGTGATATCTGCTCTTTATTGCCATTTCGGCTTCCTTGAGGTGAAATAAACTGGTAATTGAGACTGTAAAAAACAGGAAGACCATTTTCTGGCCATATTAAGCTGCATCTGAAAGCTACCAATGGCAAATCTTTAAAGATAATCTTGTTGAGTGCCTTAAAATTCTATGATATTTTGTTGTATTACTAATGGGTTTTAGAAGCTCCTGTGATTTAAAGGTCTCCATGAGGTTGTACCCCTCTGCCAGACTGTACAGTTTAAAGCTGGGCCATTCTTCACTGTGTCCAATTAGTATTTGAATTAGCTTTGCTTGTTCTCTCAAAGAAACCGCTGTTACATTTTCTCCAAATGCGGATCACTGTTGCTACATTTTATAAACCCTTCAAGTTGCTGAATCAAGCTAGAAAACCCCAAAACCTGTGTAACCATTAAGTCAATTGTGGGGCTGTTGGCCGTAATGTCATCTTTAGCCTTGTGAGCAACATGGCTAAAAAGGGATGGCAAAGTCGGTCTGTCAGTCTGTCAGTCTGTTGGTTGGTCAGTCCACCACTGTGATCCAGACTGAAATATCTCAGCACGTACACGATGGATTGCCACAAAATTGTGTACATACATTCATGGTTCCCAGACAACTTTAACTAATAACTTTGATGATCCATAGACTTTTCCTCTAGCACTACCATGAGGTTTTCATTTGTGGTTTTAAGTAAATAGTCTCAACAACCATTAGATGAATTCCTATGAAATTTAGTACATACATTATGTTCCATGGAGCTGTAGTGTAGCGTGTGTTTAGTGCTAATTAGCGAATGTGAGCCTGCTAGCCTGCTAAACTAAGGTGGTGAACTTGGTAAACATTATACCTGCTAAACATCAGCATGTTGTGTATTGTCATTGTGAGCATTTTAGGATGCTGACATTAGCATTTAGCCCAAAGCCACTAGCATGGCTGTAGATTATTACTCGTATTAAAAAGTATCTTACGCAGGATATCTAATTGCTTTGAAAGTGTAAAACCAGTCCAGAGAGTGAAAAAAAAAGGCTGTTGGTATCCCAGTAGCCAGTTTGGGCAGATTAAGTACATGCATTTATTTTAATGTCTACATATGTGTGTGTTTCTTTAACAGAGGGCCAGGAAGTGAAAGTGGGAGAGTACAACGCAATTGCTGATGTGCTGGACCTCATCAACAACTCCATAAGGTTCCAAGGTATGAAGAAGGCTAGTATGTATGTGCCTGCATTTGTGTGTGACTATATGAGGATTGACTGAGGGATGTAAAACTCACTGAAGAAGAAAAAGACGACCTGATGCATCTGATTTGTGTCTGTAACCTACTTGGCAATAAAGCTGATTCTGATTCAGATATATATGTTAAAGTCCCATCACTTACCACCTCAGCACTTTCCTCGTTCACTTGCTCACTTGAACCCAAACTCCCTCCAGCACACATACATTCTCAGACACCACCACCACCCAGTGTAGGGACTCGCCGCTCTCCTTTACCACTCTAAACTGTCCTCTCTCAAATAAATTATTTACCAGTCCATTTTTCACCCCTCCCGTGTTTGCTTGTGTTGACATACTTTGTAATTTGTTCGATCCCCCTGGCTATTCTACCCTTCACCACCCTCCCACGCTTTCTCCATCTTCTTGTCCTTGCCCCACATACAGAAACTTTAGGACAGTACCATCTAAGATGCTTGTTTCCACATCCCTGACCACAGTAAGTGGAGAGGTGTAAGATGATGCCATTGCGATCGATTGGCACACAAATAGAGCAAAAGATAAGAAAGTGCAGTGTCTAACCACAATAACTTGACTGTGGTGCATAGAGAGACATGCACTCAACTAGGGGAAACTGGGGACGAGAAAATGGGTCTCAAATAACTGGATATTTGCTGCAGTGTGACTTTTTTGAAGAGAAACAGATTTGCAGGCAGGTCTTAAGTTGTCATAGTGAAGAGAGAAACCTCACTGGAGAAAGTGAAAATGTCCAGAAAACCACTGTTGTTCACATACTAATTTTCGATAGGATGATATACCATGAAAACAACATTTGATGTTCAGTGTTAAATTATGTTTGAGCCTCGCTCATTTTGAGAGATTGTCTTAAACAAAATCTTTTTTTGTATCACACCTTCTCTTCTTCTTAGGAGTGGAGCCTCCGAAGGATCGTACGTTTGTGGATCCGCAGCGGCGCCACATCAACGTGGCCCTCTACAGCATCCTGTCCACCATCACCATACTGGGCATGCTGATGGCAGGGGCCTTCCTGTTCTTCAACATCAAGAACCGCAACCACAGGTCAGCAATCAGCATTGGTGAAGCACAGCACTGAGAGTAGGAGGATGGAGGCAGGGATTAGATAAAGGCTAACAAGTGAAGGTGAAATAGATAAATGTACAGTGCAGAGGGAAAGTAAATGAGGGGTTGGTGTTAAGGGAGAAGGAAAAGAGGGATGAATGAAGGACGGGAAGAATCAGGGGAGATTGACTGGTATTGAAATGAAAGTATGATAAAGCATCAGAATGATGATTAACCTTTTACTGTCTACAGGTACATTATTATTTCACATTTCACTTTCCTCCATACCAGAGTATTTTTCAGGAATAGGACCTATTCTATTTTATTCTATTCTATTTTAATCGATTCTAATCTTCTGTTCTCTTCCAGACTAATCAAGATGTCCAGCCCCTACATGAACAACCTGATCATCCTAGGCGGCTTGCTCTCCTACGCATCAATCTTCTTGTTTGGCCTGGATGGAGGTTTTGTCTCTGACAAAGAGTTTGAGACCCTCTGCACTGTGAGTTCCCTCCACATTTTGTCACTAATGCATAAAATAATGAATAGAAGTTAAGGTTGGATGCCCATCATATTCAGTTCCAATAGTGCAATTGAACCTTGCTCACTGGTTATCAAAATAGTTGTGGACTTTTTGTTTTTTACTAATAGATTTTGTCATGGGATTAGACACATGTTGTTTGCTATTTTCTTACTTCATACTGTATGTAAAATGAAATAAAATACTGCTTAAACACTAATCACTTGCACTATGTGACCAACTGTAAATGAAAACTGATTGAATCTCTCTCTGGGTCGCTAGCTAGCATGGAGCACATTAAGTGTCTCCCCCCAGGTAGCATTACTATGTGACTATGTAGATGCTGGATTAATTAAAGAGTTTTGATTACAGTGATAACTAGTTTCCACTGAGATACCACCCTCCCAGACAAAGAGACACACACATTCAAATGCACACCAGAGTAATGTGAGGCAAGGCACGTCTGAGCTGCCACCACCTGGCTGAAGCTCTGCTGCAGAGCCAAAACAGAGCTTGTCACTTCAGACGAGGTTCTACAGCAAAGGAGCACAGAGGTTGATCCATTCACCAGCAATCAATACGTGCTAGACTCCTTTAGAATAGATGGTGTAATTGTTTTTTTGCACTCTTCTTTACCCAGTGCTCTATCCCTGCCTGGCTTTATTGCTTTCTAGGTAGAAAATGTCACAAGAAGAGGTGTAAATGTGTGAATACAGACTGTTTAAATGTTCATACACAGATATACAAAAACAAACCTGTGTATGGAACCAGCAGCCAGCACATGCAGTGTACAGAAGCACTCTGTAGCTATTTTAGGTTTTCGTAGTCTATATTCAAATTCTAAGCTTTTATAACACGGTAGCAGTGTCCTTTGTACCAAAGCAGTGAGAGGTCTGCATTTTGTTTCTCATTAAGATTAAATGCTCTCAGAAGTGTGACAGCTTCCATGGTCCAGGATGTTCTCCCAGAGCTCAATACTTGGAGATGAAGAATAAATCTGACAGCTTCTTATTTTTAGAATTCTTCACAATGCTATTTTGAATTAACTTCTTGAGAAAAATGCAAATACCTGTCAGATCAGATGTTGTTTTAAGCCTTGATCACCAGTTTAAGACATTACACAATTATGTGTGTTCCTGTTTTCTGATAGGTTCGGACTTGGATCCTCATTGTTGGATATACAACAGCTTTTGGCGCCATGTTTGCCAAGACCTGGAGGGTGCATGCGATCTTTAAAAATGTGAAGATGAAGAAGAAGGTATTGAAAAATGTTATATATTTTACAATAAATATATACAATAATGAATACATTTCCATAAGTCTAGATTTGAAAGGGTACAGTCCTCTAGAAATTCCCTTTTACTGATTCATTTGATTCTTCAAATAATGATACACATTGCACAAAGAAAAACAATGCCTCCTTGACAAATGAGTGTTGATTTTTCATTCATTTTCAATTTTTTTTTTTCCTCGTGAATGGCCATTACAGACCTTACAGTCTTATCCAGGAAGCTTCACATGCCTTTTGAAAGCCCAACACTGGTGTGTGGGTGCTTGTATTCACACTCATGCTTTTCAGCAAACACTCTGAAAGACTGGCAGCCACTGGCACCTGCTTTTAGAATCTTCTCTGTGAAAAAAAGATTCAGAAATACAAATGGCTTTTTAAACATCTGACACAATCTGTTTCACTGGCCTAGTTATATAAAGTGGTGCCGGGCTCTCTGAGTGTTGTAACTCAGCTTGGCCTTTTTGTATTTTTAGATCTTGCCCCCCCCCCCCCTCTCTCTCACCCTCAT
Organism: Coreoperca whiteheadi; assembly: GCA_011952105.1. NCBI lineage: Eukaryota > Metazoa > Chordata > Actinopteri > Centrarchiformes > Sinipercidae > Coreoperca > Coreoperca whiteheadi. Next base: position 14,857,609 of record CM022477.1, read on the forward strand.
GCATATTGGAGGAAGTGTGGGTGGCCTGCCAGTGAGAGAGCAGGAAGAGAGGGAGGAAAGACGGATGGATCAAAGAGTCGGAGAGATTGGAGGGATGTAGGGAAGTAGTGGCAGAAGGGAGGGTTGAGAGACAGAAGGTGTAAGGCAAAGCGGGGCAGAGAAAGGGACAAGACAAGCAATGTGGCTCAATCAAATGGCTCAATCAGAAAGTAGGTTGGACACTGTGAAAAAAAAAGAAGAAAGTTAGAAAAAAGAGGCCAAAGAATAGATGACGATAAAGAGAATTCAGATTACAGGTTAAAAACAAGGAGTCATGACCGAGGTCTGCAATTCTCCGGTTAGGTCACTATGACACTATGGCCTTTCATATTTAATTCATTTTTTTTTTGAGAGTCATCATTTGAGGAAAACAAAAACAGAGCTCAGTAGCTTCGCCCTGAACCTTCATAGCCAATTATCTCTGCTCAGTTCACCCGCTCACACCCTCTTTCACTTGCAAAAAGAGACAAAACAAATGTTTCTTCAGAAGCAGTATTCACCCCTACTGTATATTTCAGCCCTTAAACCTCAAGATGTATTCTCTATTGGTTCATGGCCTGGGTCTGTTTGCAGGACACACACATCACACGTCTCCACACTGATTGAGTGCAGGTGCTTTAGCTTCAGTAGAGTGATAGTTGCTGTTGGTGCCCTGAAATCTCTGTCAGGGGAAGGACGAGCACATGTGTTCGCCATCTTTTCTTCAAACTGTGGGGCTGGAACTGCATCACTCACTCCTTCCCCCAGCCTTCCCTCCATCTTTTTTCCCATACACTGGGAGAGCACAGATTGTAAATCAGGGGTGTGTTCGATAAAGGTTCCACTCGGTGGGCCAGGGCCGGCACTCATTCACTTCTTAAAGAGCTTAGTGCCAGAGACTGTGTTTGTGTGTGTGTGTGTGTGGGGGGGGGGTTCTGTCAGTCAGTGTCCTCCTTTTCCAAATACACACCAGACACAGATAAACATACACACTAACAAAACAAGTCTCACCTTACATAACCCCTCACCCACAGGCCCCTGAAGCTGCTATACTTGTCAGTCTGCCAATCTTGGAAATTTCCTGAGTACTCGTTTGTGACATATTGCTTGATACATGTGCATGCATGCACACACACACACACACACAGACACACACTGAACAAAGCTGAACAGACACACAGTACCAATTAGCTCATTACACTTGCACGCATGCATACATCAACATACACAAACATAATCATCACATCAATTGAGGTTGAAAATAACATGATGAGTAACGTGTAGTGTCACACTACTTCCTGGATATTGATAGCTCAGTAGTAGTATACTGTTGTAACAACATCCTAAGGTTTGGCTACATTATTTAAACTCAAATGATGTTATCACAGCAGAGAGAGTTAGCCCCTGGCAGTTGGTTGACACTACACAGTAAATGGATATAGACTTTTTTTTAAATTTTACAACCATTTCTGTTTTACAAGATAATATATATGTAGTTGAGTCTGAAAGTTAATTCTTGACTTTGAAAACAGTAGTTTTCAAAAATTCATAACTCAAGGTCTACTTACTAGTTTTTGAACCACCTCTCATGTTCAGCAGATGGAGTTTGCTTGGTTATTGAGAATAGAGAGGCATATTAATTTCTCTAGTTCTACTGTTAGTCATGTCAGGGACATTCAGTGTTTTCCATAATTGGGTCTTTTTCTGAATCAGATTCATTAGTAGACACAAAAACACTAGAAACCAACTGATATGTCAGTGCCAATATTATTGGGGGGGGCAGTACATAACACTTCAGGTAATTTAGAGTCATTACATAGTTTGTCTAACAGACTCAGTTGGCAGAGTAACATATCACAGTTGAGCAGATGGTGGTGTAGAGCTATTTTTTTTGTAAATTTCCCCAAAATATCACACATCTTGCATATCTTTGTTACAACTATTTACTTGTTAGAATCATCAAATATTAGAACTATCAGCCAGATTTTAGCAGAATTTATTTAATTTAACATGCAAGTATTTTTATTGGTGTCCATCTTTGCGTCAAATATTTTTTCATTGCCTTTGAAGCAGCCATTTGACCTGCTCTGCTTGTACCTCTAAACTTCCCCGAAGCATTGCAGTATTTGTCCCATGTCTTTCCTTGCCTATATTTGTTCAATACCAACACCATCAAAAGACAGCAGATCAAAAAACAATTCCCTCATGCATCTCATCCCGAGCCCACAAGCGGGTGGAGACCTGTGTGAGACCGATGTGCTGCATCTGAGCTATGTTATACTCTCCAAACACAGCCCAGCCTGTGTTCCCTGACCTTTCCTTTCATCTGCCGTTCCAGCCAGTCAAACGCCATTATAAATAAAGATCACAAACAGGTCACGGCTTTCATCCCTCTAAAGTTCATGGTACAAAAAAGGGGCTTTAGTGGTCGACAGCGTTGGCTCTTGTTTGGTGGATCTTTTCCACATTCTCCCCACAAGGTAACAAAATCATGGCTTGTTGGTGGCATAGTACTGACAGAACTGAATGTCCACCAGTGCTTCTCATACGTGGCCGAATGGAGTACAATCTGATAAATATACTACATGTGCTACAGTGTAAAAGAGTGTTAGTATCGAATTCTGAACCAGGTCTTGGTCTTTTAGACTTGTTTGGCTGGTTTCCTATCTTAGTGGGAGGTTAATTGCATCTAAATGCATTGTAATCACTCCCTGATTAGATGGTTAGAATGAAACCAGCAGGGCTCAAGGTCCTGAGATGGGCTGAGAATCACATAATTACAGTGGTCAATAAGAAATGTTTTTTGAAATGGCTCTACAGACACACATACTATTACATAACATTAGCAGGTGTGTGCTATTCGGCTAATACAAGCATCTCATCTTTTTTCCCCCGTTCAGATCATAAAGGACCAGAAGTTGTTGATTATCGTTGGCGGGATGCTGCTAATCGACTTATGCATCCTCATTTGCTGGCAGATTGTGGACCCACTTAAGAGAACTGTGGAAGAGTACAGCTTGGAGGTCAGTTCACATTTTGATGTTTTTCTCACATCTTGTCTAAACTTGTGCTCAATTGCGGTTTTGTTTATGTTGATATAACATGATTTGCCTCAGCTGGGAGAATCCCTGTGTCACAGATTCTTGTCAAATATGCCTGTGTATTTGGAGTTTAGGCAAACCAAATGTCCGCCTTGGGCTGTAGCGCAAGCATCTTTGTTGTGCTTGTTATTTTTGGGTCAGGATGTGAGCCATTGCTGCCTCCTGTGCTCATCCCATGGCCGGACATTTGCCAGCTTGGATGTGAGACATTGGCAAGGCGCGTTGGAAATGAGGCACTTGGCATCACTTTCTCCTTGCTGGAGTGGTGGCGTGGTGTAGCGTAGAAATGAACTCTGCTTTGCTGTGATTGGTTAGCGTAGACTCAGATTCTTTGAGATTGGTACAGGATTAGTCTAGCTGTGCGCCCAATTGGCTAAAATGAACATACTGTAGCTTTGGCATTAGAGGTTGATGTTGTGTGCAGTGTGTTTTCAGTTAGGCATGACATATTAGCACACAACTGTCAGTAGTATTAAGGGAATACAAACTGTGAATTAGCAAGGCACAGCTGCATATTTATTTTCTCAGGGGATTTAGTCGCTTTGGTTAAAGTAGCAGATTGAGTTTTTATGTTTTCCATATTTCTGAAGTATAAAATATTATGCAGTATGGCTTCACTGTTTGGTACATCTGTCATTCTTTACAGTTTACCACTAGTGTATCCAGCAGACTGCTTAAAGACGGTGGGTTAAATGCTTGAGTCAGGAAGATTTCGAGCTGCATATATTAAAATAGCTGTGAGTCTAGACATTTTTTGTTTTGTTTTTGAGAACATCAGCTCATGACATTAAATAGATGGTTCAGTGTTCCACTGGATAAACATAAGAGGCTGCGGCACTCATTCATTCCTCAATCTATTAAGTTGTTACACAAAAAGATGGCACACATTAGGCCAAGGGAAGCTAATGCAGTGTAATGGTAAAATGGGTTACAGTAGGCGTTTTTTTTTATTTTTAACAGGGGGATGGCCCTCTGTCTTGCTGCTGCCGCCACCCTTTCTCTTTACCCAGTCTGCTGTAGAGAATATAGATAAATTGTTGAAAATTATTCAATTTTGATGGACGGTTTCTATTTCTATCGGTGCAGCTTTTCTAGCCTTTACAGTACTGGTTTAGCGGGCCGTGAGTGAGTGAGGTAAGTTACACACACTCACACACACACACACACTCAGCGAGATACGAGTCGGAGAAATAATTTAACATGGCGTGCGCTAAAAAGAGAAAAGTAGACAGCGGAAATCCAGAATGGACAGATTCTTACATGTTCAATCTTCCCAAAGGCAGTTAAAAACCACTTTGTCTCATGTTCCAAGACTGTGGCGATTATTAAAAGGGGCAATGTGAAGCACGAGACAAAGCACAGAGCATCTTTTGAGCAGGTTAACAAGGGGGTCGGATTTTGGTCATTTTGCTAACAAAGGGGACAGCATACCTCCTTATTCCCCTCCAATTGCCTACTGGTTATAGAGCTGGTGCAGTGAGGGATACTGTATCATTTGGATGGTAGTGTATCTGGGTGTGACACTGACTTGTTAGTGTAATGAAGTGCGCTGCAGCTGTGGTTCATTAAATCTGAATGTATCAATGTGCGTTTGTCCAATTCATGTCAAACAAAATATGCCAGACAAATTCAAGAGAAGAATGACAATGTGTTATCTGATGTCACCTTTAAGGCCTCTTGTAGGTTTTTTCTTACTTACATATTTATTGGGTATGTGCATGTTACTCGGTGTGTTGAACTAACAATAGCATAATTGAAAATTCAATTTTACATTGCTATATATTATTCCCTTTATATGGTGACAAAATATCTCAATGGAACAGGAGAGATTATGTTTCCTTTACTGTTGCTGCTAACAACTGACAAGCAGGAGCAATCGTTCCACCGCAGCTGATATTGAATCATCTGTCTTTGAAGACCACAGGCCATGGACACTGCTAAGTGGTGATTTTTTTCTTCTTTCAAGTTCCCCATACTTCTGTATGTAGGCCACCAGACTAACTGGCTCCCAAGTCCTCCTAAATTGAAGGTATTGGTTCGCTCCTCACGACCCTTCTAATAATCAGAGGTTATCAGAAGGTCAGTGCAGCGAAAGGTAGGGTCTAATGGTGGATTTTTCTGGACTTCTTTTGATCATATTGAATGGATTTTCATGTTGTTTGCTTGCTTGTTACCAAGGTCCTGCGGGGGATGGAAGGGTGGCTGACACTGTCTTTCACCGAGTTTTGACTTTTTTCTGTCTTCAATTAAATGAAACCTTGTGAAGTGATAAATAGCGCTTATCTAAGAGTACTGGGAGCAGGTCAGCCTGAGTCCTTGATGAAAAGATTCCTGTGTGAGATCTCTGAGGAAGAATCTAGTGTAGAGATGCATGATATCTTGCCAGACTTATTTACATTCTTGTGCTTCTTTTGGCGTTCTCTGAAGATATACTTAGCACATTTGTACAACTCTAGACAAAGCTGTATTTCCTTTGTGATGATAGCCACTTATATATTTAAGCCTGCCTAAAGGGTGTAGCAAAGCCTTGCTTAACATATTCATTTGTGAATGTTGTCAGTGTGTGCAGTCGGGTCCTCGTGGAGTATTCTCAGACTCTAAGCCCCCAGCCAGGGGAGTGTTGTGAATATATTAACCACTGAGTGTAGGAGTCTGCATCCCCCCTGGGGTCGTGAATCTGCATGCCTGGGCTGAGGCAGAGGCTCCACATGCCTGCCCAGCTTGCCAGATTTCCAGCACCAGCAGCAGTGGACCCTTGGGGCTCAGCTGTGGGATAGGCAGCCTGGAGCTCCTCTGCACCCAGGGCCTCCATGATTGTCAGGTGGGACCAGAAACCAGAAGGCAACCCAAAAACCCAGAAAGGGGCTAAGGAGGAGAGCGAAGCAAGGGAACAGTGTTTATGGTAATAAAAATTTAAGCTAGTAAAAATACATATTGCACTATAACCAGAGACAGAGGAGAGTTCAGACCGACATTATCACTGCATCAAATAACACAACCTCCTTTCTTATTTCAATGAGACTGCTGCGTTGGCACACCAGGGGTCTTGACACACAAGAATCATGGAAATAAAAAAACACAGCGCCATATGGACAAAAACGCCCACTTAGAGGTGGGGAATGGGACCATGGTGGACTGACTAACAGTAATTGGCGCAAGGAGGGGGACCATTAGTTACCTAGTTTCCTGTGAGCTCTCACATCATGCTAGACCATCCCTCCCCTGTGACTTCCTTCTCTCTGTTGTCTTTTTCATTTTGTTTTCTTTCCATCTCTCTCTCGCTTTGTCAGAATCTCCCCTCCTCCCCCTTGCATTTCCCGTTCCCACTGTGGAGGATTGGGAGTAACTGACCTTGGGTTCACAGAGCTGTATCTACCTGCTGTACCCAAGGGTATGCTGTATGACAACGTGGTGTTATTGAACTGTCACAGTGCTTGGTAGTCCTCTACATTTTTTGTTTGAACCATCACACGAGGCTTTCCTTACTGACATAGAAAAAACAAAGGGCACTTGCATATTGTTTACAGGAATGGTACTGTAATTGCTTTTTCGAGTTCAGATACACATACAGTGTGAAGACAAGTGTGCATTTGGGAGAGAAACGTGCTGTAGTATACTGGTGGGTACTCCTGCATGCAACCATATCTTTGCCCTGTGATGGTCACAGATATCTCTAAAAGTGGATAAAGGGCTATAGTTGAGATTTTGGGTAAAATGATCTTGCTCATACTGTAGAACCAAGATTTACCCAGTGGAAACACGGATAAAGTCAATATTCTGCATCACCAGGGGTGAACCCACTGCTCCTAATCCAGCATCTAAGCTTAATAAGCCACCATTAGCAAAACTAGGGTATCCCCCCTTTGCATCCTTTATTAGCATTAGCAAGAAGATGAATCTGAAGAGGCTGACAATAGATCCTTGTGGAATGCTTCATAAAACATGACTAATTTAATACCCTCCCAAATAAAAGTAAAGACGGGCCAGAGATCATGTAGGGAGTTAAGTCTTTGAATTTCTAAAATGAGAGGAGAGTGACCCCCGAGTCTTATTTTAATTACAGTATGCAGATGATATGCCTTCACCAGAAATGACTTGTGACCTTTACATTGTCCCCAACCTCTTTAAACCAAGCCTGGCGTCAGATCTGCACTTCAGTGTGTACTGTACATAAAACACAACCTTGTATGCTGAATTCAATAAAAAATGTAGATAGGATTAAAGCAACTTGACTTCTTCCCTGATTCTTTACACTGGTCCGACCCCTAAATCCTAACAGTACAGGGAATATTCTGCATATCGGTGTCTTTTTTTCTAGAGAGCTTACTGAGAGCAGGAATTACTCCTGCTGCTCCAGGAACGTCATGGGAATGCTGATGGAGACATTGAGCTGCAGTGAGCAATTAGATCCTTTTTGTGGCTCGTTAATAATTGAGCATTTGTTAATGGTTTGGAAGTCTCAGCAGCAGGGCAGACTACAGGTTGCCATCAGATTAAGCCTTGCAGTACTGCCACATGCATGTGGATTGTACATTTTTGTGTTTGTTGTGTTGTGTATATGTGTGTTCATGAATATGACCTTCAGCCTGCATATGTACGTGTGGAATGTATGTGCCCACTCATTGATATGTTTTTGTACTTATGCCTGTGTGTTTATGTACACATTGACACCTTCTCTTAATGTCCTGGGCATTGTCTCCTGCATAATGAAGGACAAACTGCAGAGAAAGGATGATTAGCATTCTGGTGGATCCTGCCGCAGACCCTCTCTACTCTAGTCTGTCCTCTTGCCTCCTCTTCCTTCCCCTCCCTCCTCTGTCGTTTTTCCCGGCTTGGAAGCTGCTGCAAGCATCGGCAGGCTGGCGGGCGGGCTGCAAAAGAATATTGCAGTGTAGCATCACCATGGCAACGGCCATGGTTTCTGACATCCATAACATGGAGAACTGCACTGGTGATCCATGAGACAAAAATAGCAGGTTAGGGCACCCAATTCAGGATGGTGACACATGCAAAGAAGATCCTAAACATCTATATAGACTACATGCACTGGTCTGATAGATTATCAAAGACTGAACGGAGTGGAAATGGTGTATATACATACAGTATACACACTCATGCATGCATATTTCCATGCAGAAGTTTAGGACCTCTCACAAAGATTTCCATCTGCTTCCCTGCCTCTACCGTCCACACCTGTACGCAGTAAGGTTGGGAGAGGGAGGGGGAGGTTTATCCTAGCACTTTTACAATGCACTCATCTGTTCGCAATATCATATCATTGCAGTATAGCCAACATATGACTCACTACTAGCATTTAATCTGGCAATATTCCTCTTTATGGCAGGATGGTGAGATGATTGTGAGATGATGGCCCATAACATAAATATTGTGGTCAGATATTAGGTTGCCATGTTTTACTTATGGCATTAAAATACATCTAAAATAGCCATGCTTAGATTACATTGGCATTTCTCTTGCTGATAGGCTGTGAAACACCATCTGTTCTCATAATATTGACATACACTATTTTTATAGGGTGGGAAAAACAAAGCTATTTTCATGATCTCGAAAAAGAGGGAAAAGTCATTGTAGACAATAGATATGCTGTAGGGAACAGATGAGAAGGCCAGTTTTTGCATCTGTCGTAATTTCTATTAATAATTACATCAGAAGTTGACAGCAGACACCTGCTATGTAAGGCAAACCTTTCTTTCACCCACATTTTCTGTTCATCTCCTTCTTCTCACATCTACTGGTAACTTTTCCCAGAGTCCTCTCACAGACCTGCTAACACACTCTCTGCTGCTCCCACAGGTATGAGGTTTTCTCACGTTCAAACCCCTCTCTTGTATTTATTATGTTTTCTTTTCCTCACCATGTCAAATTGCTTACTTTGGAACCGTCGCTCTCTTGCTCGCTTCCTTTGTCATCTATCTATTTCACTCCTGTTGTCCCTCTGTAAGACATTTCCCCATCAGAATCGTGTTACCAGACTCTTTTCTATTTGAAGACCCCTTCTTATTCCATACCTTCTGCTCCCATCTGGCCTCTCCTGCTTTTCCCCATTTGGTCAGCTCGCACTCCTGGGAGTCTGCTGAAAAAGCAGAGAAAATCGAAAAACAAGCTTGTGACAGCAGTACCGGTGGATAACTCAGGCTGACCTGGAACATTCCCTCTTTTTTTTCCCCTTCCATTTCTTTCCTCGCTACACTTCTCCTTCTCTCTTTACTTAATCCTGCTGTTTCTTTCCCTCACTGTCCTTTTTCTCACAATTCACCATCTCCTGTTCTATCAATTTTCCAATTCCATGTCACCTCTTCAAAGGGAAGTATAGACACCCAACCATGTCCGGAGTTCCAGCCAGGATTGGGTGTTGGGTGGGTGAGTTGGGGAAAGTGGCAAGTGTGGCCAGAAGGAGTGAGACATGTGCCAGCAAAGTTCCTCTAGCCAGATAGATGAAGACAGTGAGTGTCCTGCTCTTCTGAGATTCTATGTGGGTTTAGGTGAGCCAGGCAGTATGCATATACACGTTTGAGATCATATTAAATAATTTTACCAGTGTTTTGAGCCAGTGAATGTTATTGCAATTTTAGTACACCTTTTATGTACCTTACATTTCTGTTGTCTATTTTATATCAGCAGACCAGCAGCCCAAAGATAGGAAAAATACACTGAAAAGTGTAAACATCTTTGGTATGTGATTCGTAGCATTTTTGCACAAAAAAGGCAGAAGCCCCTATGATCCCTATGAACACTGCAGTTATACATCCACATACTCACACTTACCTGCCCACTGTGTTGTTGCTCCCCCTCCTCCTGCACTCTCACACAGGTTCTCCACTGCAGTCCCGGTCAACTGTTGATTGTGTGAATGCCATCTGAAGGACACAATGCTCTTGTTTCATCAGCCTGCTCTGCAAAAGCAGGCAGAAAGGATTGTCCTGTTTATATTTTATTTAATCCAGTTGTCTCTTTGTTCTCAAAATTATATTCTGTGGGAAATAAAATATAGATGGTGTTCTATGGAAAAATCATTGAAATTAAATGAACCCCAGTCTCTTACATTTTATCTCAGATTTGGGTAGATTAAGCAGGATCTGAAATGAATTACACAGAGATTTATCACGGAGTAATCATATTCCCAATGACAGAGACAAAAATGTAATATGACGAGAACAGAGTATCATAAAGTATTTATTCTGTAGAGTTAAAAACAATGCCATCTGCAGCCTTTTCCACGCAGCACAAACAGTGTTAAGATGGTGCTAAGATGGACTTTGAGGCTCCTTTGTTAGCATTGAGTAAAGCACTGGCTACAATCAATGCCTTTTCAAAGTAAACTGGGTCATTAAGGGATAACCACCACCCACCTAGGCCTTTTCTCATCGACCACCTCTGGAGGGAAGAAGGAAGGGAGTGAGAGAACAAAAGGGAAGCATACATAAAGCTCACACATTCTTGCTGATTTGTAAAGCCTTGCGAGTGTCTGAGAGCTTGCCGATTCCAAAAGGATAGGCATGCATTGTTCCGGTTATAGTAAGGTATTGTTACTGCGTGTGCTGCATTATTAGATTGCATCAACTTCTACTGTTATGGTGAATGTAAGACATGAGGCTCTGCTTTAGCTAGCTGCATTCTTAACAACTCTCTCCTAACCTAGAAACCTCCATTAGAATAGAGTCAGTTGCAATGATCATCTTGCTGATATGAAACTATATAACCACGTCAATATTACAACTTTAAATTCAAGACATATATCAGATTCCTTGGCAATCATATTCCTCTTGTTAGGCAAGGGTTTTACCTTGGGGATACCTGCTTCTGTTTATAGTCTTGCCCATTTTTGCATGTCCCACCCAGAACGAGGAGTCACGACTTCACTCCACCCGGACAAGACAAAAATGTCAACATATAAAAAGAGCTGAATTATGAACTGATGAAAATGGGCGCTGAATATATTTTTATGTATATTTTGCTGCTATCAACTTTTTTAACAAAAACAAAAAAATCAAATATATCAAGGGCACCATGGTAGTGTTGTAGAGTGGACATTGCATATTTCTATTGCAAGAGTTTGGACATGGAATCAGCCGATTTACGCCAAGTGTTCATTTTAAATTCAGTAGCATCATTGATTTGTGCATTGGAAAGCTACAGGTAAACACCCAGGTATGACTAAATCCAATGCTAGATGGGGAGAGAAAGAAGAGACTTCCAATGACTCGAAATAATTTTCTTAACAGCAGTTAAACCAACTAACATAATCTTTCTTTGTTGTTTCAAAATGCCTAACATTGACAAATCACATATGAGAAAGACAAATATGGTATGACAGACAACAGCTGAGGCAATTTAAGAGCTACCTGGTTCCAGAAGTGTGAAACTGGCCAGTTTTCCAACATTCTGTGAAAGAAAGTACTGGGGTCCTGCTCAAGGAGTCATTCAGCTTATCCATCAGATGCAACTTGAGTTGCCTCAAATCAGCTCAGTTCAGATAGTTTAAACTAATTTGCCGGTGGTCAGGACCGTGAGAGGCATCTTTAATGCAGGACCAAGTATCTATTCAATCAAAGTTAGGATCAACATCAGGGCAGTCCTGCCTTCAATGTTTCTATATTTCAAATTAGATTTAGTAGCACTTGTCATGCAGTCAGTGAATTTACCTCCGCAACGGTTCAACAACCTAGCGTGTTAAAGTTGTTCAAAAGTTGAAAGCATTTTCATGTTTGTTGTCTCAATCCTTTCCTCCATCTATTTTGGTAGGGAACGATGAGGGGAGCCTGGATATCTAGCCAAGTCAATACAGGTTTCAGTTTACACAGGATTTCATCATTTTTGTGGAGAATATTTACCCAGTATGTTTTGCCATGCTTTGGCAATGCACTGATATTCTTGTGAGGGACAACAGTGTACGGTATGTGTAAGCTGACATCGTTATCGGTGAATCATGTGGGAAGCACTCTAAGGACTGCTTCAGAGGTGCAGTGTTTGTTGACACTCTAGCTGGTAAATTGGACATGTGGTTGTGCGTGGCTGAGCCTGTTCAAGTGAATCTGTCGAAAATGGAATTGGGTGGCAATATTTACCTCCTTTTACTTTCTCTCCATCTCTATGTGCTGTGTGATTTCTCCCTCCCTTTTTCTTTTCACCTCTCTGTATCTCTTTCTTTCTCTCTTTCTCTCTAACAAAATAAGCACAAACGCACTAAATTACCCCCGACCTCTACATCACCTGCACCTCTCTTTTGCTCTCCTCTCACTTTTTGCCCAGCCCTTTTTTTCCCTGCTCCTCTCACTCCTCTGCTCCCCCGGACAGCAGTTGCTAGGAAACAGCTGATTGAGCACGAGGGGTATGCAATTGACCAATTAGAAGCCTTCCAAATGAAGAATGGTGTCAAGAGTTCCTGCAGTTATAGCTAAGGCTTTATCCCATGTTTACTGTAAGTGGACACTGGATATTATGTTTATTATGCATGCACATACATGCAAACACAGGAGAATGTGTCCTGTTTTAGTCTGTTTATTTGGTTGTTCGAAATTGGCTTTTAATCGGAGAAAATTAAAAAGTTCAACACCTATCAGTGTGTACTTGTACTTGTGAGTGTGTGTGCGTGTGTTTGTTTTTGGGTTTTAGTCATTACAATATCTGATGTTGTTACTGTGATCTCCCCACATATACACTTTGCTATACTATACAGCTATCTTTGTGTTTTCTCTCATCTCTGTTTCCCTCTTTCCTCTGCCTCCTGTCCCTTCTCACATTTCCTCCTTCTATTCATTCTTCCTCTCTTTCCATTTTGCTCCATCTCTCTGCCGCTCTTTCATACCAGAGACACCCTCCATCAGTGACCAGACACATCCATCAATGTTCCTCCTCCTCTGCTCATCCACAGCCCTGAGGATTCCATTATGGCTCAGCAGCTGACACATACACAGACACAGACACACACAGTTTAGGAAAAGGCAGCTCTATCTCATCAGGCCACGGGGCAGAGACACGATTAGTTAGAGACTCGAGATAGAGATGCAGCTCTTGATAATGTCGGTGACTCTGTATGTGGCGATGACGATGATAATGATGATGATGATGGTCCCAGAGGCAGTGAGGTGATGATGAGGTACACTTAGACACAAATGTTTCTCACAATTGTTCGGCCCCTCCATCCATTTGACCATCATTAACCTTGTTATCATTCAGAAAGCTGCTTGTCTTGATAAGAGACTGTGAGTCAGCAAGCCTTGACCCTGAACCTTGGCCCAACCAAATACCAATTAACTTATCGTAATAATATACAGAGACTTTTTCCTGAGCTAGAGATTTGTTTATATTTTATTATTTTCATTGAACCTTCTTTTAAACATGTACACCAATTAGTGCACAACTCTTTTTTCTTTCTTTCTTTCTTTTCTTTTTTTTTTTTTACAATAAATGGCTGAATATTGAAGCAAAAAGGTAAAGGAATAATGTATCTGCAAGTAGTTATTCCAGGGACCATGAAAAGGTGCAGTGGGCTGCCCCTTATGGGCTGTTCAAGTCCTGGTCAGCTAAGAAATGTTTGTTTGATTTGTCACTTTTTATGTGGAATAAGCTATTGAGCCAGAAGTCAGTACTGGTGATTGTCACCTCTGTGGCACCTCAGTAATATTCCCAAATATGCTTTGGTCTTTAATAAGTACAGTTCTAGATTTCACTGTGACACCTCTGTATATGGATAATAATACTGGAACACTGGAGGAAATCAAAACAAAAAACAAAACAAAATGAGGAAGCACTTCTTGGATCTGACAGCGATGTCACACAAAACTAGTATTCCCAATGCACGGGTAGGCAAGCAATGCCCACAATACAATGGGAAGGAAATCCCATAAAAGTTAAGGCACTCTGTTTTGTTAAATTACAAAAGTTCAAAAGTCTTTAGTATAGTAGCTACATGATTGAGAACATGTAGCCACTGTGGAACAAGATCTTGGTTTTTTAGGATTTAGTCGCTACGATAAAAGCTGATTAACTGCATTGACTTTTTTGGGGAATCATTCCCCTTTTTTATGGACAAAATTAGTGTGTCTTCCCTTTCTCTTCCAATTTGGAAGGACTACCATAGCCCTTATTGCTGCTAATCACAGCTTTTTGTGTAGACATCATTGGGCAGGATAGAAAGACCAACCAATTGTAGTCACTAGTGCTCTGCCAAGGAAACTGTTTGACCTTTAGTGGCTTGCCATGGATTGAGCCAAGTGGAGAATTGCTCTTTTTCTTTGGAACAGGAGCCTCAATCAATGTGATACCTTGACTGACTTTAGTGCAGATAAATCTGTGCCTTTAACTATAAGAAACAACTTTTTTACCTTTGATAGGTAAAAGATACACATCTAGGGCATATTATGTGCCTTTTATGGTACTTTTCTCCTCTTTCTTCTCTACTTCTGTTTTGAGAATATGCTTGGCCCTCTATTAGCACATTATACAAAAAAAAAAAAACATGTTTGGAAATAACTATTGTTATTTCATGTGGCTAATGATTCTTTCCAATGGTAAATTGTCAACACACCGTGAATGAGCCTCGTGTTTTTCTGTATGTAATATAATTCAGCTAAAATATGCTGTAAACTGCAAACCACAGTGATAGATTCATGAATAAATTAGCAGCTGTGTGAGATCTACTGGCGATAATCTTTTCACTCACATTCCTAATCACTTTTCACATGAACCCACAGGCTGTTGGCATGCACTGACACTTCACAACCTCTGCAGAGCTGTGTTCACCTCAGGGACAAGGAGGCACCACTGAGAGACTTTGGTGCAGCAATGACGCCGTGTGAGGGGAATGGTCAATTGGAGAAAGGTTAATCACTGATACCACACCGATTCGCACATACTCAGATATAAACACACTAAGCACACATACACCACTACTCCTAGGAGTCAGGTATAGGAGACCACCAAGGTCAGCCAGTGATGTGGAGATGAGAGCACTTCGCTACAGCTTGAACAAAGTACCGCTGCTGCCTCAGCACTATGAGCCCAGGAATACAAATACATTCAGCTAAGTGGAAGAGTTCTTTTACACAAGACCTTGAGCCCTCGGCACACTGCACACTGACTTTACACTAACAGTATAGAGGGCTGAAGATAGGTGGACAGGGAAAGAATGATAGGGGACTCAAGGAGACACAAGGGAGACAGAGAGACGAGTGGAAGAAAAGCAAGAAGAAAGGGCAGGGAAAAATAAAACATGTGAGATGGAGGAAGAGGCTAAAAAGAGAAAATGGGAGAAACGAGTGGGGAAAGAGCTTCAGGGAGCGTGAAGGAGCCAAAAAATGGAGAGGGCTGTGAGCATACCAGCTATAACTACAGAGATAGAGATGTTGGGGGAGATGAAGTTGAAGATATGTGATGAGAGACAGAATGAGAGAGCTGGAGAGAAGTGGAGAATAAGGGGTGTCATGGCTACTTATCATCACGCTGCCGAGGGTGACATTGATTAGCTCTTGCCATCGCCAGGGTGCCTGTGAGCCAGTCGACGGGAAGGTCAGATAATTAAACCCAACGCCGCTGCAACAAGCTGGCACTATGCCAGTCTCACTCCCGCCCCTAACCCATTGGCGTTGGATGAAACACGCTGCTGTTGTGTGTGTTTGTGCTTACTGGTATTTGTGTTAAAAGTTTGTTAAAATGTGTGGGTGTAGGTGTGTAGATGTGTGCACGGAACAATGCAGAATATATAAGAAATAGCGCCCCAAAATGATTGCAACTGAGAAGTATTACCTGGTTAAACTTGCTGATAATGTACAATTTGCAAATATTAAATTACATGACTGATAGCAGCAAGACCAGAAATAAAACACTGCTGTGTGTACAGTTTATAAAGCAGCTGTTCATTTGAATTTAAGCAGTCACTAGAGGTTTCAGAGGTTTGTCAGACCATTGGTACATGCCTGGCTCATGTATCCCAGTCCTTCAGAGAGATAATTTTCCTTTGCAGGTTTACAGGTTCACTCAGTCAGTTGTCATTGGATATATGTAGTAAATCATCTGTCGTTCTCTCATCTGTCTGTGATGTGATGTTGTGACAGTTACGTTCTGACCCATCTGAGTGATGTATTGGGTGTTTGTGTGAATTTCTACTCTATTTAAACCCTCTGTTTCTCCTCTTCCAACCTGTGATTTTGTTTCCTGTCATTTCCAAAGTCGACTCCTCAAAGAGCCCCGAGGAGTTTATTTGGCATTGTGAGTGGAGCACGGTGAGATTGGATTCGACCCCTGTGGATTTTCCGCTTACTTTGATCTTAGCATGCATCTTTTTTTAGAGCCAAGCCCGCAGACTTTTTGCTGTCAGCTTGGCGGTTAAAGCAGTAATATTGCTTCAGGCATTATTAATAATGCTCTTTATATAAAAAAAAGATGTGGTGTAGGTGATGGGAACAAAACATTCAGGGGGGAAATGGTTCCAATTAAGTGGTAATCTGATGTGTAGTATTCTAAGTGGATAAGAGCCACACAGGCTGCTGTGTTAAGCCATCGATATCTTCATTTTAAGGAAACCCAATCAAACTTATATTCTCAGCCTGACAAAGCTCAGAGAGATATTTCACAGCTGTTAATTGCCTGCTGCCTTCTTTTAATATGCCATTGCTGCCAAAAAAATCTGCACCCAAATCATTGTATTGCAAATGATCATTTTTGAATGTACCTATAAATGTCCCATATTTGTGATCCTCTTTACACTCTAGTGAGTGTAACAAGCTGTCCTTGGGCCTGGTTTCATTTCCCCTCCCTCCCTCCCTCCCCCGGTGTCCGTAGCTACCTCTGCCATCCGCAAACCTCCGGAAACACAAAGAGCAGAGGGAGATTATGAATGTCCTGGATCAATACTTTCAGAAAGTGCATCACAGGAGGGGGAGGATGCAAACCACATGGCACGACTTGAACTATACCCTGTCCACTTAGCTTTGCTATTGCCTCTTAGAAGGCTACATGGCATCCTATCTCCCAAGTTTAATATGGCAGTTGCATCAGGGAGGTATCCTCACTGAGGTCAGAAGCATTTAGCATCTTGCAACATTAGCATGAAAGTTGTTTCCAAAGCTACGCATCACAGATGAGGGGATCTTTGTTAGCATAATCTCTGATCAAAAAAAAAAGAAGTGCGCCATCCCAGCCATCACTGCTTCATTTAACATTGCATAATGCTATAAATTGAGCCTGAACTCTTTTGGCTTTAATTTTTACTGTATGATTGTCACAATGGAATAGAGCAACAGTAGCATGTTGACGACACATTAACTATAAAGTCCAAGACCTAGAGATGTCTGCTGAAAATTACAGTCATTAATGATGAATTACCTGTCATGTGTGAACTGCTTGTTTATTCCTGTGTTAAATTGTCTGATTGCTTCTCTGTGGCGCATTGCACATTATCAGCTGTAGCGAGGCAGGCGCTCTCTGCATGAGATCTGAATGGTGAGATGTGTCACTGTGAGAGAGTGAGAGAGCAGCGCAAAAGCAAGAACAGTAGCGAGAGAGAGAGAGAGCAAGAGAGAGAGAAAGAGAAAATAGCTGAAGGATGGTTATAGCAGTGAGGAGATTCTTACATGCTGGATGCACAATCTGCTGATTGCCAGTTGGTTTGTCGATGTATTTGTGCACATTTACTTATCACCCCCTATGTAAATGCATTACTTATGTATGTTTACAGAAGAGGTGTTTCAGGCATTGCACGCCCATCCTCCCCACATCCACACCCAACCAACCTCACTGACAGCCATCTGTCCTGTAATTAACCCAACTGACACACTGTACAACATCGACTGCCTTAATGCCCTTCACCAAATCACTGTGTGTGTGTGTGTGTGTGTGTGTGTGTGTTTGTGTGTATTTGCATGCGTGTATATGTGTATGTTTGTGCATTTGTCCACCTGTCTTTCATTTTGCTGGCATGCACTTACTTGTTTCTGTATCTTAGGCTGTGATGCAAATTGACTGCTGTGATGTAATGTGATGCAGAGAGGAAAAAACAGTGCCGTTCAGCTACAGCATCTTATGTGGCCTGAAACTGTAGCACCTCCTTTATTCACATTCATTAGTCATTATAAGCAGACAGGGACAGCTAAGAATATAGGGAGATGAGGGAGGGCCAGACCGAGTTGGAAAGAGCGAAGATAGTTACTGAGAGAGGGTACGAGAGGAAGATGGTGTTGTGTGATTGAGAGCAAAGAAGGTGTGGAACAGCAATATTGGGTTCTCCCTGACACCGGCACATTGACAATTCATACTCAATGAGGGTAGAAATGCAGACTCACCCAGCCCTGCACTTTATAAACCCTTGGGAGGGGCATATGACGTGTGTGTGTATACATGAATGAGTGATGGAAGCGTTGCCCTGCAGTTTAAAAATAGCCTTAACAGCAGAGCAGAATTTCTCATATAGAGAGTACTGCATCTGCAGAGAGGTGTCAGGTTGCAAGCACCCATGGAAAAGCTGCATTTCCTTATCTATTTGTATCATTTCATCTATATGGTACTGTATGTCTATATACATCATTCTCAAATGAGATAATAACGCAAGATGAAAGTTAGACATAAACTTGAGGGAGGTTTTTTGATCATGCTCACACTCATCTTCCAAATTAGACTAGTTTAAAGTATATACCAGCTTAGTTTAAAGTATATACTAGTTTTATGCTGGTAATATGTTATGGCTCTCTCTTTATTAAGCCCTGCAGTAGGCAGTTTTTTACTCTTACCTAATTTATAATAATTTCACATTCACCTATTGCAAACCTAGATTTGCAGCATTTTTGTACATATGCATAAACAAAAACATTTTCAAAATATAAATGCATATATGGTTTGCATTTCTTCACAAGACACACTGCTATTGATTTATGCTCAGATGAAATGTGCTGCCATGTCGTCAGAATGAGATTCACGTAGCCTCAAGAGCCTGATTGGATTGGGGGATCGATAAGGTGGCAGAGAAATGGAGAGACGAGAGATGAGAGAGAGCAAGAAAGAGAGAGGGAGAGATGTATTCGCTGTTCTTCATTACACCTATAAAAGGAAAGAAATGAGAAGTGGCAGCGAGGGAGTAATAGCATTTTGTTGCAGCGCAGTCCCAACTCAACCTTGAAGTTCTTTTGCATTATGCCTCTTGCAGCATATATAATGCAGTAAAGAAATAAAATAAAATGTGTAAAACCTTACACATTACTAATGCATACCATCTGTGTTATGGTGTAAATAATCAGCGACAGTGGCATTAAGATGCTGGAATTCCCATGACAGAGGGCAAACTAAGGCCCATGATTTTATCTGCAATGTGAACTTATATCCCGGATGCTTAAATGTATTAGAGACAGAGGAGCTGGAAACAAAGTGGGACAGCACCAGAGGAGCTGAGGTGAGCGTCACAGAGAGGGACAGACAGCGCATCCAAGGGCTCATCTGTCTCTGATAGCTGGGTATAATTAACAAGGCTTTGGGTTTTAATTAATCTCCCTCAATCAGAGTAGAAATTCTATTCTTACATTTCGGACGAAATTAATTCAAGAACACACGCTCAAACAGCAAACTCCACAGACTGTGTACTCATGGCTTGTGCTTCCCTTTGTTCATGCTTTCTTTCCTATTTTCAATTCTTCTCAGTGTGCTTGTCCAAGTGGTTTTTTTTTTCATTCCTCTTCATTCAGATAAACTCTGATATGATCTAAATCTGGCACCATCCTGCAAGTGGAAAGACAAAAAAAAATTGTCCTGTGTTTCCAACCACATTCTAGTCACAACCTTGTCTGCCAGGGAACGCGCTAACCCTACAGTGCCCTCCAATGGTGGCCCGATGGTCTTTGCCCACGGAGGACGTGGCAGCACCTGGTGATGATACCAATGGCCAAACTCAACCAGCTGAGCCCCGAAAACAACCACCATCTGACCATCTGACAATAATAACAATCTCTCTGTCACACTGCCAGCTCCATGTGGCCGGGACATCAGAGAGAAGCTATTTCTCTGCTTTGTTGGCGTTTACTCTCTCTGTAATCGTATCTCCTGATTAATCGGGTGATGCTATATTCTGTGGATAGTGATCACTCTGTCTCTGGATATATATGTGTTTCCCTCACTCTATGTGTCTCTCTGTCTGTCTTTTTCTCTCTCTTCATTGAAAATACAGTATGGTCGCAGACACAATTTATAAACGACAGTGAGAGGTGATTGAAGAAAGATTTAAAGAGGCATGCCAACAATTTTACACATGAACTTTAGTTCACGAGGAGCTCTGCTCTGTAAAAACAGGTTAGATAATTGCCCTCTGTGGCTCTGGAGGGTATTTCGAAAGTTTGAAAAAAATAACCCTATTGATGTCATCAGGGTTGCTATTTATTTGCATTTTGGGAAATGTAGTATCCAGTGTTTCTGGAGCTTGAAAAGTCCATCTATTGTGAGTACCCCCATCTTTATGGATATGCAATACTAAATTGTTGGAGTACACCCTTTAACCTGATACTCGCCTTTGCTCAGCTATTACTTAATTTATTTATCGCCAATCTGTAGTTATTAACCAGACTGTAACACAATCCTTTTAACCCCTTGGTCCCACCAAGAGGATATATTTTTTTCATTATTTTTTTTTAGAGCTTGAGTGTATTTCCAGAGTTTTGGCCATCACACCAATATAAAATCTTACTCTCCAGCATCACTGCAGAAATATGAGATGCTAGACTAAACTATTGTTTAGCTTTGAGTTGTTTAAAACATGATTAGTTGCCTGCAGCTCACATTGTTTATGCTATTGGACAACAATATATGCCAAAATCTTTGCAATGAAATTTGTAAAATAATCTATTTGTGCAGATAAACAACAAAAACAAGACTCAGCATATTAAAACCATAATTTCCTTCAAAACAAGTGTCTGCACTAGCACTTGGCTGGCCTCATCACCACCTCTATTTATCATGCATGCACCTTTTATCCCTGAATTTTGCATGAGGCTCTCACTGTGATGAATCTAGATGGCACATGACACAAATCAGAAAGATGATGACATGCATAACTGTAAGTGCCAGTGAAATTTCCATGACTTGATTGTTTTATGTGTATTCAAAACAGAATGAGAGGTCTGTGAAAATTGACTGTGAGATTGGCATTTATTTTTTGTACATCAGATAATGGCTGATTTGATGCACTGAAAACACCTTCGAAAGATACTGATGACACAGTGGGTGGCTGTGTGGACACCCTGTACCAGACTACGCAATTAATCTGATCCTCGTAATGATGTCCAGCCCATCACTGTGAAAAGCATATGTTCTTGCTAAAATGGGAACACAATGAGGCATTCTTTGTCCAAAAAGCATTTGTCTTGTGCTTTGATCTCCTTTCTAAATAGGCACTTTCTTGGCATCCATTTCCCCTTTTAACTGGACCCAAGGGAAGGCCACTATCAGTTAAAGAGATCCAATGGGCTTGTTTTCTGAGCTATAGCACAAATATATTGAATTGAAGAGGAAATGGGCTAAAATTGGATGGAAAGTTAAGTGTGTGCATGTGTGTGAGTGTGTATGCTTCAAAGGCCACCGCTGAGGTGTGTGTGTGTGTGTGTGTGTGTCATACTTAACAAAGGGAAAAGGGATCGCCATTCACCAATCTCTACCTTGAAAACGAAAAACTGGAAGTTTTTGATAGTTTCATTTCAGCAGATGTTATGTATGTGACCTCATCTACCTGGAATCAGATTTTTGTAATATATCAGCATCTTTGCTGATACAATATAGAACTGGTTTCAATCCACAGAGAGCACAGAATCTGTTCTTCCTCAGGAGAGCAGGGACACTGTGCTAGGTAACTGATCATGTGATCTTGTGGTCGAGGTTAATTAACTATTTACATGCATGTCAACAGACCAAGAACATTAATGGCATGATTTGCAGTGATCAGTCAGCTGAAAATATCTAGCTTCTCTTTCCTGCCTGCGACCATTCCTCACCTCCATGACTCAGGTGGCATCCTCCTCTGCTGTGATTGGTGGATCTGCATCATTCTTGGGTGTGATTGGTTGCTGTCCTTGGGGAGGCAGGTAATGCTAGGCAAATGACAGTTGAAGTAATTGACTGTTCTCTTATGGATTTCCTGCCTGCTGTTGATGGAGCACAGAGCTGATCAGCCTGTACTGTACACACGCTATCTCTTACATACACACACACATTTAGCTCGGTGACGAACACAAACAATGCAAGGTGTGAATCCTTTATTGGCTTACGTCAAAGCCTGTACTGTATACAAAATCCATTAAGACATTTCTGTGCTATGTGTACTATTAGAGATAGTACAGGGATGGCATTAGGATGGTGTCTGTGTTGCTGTTTTTCCTTGGGCACCAGTAGCCAACCATAAGGTGTTGTGTTTCATCAGAGCCAAGCTTTAGCTACGTGGAGAGATGCCCCTAGGAGTGTCTGACTCACCCATGCTTGTGTGGGTATGTGCATACGTGTGTGTGTGTGTGTGTGTGTGTGTGTGTGTGTGTGTGTGTGTGTGTGTGTTTGTGTCTTCCATGCAGAGGCTGTGAGGTGTTGGCAGGGCTGTCATATTAAGCCAATGGCATTGAACTCATTGTGTCAGCTCCTGCAGGCTGCTATTGATGCTCCTATCATATAACTACTCCTTCCTTGCCCTCACTAGCCATGTTCTTGTCACTACTTGCCCCTGACAGGTGTGTGTGGGCATGTGGGAGTATATTTGCAATTGCGCCTTTGCAGCTGTGCCTGAGCGTACATGTTTGTATGTGTGCCTACGTTTGTGTTTTCAAGCGAGTGTGTGTGCTTCCTTCCTGCTCTCTCAGCGCATCATGGAGCTCCTGCAGAGCACTGCTGCATTTCTGCATCATTAGGTCTCTCCCTAAGGTCGAGCGAGAGGCCGGACCCAGCAGGCAATGGATTGGGACTAGAGAAAAGAAAGAATGGAGAGAGGGAAGAAATGGAGGAGGAAGTGAAACAAGACAGTGTATTACGGAGCAAAAGGTGAAATGCACAGGGAACGAGTAAAACATGTGGCTAACTGAAAAAAATGGAGATCACTGAAGGAGCAAAAGGTGGAAAAGAATGAGAAGAACGTGGAGAAACTATTCAGTCAGAGAGAGACAAACAGAAAAAGATGGAAAGTACATGGTGAGAAAGACAATCAGAAAGAGAAAAGTGAGGGGGACTATAGTATCAGCCCTAGAGGAGGTTCTAAAACAGCTGTACAGCAAAAAATATTGTTAATGTGTATTTTAATCTAACTTTTAACCTTTAAAATGTTGCTTCTGTTAAAAAACAGGTCAAAACTGCCAGTGAGGTGGAATGATTGCATTAGGTTTAATGTCCTTCCACCTGCTGAGAGACCTTTTAATGAAGCAACTGACCATATATGGGTTGACATAGGGGGTAGATGATGAGATGGGAAAGATGACAATGATGTAGAGAGTGAAAGTAGAGAAAGAGGAAGGAGCGGTGTATATAAAAATAAAGAAGAAAAAAGTTTATAACCGCTGTAGAAGGTACAGTTCATTCAAAGACACACAACGTCAAGAGTAAGATTATTCTGCAATTATTAAATTGCAGTCAGTATAAATATTGCCATCAACTCCCTTGGAAAAGTAGACTAACAGTACTCAGAGGCCTCTACCACTAACACAATACAGTGCACTGTGGTTTGCTTGTGAATAACAGAGCCAATTAAGCAACCACAACACAGGGCTCATGGCAACTTTGGGCCTCAAAGGACTCAATTACTGCTCTTGGTTTGCAGGGACAGAGGGAGAGGTAGAGAGAAAGAGACACATAAAGACAGATTCCTCAGAAGAGGATAGTGTGATTTCCCTCTACTGACAGTACAGAGATTCTTATTGCTGCCCATATGCAACATGGGTAATCAAATATCATGATGAAAGCATGTTTCCAGGGAATAATGGCGTTGGGCTGTTTGCTTTTTCTAACAGGGAAATGCCTTGTGGGGATTTCCCCAGCCAATTTCCCTCCTTTGCATAAAAAAATAATAATATTTGCAGGGTCGAAGTAGGTCATTTAGAGTCTGCATTCTTATTGTGTTGAATCACTATTGCATTTGATGGTATTAGGTACTGTAGCAGGAAGTATCTGCAAGCAAATTAATTCATTCTGTGAACATATTGCACTCGCTCATGGCAGGTTTAAATAAAGTAGGGCTGCCTGTTCAATTAACATTTAACATGGCAGATCATTTCTGGTAATTTCCTGAGGAAGCTATTATATGATATAATAGGATGGTCTTGTATCAGACAGTGTAAACAGGCAAAAAGAGAAAATGAATGGAGAACAATGAAAATGATTTCTTGGCACTAAAATCAGTTTCTGGCACACGTTTGTTTGACAAAGGATGATGGGAAATGTAGTGAAGCAGGTAAAATTAAAAAGGGTTATTACTGACATGATGATGCCGGACTTTTATTTTGGCATATTGTGGTCCATAATTAATATGACTGGTTCGCAATAAAGGACAGTGGCGCCAAAGGTCGTTCTGGTATTGAACCAAATAAAAAATTATCGCCTTGAGGAGAAACAAAGGGATAGGAAATAAGAATGGTTTGAAGGGGAGTGTCACAAATGGAATGATGAAATAAGAAGAGGGAAAAGGTCATCAGTGAATGTCATCATCAGCCCATCAATCAGAAGCTGGAACTAGAATTATGCGATGTGTGCTTTTTTGTGGCACAGAGGTGTGCGTGTTTGTTTTCAGAAAATGTGCAATAAAATATGTGCTCCCCGCTTTGTACAAACACCTCCACTAATCTCTGGGACTGTTGATTTAGAGAGACACTGAGGGTCCATCTGTCCTGGATTGGACTGTCTTTCCGCCCTGCAGATGAGGTTTGGAGTCATCAACCATAGAGGCCCATTTTTAAGCTCTAGAAAAGGGAGCTGCTAACAGAGAGATAGCTGGAAGGAAAATGAGACTAAGAAAGATAAGAGAACGAAAAGGAGAAATACCTGAGGGTGTGGTGATGTGTGAAGGTAACTTGTCATATCTGATGGCTTATCCCCATTTCTTGGTACTTTCCATTTGTCACTGAGTCAACCAGGATTTACGAGCTTCTGCATAGCTACAAATCCTGATTATGGTCCTTCAGATAAATAATGACACCCAGGTGTTAAAGGGAGTGTGTTTGTGTGGACTGGATGGTTTAATTTTCCTTGGGTAATGGGGAGGGGCATGTGTGTTGAAATTAACAACATTACAATCGGTATTTTGTGTTTTTGATTTAAATCAATCACTGACAAACACATAGACTTATCACAATAGACTGACAGGCAGACACTTTCCTTTGAGGAGCTGGATTACCTCTATGTTGATACAGCCAATGCAATCCACAGCTGTGTACAAACTATAGACTGTATATAATATACGTGTATATATATATATATAAAGATGTGTCTCCATTTCCTCCCAATGTACAAAAATGAAGCCAAAATATCCCAGATACAGGCGCTGCCATCTAGCGCTGGTGACATCATTTGGAGCCAGAGTCTGCACAGTAGTGATCGGGGTTGGAGTTGTGGTATCATCGGTAGCATCAAATAACTAATTAAAGCTAAACTTATTAGACAAAATAACACTTCAACATACATCAGTGTTATAAGAACTACCTAAATGACAGAAACAATCATTGGGAAAAATGTATTTGACTTTGTACTTGTTGTCGTAGTGTACTTTAAATTTTTAGTTTGGCCCATGTCCCCATCCGCTAACATGGAGGGAGCGGGAATTTTGACCTGTGCTGCAGCCAGCCACCAGGGGGCGATCACGATGTTTTGGCTTCACCTTTGGGGAGCTGTCGTGTCGTCCATCTTTATATACAGACAATGGTACAAACCCAGAGGAGAAAGTTCTCCACCGGCTCTGCAGCAATGTACTACTACTATAACTCCAAAGCGGAATACAGATCTCATTAACAGTATTCCCACTTCTCAGGCATTATACTACCTCCCGAGCAATATACCTAATCCCCCAGCACTGTACAAAATTCCATAATGATGTACCCGCTTCCTCCGCAACTGAGGCAACAATGACATAGGGCAGTTACCGTTACACCCAACACACAGCCCTAAGCTACACAGTGTGCAGATGGGAGCTTTGATGAAAGCTAGCGTTATGACACGGAGTTATGTTAAAGAATAGCAGCCATAAAAGCAGTTGGAGCCTACAATAACAAAAGCCTTATCTTGCAATCTAGCAGACTGTCAGGCTATATACCACAGCATTTGCATATTCTAATGAGCCCAATGTTCAGGGTTAGCTGCTTACACTAATGACGCGTTTAGCGCTTAATAAATCAGTTAAGGCAGCTCCCTGCTGGAGCCCAGGGAGCTGCACCCGTGTGTTTGTGTGTGTGTGATCTCACAGTGTGCATATTTCATTATAATGTAGCTTTGTGTATTTGTGTGTGTGCCATTATGCTGTAATTTTGTGAGAATGCATAAATGGGTGAATAAGTCTGTTTGTAAGCACTCATCTACTTGTTTCTGTCTTAGTGCTTGTGCCAGCGTCTATGTTTTTATTTTCAGTCTTCATTGAAATGTGTGTATTTGAGTGTTTTTTTGTGTGCTTTTGCACACGTGGACGGGGTAGTACCCTCTGTTCCGTTACTTTGAAGTGTCTTCTTTTGAATTTGTGTTACGAGCAGTTCAACAGAAAAAATATTTTGTATTTCTCCATCCTTTACCTCTCAACTTGAAAACTTGACCTTTCTTGTACTGTTTCACTCACTTCAGATTTCATCATATCTCTGACTGATTGTTCTTGCATTGCACAAGTCTCTCAACCTACATGTAACTAGAATGGAAATAACAAGAAGGGTGATCAAAAACCTTATGTTCTGATGTGAAGCACTTGAAACAACTCAAAACATATCAGACAATTAAAATTACTTTGGTATTGCTTCCTGCAGGCCATCGGAGTGGTTGACCACCTCTGCTGATAATGCCGTCAGCAGCACAGGAACTGAAGCACTCTGCGGTATTCTTTCATAGTGTGATGATTCATGAGAGTTTCACGTCACATCCATCAGATGCCAGCAAAGGCACTAAAATGTGATTCCCAGGTAAAGTGTAATATGTGACACGTATGCTGACACGTCATCACAAATTTAGTGGTTCAGATTAAAGCATGCTGAGCAATCTCTACTGGAAAGAGGAGAGGAAACAAGGATGGGCTCCTTTGCATGTCATAGTCAGACAATCATCAGTGAATAAAACGAGAACGCTGACCCTTAGCCAGCAGTTTGTTTCCAGTCTTTGGGCACTGGTAGGTCAGCCAGTTATCTGAACAACACTGAATCAGTCCTTTGTCAAAACATTATTGTGCCAGTTTCGTGCAGAGAGGGGAGTAACAGAAAAAAAAAAATCTTTCACAATTTCATCATGCCATTGCCAATTTGGCCCAGTGGTGGTAAGGAGGTTGCTGGGCCATGGTTCTATCAGAAGGATTAGTCCTCAAAAGGGATTACAGGCTTGTATGAAAAAAGGAAGAAAAGAGGGTGGATGCTCAAGCAAGCAAGAGAGCAGAAATACTTAAATGCAAACAACCACATTCAAACAAATAGATCATTTTATCATCATTAGTGGGGGAAAAGAAAGGAGGGGGAGGAGACTCTAAGAGGGATGGAAACTGTATAGTGAGATGTGAGTTCTGTAGTTTAATGAAGATTAAAGACTGAAAGATTTGATGTAGATCGGGCATAGAGAACAGTGTAATTCTGTTTAACCTTTTTTCTCTATTGGGGTTTTTTTTTCTCTAACCTCTCTTTCTTTCAGCCTCTACTATACCTTGTTCTCTCTCTTAAGTGGGCCAGAATAAAATCTGTCAAGATGCACTGGAGTGGATTATCCTCGTCACCCATCCGGTGTGACTATAGGACAGTACAGTAGAACACACATGAACACAAACACACACACACACACACACACACACACATACAGTTAGGTGGTGTTCATACACACTGTGAAGTGGGATGACAGAGATCCACATGGCTTGGAGTGCCAGCGGCGTCTTGCTGCCCTGCCACCATGGCCCCTCTGCAAGTAGGTCAGCCTCGGCCGGGGGCACACCAGCCCCTCTCTCCCTCAGCTCCTTTTCTCACACCCCCCTACCTCAGTTCTTCTAACCCTTCCTACTGAATAAACAAACTTTGACTCTCCATATATTCAAATAGAAACTAGCTACATTCCAATAACAAATAGCTTCAGATGGGCCATTTAACAAAACAAGACTCATTTTGTATCATTTTGATTCTGAAACTGGACATATTTGAAAAGAATTTGAGAGGAAACGGGCACAATTCAGATGTTGAGTTAATAT
Source organism: Coreoperca whiteheadi (assembly GCA_011952105.1). NCBI lineage: Eukaryota > Metazoa > Chordata > Actinopteri > Centrarchiformes > Sinipercidae > Coreoperca > Coreoperca whiteheadi. The sequence continues at coordinate 14,886,091 of CM022477.1, forward strand.
GAGTTATGAAAGTCAAACATTGTTAAGATTAACAGTGGAAGCCTCCTTGGAAAGTTCTCTGTGCTGATTTAAGTTAGCCAGAGACCCTAACAGGTGACTGTTGTGCGTCATCTGAAGTTCAAGGTAGTGAGCCTCATCAAGTGATGGAATCAGGTGCTTTGCTGTAATTGCACACACATAAGCATCAGGAACAGAGAAACGGTCTTTTAATAATCTCATCACCTCAGTGGGGAGGCTGAGGTTATCGAATTGGGAGGAGGCGCTGGTTTTAGACATCAGCATCATAAAACTCTATTTATTGCAGCAGACGAGAAGCGGGTGACATTACGCAGTGTACGAGAATGACTACAATTGACAGTCAAAAGCCAGTTGATACCTGCTCTGTAGCTCTCGGACCATACTTAAGTCATTCAGCATGGGCGATTCCTTGTGTTTGCACGCCATTTCAAGCTGCTCCCTGCTGTTTGCTTTAGGAAATAATTGTGTTCACCTGACATTTTGCTGGCAATAATGTCAATGTTACAGTTTACAGTAACAGTTTATAACTGCCATAACTAGAGCCCATGGTCTGTTTTTATTCAACCTTCCCACCATGTCAAGAGCATGACCATTTACTGTTAAGCTGTCTATTTTTGACATTAACTTTCTGTGTTTTAAAAGTAAAAAGCAACATTTTGGCAACAGCTCTGTTGCTAGCTGCCAGTGTGACAGCAGTGTCCACCCAGACTGTACAGTGACAAAGACTTCTTGTTGGCTGCAAGTAAAATAGGACACAGGAAGAATATGAGTTTGAGGGGAAAATTGGGTACATTTTCTTGAAAAATAATAATTACAGCAATTACAGTTACAGTTATAGACAACCATAATATCAGGGCAAAAACTAAAAGAGTTTGAATGATTAGGATCAAGGGTTGCTTTCTTTAGGATAAGGCAATCAGAGCTGCTGTCTGTAACTGTGAAACTCCACTAATGTTGCCATCTGGGCTATGGCTGGACATCTCCTAATATCTCCTAAATGGGTATGAACTTTTTCTTTTTGGCATCACTGGCATCAACCTCCCTGTCCAACCAGCTGAGCTAATCACCCGTTATGCACTTCTCCTATGTGCTTGTCTAAAGGCCATTACTGCCGTTCAGAATTTCATAGAGGGCTCGTGAAAACGGTGCTCGCTGCTTTTCAAATGATTTCCTACAAATTACTGTGGCACCAGGATGCCTTTCATCTTCCCGTCTCTTTGCCCTCTGTGCTCTTGATGTGTTTTTCTCTGCCACTCTCCAAATCTCTCATCCTGGGTTTTCTACATTCCCTCATTCATTCTTTCAGTACCTCCATCCTTGTAACATTTCTCAATATCCTAAATACTTGCAGTTGCTTCTCCTGCTTTCTCCCACTTCTCGAGACTATAAACCAAAAATTACATTTGAATAACTGTGGTATAGTATACATGGTACTTCTTGGGTCTCTTCTAAAACCACTTGCAGCACATGACATTTTCCATAATATGATATTCATCACAAGTGTGATCTTTTACAGTCCTAATAACAGTAATTTCCTTCAGACGGCACAGACAGGCTGAAAGTGACATTGGACAAATGCTAAAAATGTCTCTATTAGCATGTATGAAAACAGTTGGTCCCACACAGGATAATGTGTTTGTGTGACATCTTTATTAGACAGCACTGTATCAGTGTGTTTCTCTCCCTGTCTCCGTGCCCAGGAAAACTGTTGGCTGGGCTGGTACCCTGGGCATCGGCAAAAGACGATGTCACCCGGTCACATTCAAAACGCTACCAATCACCAATCAGAAAATGAAAATGTGTCATTATTATCTAATTTACAACATATGAGATTGCTTACTGTTCCGAGAGAGATTTCAAATAGCCTCGGCATACATAAATGTAAATTATTTAATCCCTGGAGTAATCACAACACAGTAATTTTATGCAGTGTTTCTATGATAAAACTTTTACAATCTTCCTTGAGGACAAAAAAATCTATTGTAGCCTTTTTTTCAGTGATTCCCATTTTCTCTCCCACTATTCTCAGTGCCTTTCCCTCCGTCATTTTTCATCACAGTCACTTTCTCCGCTTTTCGAAATATTACACTGACATAAATTGCTGCCACAAAGTCAAAAGCTCCACCCACAATACCTATCTTTTGTTCTCATCTTTCTCTCATTCTTTCATCATGGTGGAATCTCCTCTGTTGTAATTGCCAGTATGAGTGATGGAGTGTTACTGTCAATGTTTGCCTGATAGCTTTCCACACAAACAATCCCTAAAACACACACACAAGCCCAGTCACATTAAGCTTCGTTTATACTCGCGTGAGACACCGTGGCGCGTGCCTCAGCAGAGCTGTGAGCAAGCACAGAGGCGCTTGTGCTCAACGCGCTGTCCCTTGCAACATTCTCCGATACGCCAGGGGGCGTACCGACACAATCACATTTCTGTGCTCACAGAATGTGCAAATGTTGGCACCCAGAGGGACGTATGCACACATACACACACACACACACACACACACACAGACACACCTCTGTGGGAAGTAGCTGCGGGTGACAATGAGTGAGCTCTCCATTTCCTCCCTCACTTGTTGGTCTTCGCTCCCTGCTCTCCACCTGGCCAGAGGCCATCATAATAGTCAGAGTGAGATCCATATCCAGAAACAAGCCCTGGTAGCTCTGATTGTGGAGTCATGGCAAAACAGGAATACAGGATGCTCTACAGCAGTGCTTCCCAACCTTTTTTGTCCGACGTACCCCCACAGCCCTATCAGATGGGCCTAAGCACCCTTTTATCACACTCCTTTGATAGATGGGATGCCTTTATGGTATTGTTCAATGATATTTTTTAGTAGTTTTGGCCAACTTTGCATTTGTACTACAGCCACTTGGAGTGACAGAAACTGGTTGTATCAACCATTTACCATATATTTACTTTTAGCTTTTATTTCCCTTTGTCTTAGTCTTTCTGCAGTCTTAATCAACTTACAATTGACTCAGGTTGGTTGAAAACTGAGGCATGTCTTGTAAGTACTACCAAAGATCACCATCACACAAATTTATAATCTTAACTTGTGACTTGATTTTTCTCCTAAACACATTCATGCGGATATTTATTAGCAATAATAATTTTTTTTTTTTTCAAATTAGCCGAGTTTCACAATTTTTCCACGTACTCCCTGGTAACTGCAGAATTACCCCTAGTTGGGAATCACTGCTCTGCAGTATAGGGCTTTTGTTTTTTGTTTTAAAAATGTTTTCGCTTTTAAATGGCATGTGGAAACAGCGTGACAGTATTTAATGATGGCTAACCATCTGAGTTAACCACAATCTTCTGGCAGAAATTTTCCAAAACACAACATATATTTTAGGTTTTTAAATGTGCTGTCATTCCTTCGAGGCAGCCCATGTTTTCTAATTGATTATAATCCAGATTGCAATGAGACTTGAATCTCACTTGAACACATTCATGGCTCATTTAAATGTTTTGCACTAAAGTGCATCATCGTTGCATGGTAACTAGAGGCTTGAGAGTCAAAAGCTTTGTTACAGCATCAAAGAATCAAAGCTGGAAGACAAAATAGTTAAACATGGACATTGTCAATAGGATAATGTAAATTAGATTTTTCAGGAGCCGACTCTCCACCGCTTTTCCACCAGTGTATTCATGTAACAAGCTGGGGGTGATGTTTTTAAATCAAGTGTAGTAAATGGCCTATAACTAGCTCAATGAAGAAGGAAAAATTAACTTTCATCTGTTCTTATCTTTGTGAACAATGGAGTGTGTTTCTCTGAACACCCATGTTGATCAGACAGCAGTTGTGTCTAGAAAAACACATCTGATAGCTGGATAGTTGGAATTTACAGTCAACTTGTCCCTAATCTTTACCTCCATCTCTTCACCTTTCCGTAGCTCTTCCTGATGTATTTACTCGCCCTTCCCTCTGCTCTCCACTTATCTCTTCCTTTTATGTCTTCTTCCCTTCACTTTAAGTTATTCTTCACTTATCTCTTTGAAGAAACAGGATTGACAGCTCTATTTCTCTTACCTTTCCATGTCATCACTTGTACCTTCCTTCCATCTATACTGCTATCCCTATATTATTCCATTCATTTCAGCTTTCGTCTTTACATCCATACTTCTTGCTCCTGTCTTCTCTCCATCCTACCCTCCACTTCTTTCTCCCTCTTCCCTCCACCACTCCCTTCATCACCTCAGCTAGCTCCATCTCTCCATAGACAATGTGCCTGTACTGTGCCCGCTCCAGCTCTCCCAGAGCAATCCCGTTAGAGGGCTAATGCTGTGAAAAATGACAGTGAACCGGCACTTTTACTGCCGTCACCACCGCTTTGGGGCCGCCTGCCTCCTACAGCCTTGTTGCCTGGCAACTCCCCAGACAGCTCTCCTCCAAAAGGCAAGAACTCTTGTCTGCTCTGCTGCGATAGAGACCCGAGCCTAATAAGCATTATATCTCATTTTGTCTTATCATTTTGTTGTCAGTGACACAAGTTTGCTCGGAGCTGCGACTATGCAAAGAGCACTGATGCAGAATGTGTCTCTCATATTGAATGAACAAAATTATTTGCAACAAGTGTGACTTCTTGGAGAATTGCTGTTTGAATAAGAGGTTGCTCAGCCAAAAACATAAATATACATAAATGACGAAGATGCAGACGCAGCTGTTCAGTAGAAAAGAGCTGAGGTGTAGTTACCGTCTTTGCACTGAGTAAAGGCAGCACCAATATACAGAAGGGTGACAAATTAAAGGAAATATCTGAATTAATGAGTGGAGAAACATAACAAACACAGATGCTTCCCCTCAGCACACAAGCAGTCACTAAATGGTTTGATTTTGGAAATGATGCCACACAATCACACTCACCAGAAAAGCCTACAGTAAGTGAGATTTTGGCGCAACATACTACAGAAGATACTGCTCTCCACCACAATCGTCAAAAGACACCAGAAGGGGATATATTTTAAGAATGGTGTTATTTTGCCATTGAAGCCTTAATTAATGACCAATGTGAGCACCAGGGACACTTCTCCCACTAGTGAATGCCCTAATCATTTACAATTATTTATTAGATAGAGAATTATGTTGCCTATTCTATAAAGTTCGACAGAGAACAAGCATAGAATGTTAACTGATCTGGAATGAGAAGAATCTCCTCACAATATTAAATCTCATTCACGGTTAACTTGATTTCTGATGTCTTTGTGCAAAAAAGATGATAATTAAGGGGAAAATATATCACAGTAATGTCAATGAGGTGACATTACGTGTATTTAATTTCTCTCCATGCATATTTAACTATGTGATATATTATAATAACCTTGTGATAATCTACATTATATATATATATATATTTGGAAGGCAGAGGGAGTGAGGCCTGTCTTTGTAGAGCTTCATAATCCATGCTACCATGCTACACCCCAACTACTACAGTCCAAAGTGGTCAGCAGCTTGCCATATGATTCTCTTTATTGTTTACATGAAATATAAAAATGTGTCATTTCCTGTGACCAGCGATGATTCCTGCCACTGGCTACTGCCCAGAGACTAACTAGGGCATCTCATGCATAGCATGATTTTCTCTCGCTTAGTCCCAACATAAGGTTGAAAATAGGTTGAACAGCATGTGTTTCATGAAGAAGTTACCTGTAGCTGTACAATGCAAATCTCATACTTGAGTCTCAGGATCCCTTTTCTGTGCTGTCGCAGCTAATTGTGGTTCCTTGTAAAAAAAATTGCCTGTCTGTGCATCATCTCCTGCCCCACTTTCCTGTGTTTCCACGTCCTTGATGGTTGTTAAGGCAGAAATCCCATTACACCAGTCCTTCACCTACAGTGAACAAGAATCCAATACTCAAGTCCCAGAATATTCACAGATATGTGACATGAGCCACGTGGTTGCCACGAGAACTCTCAGAAGAGGTTACAAGAGTGCTTTGACAAAGTGTGTGAACTTGCTGCCACTGAAGCAGTCCTCACTCTTTAATGTGTTTCTGCTTTGAGACATCAGAGGTTATGAAGAGCTTTGGCAGATGGTGGAAAATTTGACTCTACATCTGAGTTGTAGGGGGTTCTGCCTGCTATATTGTCGCGGTGTCTTTTTGCAAACGGCGTGTGATGTGTAACTGCATACGTAATCAGCAAGTGCAAGATGGATGAGGAACGCTGTGTGAAAGTTGTATTTCCAAGGCAGATTCATGAGAATTGAAGCTAGAAAACTGTACTATAATACAACACTTCAAGGATATCCAGAAATTATGTGGTAAAGGCCCATTTCTATTCATCTTTGTTGGATGAACCAGTGCGGCTCTTTAAGCACCAATTTCCCATTTTAAGTGATCATCCTATAGAGAACCAGTAATGTCAACCCATCAAGGTCATAGAGGAAAGCATGAATAGCTGCAATTTCCGTTAATGGGAGCTGAATGGAGAATATGGGGGTCAAAATGACAAGTAGAAGAGGTATTTTGCAGCACCTAGAGGATGTGTATGTGTAGGTGTGTATTTATGAATGATGAGAGCATTCCCATGAGACACCTCAAAATATTCACTCAGTGTAGTATGCATAAGGACGGAAACAAAGCTAACATTTCAGTATATTTCCTTTCTTCATCTCTCCTCATCTTGCTTTCTGCCTTTAAGGAATTTGCTTATGATCTGAATTTCAGAAAATCAAACACTATACTGTAGATGCCTGTACACACCTACACACACCATATGCTTAGACATGGCTTACTCTAAATAAGTGTGAGGAGACACACAAACACACCTAGCAAGCAGCATGGCATCATGCCCTGCCTTGCCCCAGGTGTCTCAGAGTTGATATGGGTGTGGCCTCAGATGAATTCATGCAGGGCAAACCAATGCTCTTATTAAAGACTTTTTAAAGCACTGCCTAACAGAGAGAGTGAGCAAGAGAGAGGAGAGGTGACGTGTTTTAGCGTATTAATATCCACCTCAGGTGCTAATATGCCCTGTAAGTCACCTGTGTCACCAGCTGTGGTGAAAGGCAATCGGAAATGAAAAGAAAGTGAAAGAAATGGAGAGATGGGACAGGATGGAGAGATAGCGTGACAGAGACTGAATGAGAAACATGAAAAAAAGAGGAGCTGTAAATCACATTAATGAACAAGCTTAATTAGTCGTGCCCATTAGCGTCCTCAGCACGGATTAATTTAACTTCAGCCAACTTCGGAGAAGCCCAGTGGCCTTGATGGGACACAGTTTGATTACACACCTGGATGTTTGATCACTGACACCCTTCATTCTGACTAAAGTCTGTGTACCTTTTGTCCCTGAATGTGAAATGCAAAGAGTAAACTAACGTGGAAACAGTTCATTGGCTTACTGAGGATTTCATTCTTTTTCAGCTGGTTTACTGGTTTTCTCTGTTGGTTTTTTATTGTTCCTCACGGAAATGAATGTTTCATGTTTCACTGTTTCTGTACATTTGCCACTTTCTTCAGATTATTTGTTCAATTGTCTAATTTGTTTTTTCCAAAACAATTAAAGTACTTTTCGGGGGATTGTACTTAATTATCTTCCTGTCTATGTGTTTGTGTTGTCAACAGGCGGACCCCCAAGGCCGAGACATAGCCATCCGTCCATTCCTGGAGCACTGTGAGAACACCCACATGACCATTTGGCTGGGCATCGTCTATGCCTACAAGGGACTGCTAATGGTGAGAGCAGAGAACACAAAATGTCATCACGTACTCACAGTCTGGACGCACACATGAATGCACACTTACACTCTAATATGAATTTACTGTACAATGTGACTCTTAACAATCTTATAAATGTGCATGAATGAGGCTTTATGCCCTTTCTATTCATATTATTGCTTTTTAAGTAATGCTATTTCTATGTGCAAATATTAAACCTCAGGTATCTACTTTAAAGACACAGTAAAATCAAAAATACATTTTTTTAATCCTGTGTCCCTGCCTTATTTATTAATTTATCTCTTTTTACATGTTAATGTACATGAGCATGTGTCAGAAAAATCATTTTTTTATATTTTCACATCAAAAGCCCTCTCTTTCCTCTTCCTGTAAAACAAAAATATTTCTCTGCATCTCTACCACTCTATCGCACTGTAATTGCTAAATCCCACCCACTTTTGAGTGATCCAATAAAATCTTTAGGATTTGATTGAAGTCATCATAACCAAACACTGCCGACATTCTGTTTCACCTGACCTCTTCTCTACCATAAAGACCTTGAAAGAGGACAGCTACATAAAAGAGACAGACAAGGATTCCAGCCAATAAAAAGTCCTGGATATAATCTCTGTACTTTGGTTTTTGTACATATTAAATAAATTAGATGTAACATGGTAATTAGTGAGCGTGAGAGCTGGTAGGTAGATTTTATTACCTTAGCCTATGGGCGATACTAGGCATGTACCTGTCATGGTATGTTGGTCTAATGGTATGGTCTGAACAAACTAACATACATTAAAAATGTCCACTTCCTGCCCACGCAGTCTGCTTTAAAACCTCCGTAAAGCAGGAGCAACTGTAAATTATACAAACCTCACTGCATTTATGGTGAGGCAAAGGACAAGGACTGAGACAGAGCAGTAAATAATCTTAAACAGATTGGGAGAATGCAGAGGATGCTCAGTAAAAAATACTACCGAAAAATGAGAGATGGAAGGAGTGAGAAAATTGTAGAGTAACAAGTACAATAGAAGGGCTTTGATGTAAAATAATAAGACAGCAACAAAGAAGTGGAGCGGTAGGAAATGTTTGTATCAAATGATTGACAGGAGCCCACATCTGTATGAGGCACAGGGAGGGACAGCACAGCAAAAAGATGCATTAAGGCTTGAGTCATCCCTGCCTTCATACACACACACACACACACACCTGAGGCGCACTAATCCTTGATGACTGCTCTTTTAATTTTGCTGCTTGTCATTCCACTAACTCTCACTTAGACTTTAGAATAAGCAGGCAGGCCACTTTACACAGCACACAGTGAATTATTCAGCAGGCTGTGCAGGCTGCTGCTGCAACTCTAATGTTCCACCAAACAAACAGCTCACTCGAAAATACACTCTAACTAAACATTTTCAAGGTTCAAGGTTCAAGGTTGATTTATTTCTCATTTTACAACATGGGGTGTAAAACGAGATTTAGTTGTAGTTCCCTTGTTTGCTACTTACAAAAAACAAAACAAACAAACATATACAAAAATGATATACAGTAGATCGATAAATAAATAATAAGTCATGGAAATAATACTATTTTACATGGTGAAGTGCTGAGGAAGTGAGTCTCACAGGCTGAGGGAAGAAGCTGCTTTGTAGTAGGGAAATATGGTCTGATTGACCAGAATGGGGATGAGGGAGGGCTTTGTAGCTGCTTAAAATGTTGGTGGGGATCTGGACAAGCATGAAACCATAAGGCTGCTTTATAAAGGTTCCTTTAGATTATATGTTTCTCCTCTTTATCATATTAAGTCCATTTTTGTTTGATTTGTTTAAGTGTTTCTTAAAGCTAAGTGAAATGAAATGTTTCCTCACAACCCGCACTCCTTTAGTATTTATGAAGAACAATAAAGAGCACTGAACAACAAAAAACACTAAGATTTAATAAGTCATGCTTTATTCTGAAAGAGCCTGATGTTTTAGACTAGCAGGAGCCTAATGAAAGGCATAGTTTTTAAATAGTGAGGATGAGCAATAGTGTTGACTAACTGTGTATGTGCATTGACCAAGTTTAGACTTTCTAAAACCAAAATGAAATACAGCGTTGAGTTTTTCTGAAATGTCTGTGTAACCTGCTCTGAAACTATTTCTATTATTATTACAGTTGTTTGGCTGTTTCCTGGCATGGGAGACCAGGAACGTGAGCATCCCTGCTCTCAATGATAGCAAATACATTGGGATGAGTGTTTACAACGTGGGCATCATGTGCATCATCGGTGCTGCCGTGTCTTTTCTGACAAGGGACCAGCCCAATGTCCAGTTCTGCATCGTGGCACTGGTGATCATCTTTTGCAGCACCATCACGCTCTGTCTGGTCTTCGTTCCCAAGGTCAGTTTCTGTGTGAACGAGGAGAGTGTGTGTATGAGCACATGCGGATAACTCTGCTTTGCCAAAAAACTAGAGTACTTAATTATCACCCCATTCACACGCCACACTTCACTAAGTCCTGGAAGCTAAAAATGCCGCGTAAACAGTTATGTGTAGCTTTTTCAGCCCATGTAATTTTATCCCGGAGTGCAGCTGTGACTAATACCCATAACCTTCCAGTTAATCACCATGAGAACCAACCCAGACGCAGCCACCCAGAACCGGAGATTAAAGTTCACCCAGAACCAGAAGAAGGAAGACTCGAAGACCTCCACCTCAGTCACCAGCGTCAACCAGGCTAACACTTCACGACTGGACGGGCTTCAAACTGATAACCACCGCCTCCGCATGAGAATAACAGAGGTCTGAGCCGATGAATACACAGTCATGTTGTACCTTCTTTTTTATCATTGATCAGCATTCTAAAACTGTGCAGTGGGTGGCAGGTTTTTTAATGCAATGGTGGGATAAGGAGAGGCTTTTAAATGTAATTGAAAGCACAAAAGTTCAGTAATTGAGCAAAAGTTCAACAAGTGAAGGAAGAAAGAGCAAATCATTTAACTCTATTGAACTTGAAAAGTACAAAAAAAAACTAGCTCTCCTGTAGTCAACTAATTTTCAAGTATCAGTCATTTCATTAATTCTTAACAAAATAATTGTTACTAAAAGCAACTCTGATCACTTGAAGAGATGTGTGTTGTCACTCCACACTGCCCGTTCCCTCTGATTCATTTCTCTAAAACTTATTCTGACATTGAGTGACATTTGAAAAAAATCCTGTGGCAGTCACCTTGGCTTTCTATCAGATCTGTGACATAAATGACTGCTGATACTTACTGTTGTCCTTGCTTTTGTTCATGATTGTGGCAAATGCAGAGCTACTCATACACTCTTGGAAGAGAAGTATAGTTATTAGTCTTTGGCAGAGAGCAACTTTTTACATTCATTACTGTGTTTTGAAATGTAGAGTTGTAGTTGCAGTTTGTTGTCCATAGATCAGACTCCGCACTGGGTAATATTTGGCTGATAACTTTGTAGCCGACTTGAGCTAGGTTGTCTGTGAATGATTTATGCAACTTAATGTAATGTGAACTTACTGTGTAAAGCTAGGTTTTTGGTTAATAATGTACTTACTCTACTTGATCATCTATTTTACTCACTTTTTAAAAACAAAACAACATAAACTAATCATTTCTTTGTTTTTCTGTTTAAAAAGCTGGACAAGGAGCTGGAGGAAGTGACCATGCAGCTGCAGGACACCCCAGAGAAAACCCCCTACATCAAACAGAACCATTATCCGGACGCCAACAACATCCTCAGCATACGCAACTTCACAGATGGCAAAGGTGAGAAATTGGCTGTATGTGTCCATGTAGCCCTTTGGCATACTATCTGTCACAGTCCTGTCAGGCTATCTGTGTTACCCAACTCATTTTAGGTATTCAGTACTTATAAAGTTTGTTACCTGAAAAAAAATGTTCCACCTCATAGAAACATTACCTGCTCACTGACCAAAAAAAAGTAGAGGAGGCTCTTCAGACTTCAGGCTTCAATTTATTTCATGTGCAAAAAGTGACAGAAAGTGTAAAAATATGTCCAAAGAAGAGAATGTTTCAGTCACAGCACAATCTATAATGGGCTTACTTTATTTGTCAGTGTGTGAGCATTTTTTTTTTATGAGATGGGACTGTTTATTTTGGCTATATGCACCTGACGCTATTTTTTTAAAAGCCTGGATTCAAAAGCACAAACCTTTTTACAAATGTTTGAATTACCTGAAAAATGTTGCAAATACAACATCCCTCACAATGACCTTTCATGAGAAATAGTGTTGATGTTTGGTGGGTGTGAAGTAACTAACATATTACTCTAATGAAGTGTTGCTACTTTCAACGTCAATACAACACATGTAAGATACAAGACGGTGCATCATTTCTTCCTAACTCACTGACTGGAGTGCTGCTCAGTTGGGTTGTGCTCAGTTTTGCTACTGGTGGCTGAAAACTAGTTTGCAGCAGTCTATATAGACCAAGATTCAAACAAGAATAAGAAGTTCAGTATGATATAATTCAGTCCTGTCTCATTTCAATTCAGTGTGATTCAGTCTGATGCAATTCTATATAAAGTAATGTGTACCGCTACAATGAGGCTCACTTTTGTGCATATTCTTCTATTTCACTTTAGAGAGAACAATGCACATTTAAATGGCTTATATCACAGTTTTGTGACATCATAACATCCAGAATTTGATGTAACATTTAAAACTAATCCTCATATTATTTTATAATAATTCCTTGCTAGTGTATATTATGTTTGAATATTCATTGGCTTTAGTAAAGGATTTTAATGGTGCTTTCAGAGCAGCAGCTTGAAGGAATATCTTGACGTTTTTTCCATTGCTGGAGCTCCTGTCAACTGCAGGTGAAAAAGAGACACAGCAGCTCGCTGTTTGACAGCAAGTCTGTGACGTCTCTTAGAATGAGTCATGAGATTAGCTACAGGACCTGCATACTCCACTGCTACTTGCAAGTTTTTACACATATTATAGTCACACTTTTCTCAACTCTCCCACTTTAATTATTGAGCCCAAAGTGGGTCCTCACTTGATTTTGCACTTAATTATTTGGTGTTTGGGGCGTTGTTTGATGTGTGTTGAACATGTACCTGAGAAAACAGTCGAGAGAAGATTAAAGAAGTGGGGTGGGGGGCGGCAGCTGAGGTGAACCATCACTGGGTGAGACAAGCATATGGAAACACAAGTAGTAAACTATCAGGTGCTAAAACATAAAGATACATGTCATATCTGTCTTTTCCCATAGAGCGCGCGTGTGCCAATTTACCCAACTTCTGCCCCATACAGGCTGTTTGAAATGATGCAGCTGTATCTTAGACATTATGAAGCCGGGTTCCTCAAATTGAATCAGTGAATCGTTACACCCCAGCACCATCGCTTTGCATTAGGCACCATTTTAACAGACGCAGGGCGAGGGTGATGTACAGCAGCCAGATCAGCACGTCTGATGCACACGCCAGACAAAGCTGCTCTCAGGGGTTTCTAATGGATCTTTCTGAGTTTGGGAAGGTAAAAGAGTAAAACAGCTGTGTCTGTTCTGCGGATTGGGAGCAGAGTGTGTTGTTTGAGAAGTTCCTCATCTGTGAAAGTTCTTAGTTACGCAATGAACTGATGGCAGTTAGTGAGTACATTCACAAAGCAACGTGTCTAATGCTTCTTCTTTGTGTTTTATTTTGTTCTCTGCTTCCTTGTGTTTCTCCTTCTTCTCTGTCTCTCATCTTTTGCATGTGCAGACACATAAACACATAACAGAAACAGAAACAGCCTCCTGTTTTTGCCTAAATACTGTCTGGCTTTGAAATGATATGAGGTGGGGGGTTGATATTATGTTATGGTACCCTGACAAGGATAGATTGGAAATAAAAATATGTCTGTGTTGTTGCACAATTGGTTGATGGAGCAGCTTAGTGTTGTCTTTTTATGGAACACAGAGCAAGAAGTCAGCCCCTTGATTATTTCAAAGATTAGATCATTAGTAAATGAGCTACCATCTGTGAGATTTTTTACCTTCTTATATTTCTTCTTCTTTGTAGAATCCCAACCTCAATACCGCATCAAATTTTGTTGGTCAAGAGATTTTTCAGTGACATGAAAGACATCTTAAGACATCCGTAACTGCAATGGCCCATTGCACAGATGGATTTCTTTTACCATGTATCAGAGTTCAAATGTGCCCGTGAAAATATTTAACTAGTGTAATTTAAGTAAACTCATTCTGACATTTTTCATTTGTTGAGAGTAATCTGTCCAAAGTACTGGCTGCAGCTGGCAGCTGATATCAGGCTCTCTTTAGTGAACTAAAATTCAAATTGTGTGGGCTCGTAAAAATGAATCTATTTTAGACTGAATCTTTCTTTGTGTTGTCTTGGTTACTGGAGAAAAGAGAGATGACTATAGCCCAAACCTTTTTTGACTTCAATTACAGAGACATTTTTACAGAGAAAAAAACAATGTGATCAACATTCTAAATCTGTCTTCTATAAATGTGTGTCAGATTGCAAACTTGTGTTGGGTAAAGGAACAAATGCCTTACACCTTACACTTTTGTCTGGCCACAAGTTAGAGTTAGCAGCAACACGGACCACAGTGCATGAGGAACTTGTCATTTCAAATTGGGAAAACAATTAGAAAAATACAGAAAGCAGATTTTGGAAGCTTTACTTCTCTAATAAGATTAGATAGCCATCAACTCTTTTTTTTCATAATATTTCTCTCAGCAGGAAAAAACATGCCGGTGCTGGTAGAGAAATGATAAATGGATCATTTCATGAGTGAATATTGTTAAATAACATATGGATTGGGATCAGATACAACAAAGCAACATTATATAGTCGTATTCCTGCTCCTGTCATCAAGTAATGTTTAAAACCGACAGACAGAAGTAAAACTTAGTAGACCTTTGCTAGCTCTCTCAAAGCAAGAATCCAGAGCATACAAATTTTTGGGATCCCCAAAATATTATGTTTTTAAAATTGAATTCATGTTTATTGTCGACTACTCAATATGGTAGAATAATGGAGTTAGTAGGCTGTAAGAGAAACACTGTGAGAGCTAAAGAGAGAGACAGTGAGAGAAAGTGGACACACAGAACAGAAATTGTAACTGAATTAGTATTTGTCTGCCCCTGTATAGCTCTATAGAGTTTATATTTGGCAAAAACAGAACAGGCGTTGAAAGTTGCTAAATTCCTGGTTGCGTGTACGTGTTGCATATTCAGCTCAGTCAACATGGAGTAAGCATCCAAGGCCTGTCTCATATTTAACAATAGATTAGACAGCTATTACTTTTTTTAATTTAGAGACAAATGTTTAAGTCTCTAGGTTGTTGAAGTGTTCACGATAATGATCTTGTGAGTAGAGAAGGAGAACGAGTTCAGCACATTAGGTGTTGCTCACAAAACGTCAATCTGACACACATTATGGAAATAAAATCACAGGTCATTAGGCCTCCTTTAAAGATCACCAGCATATAAACTTTTCCCAGCCTCAATCTGCTAATGCTTGACAGTCATCATCATCATCGCCGACTCCTAACTGTAGTCATCAGTATTCATAAGAGAGCTGGTCTAAATGTATTGGGGGCCGTGAATGAGTGGCTGTTATAAGAGTAGAACGCGGTGTCAACAGCGATTACGCTCACTCACAAAGGGGGGGGAGCAACACTCCACCCCCTCTCTCTCTCTTTCTCTCTCTGCCTTAATGAATATGTACCAGCACATGGCGATGCTGGATTTTTGGGTGTGGTTTTCAGGCTGAAATGTTAGAGGTCATTTTATTTATCAACAGTACTGGGGGCATTTTATATCATGTGTATGGCTGTGCTACGTTTGTGCTCCCTTACACCATACAGCATTCCTTTACATTTTGGACTGTTTGTGCAGATGTACTGTTGAAACCATTAACTGGCAATCAGCCAATCGTAGTCGACCCAAGAGACAGGTAAACTAAGCAGCTGCTTAAGGCTGAAGACTAAATTTAATTTAAGTAAATGATCACGTTTCTTGTACTGTTTTACTGTCAGCACTCTCAATAAATGTGAAACTATAATAAACCGATGTTGAGATTTACCAGGTTAATTTACTCGATTGATTCTTGTTCCACACATTTGCACATTGAACATTTAAGTAAAGTACAGTGCAATTCTTGGGCTGGCCCTGGGGTCTAGTGACATTTGAAAAGACCCAAACAATCTAATGCCTTCTTTGTGACATGAACACATATTCTGAATCCATAATAAGGTGTATAAATATCTGTTTCTGTGCTTTTAACACAGCTCTGGGAGCTACAAGGTTAGGCTTTTTTCAGAATGCCAAGAGAACTAGTCTGCTCTAAAAAAGACCAGCGAGCTCAGATGTCCAATCGGGGCATCGAGTGCTATGATCAGTGAATCAGGTCACCAAGTGCTGGGAAATCTGGGACAACTGGAGAGAAAACTCTGTAGGGGGATAAAAAGGATCATTCCATCCTTCTCAATTTACAATTTTGGAAAAATTGTAATGTTGTTTACTGAAATTCTCATTGTGTTTCAACCTCATCATCTGCCTTCCCCTGCAAAGTCTGGAGAATGCAGAAATCATGTTGGGAAGCCTCTTTTTGGAATAAGGGTTCTTAGTTTTTTTCGTACTTTCACACTTTCTTTCTCTTTGCTTCCATTTCCACTTTTTGAATTTGTCCCACACAGGTGTCAGGTTTTATTTTTACCTGTGCTTTAAATATCACCCTGCATACATGATGTGATTAAATTATTCAATCTGTCTCCTTTCTGGAAAAAGGAAACTGGCTAGTTTACAGTCAGTTGATAGACATGGTTGACGTATTATTAGATCACTATTATGACTGAGGCTTGCCTTCAAGTGTTTTTACATTTGTACTGATTAAAAGTATTTTTTGGTAACCAGTGGCCATTTTCCCCTTGGTATGGTCGTTAAAGAGTGAACGCTGCAGTTGAACTCTGGTTAAATCCGAAAAAGTGGTCTCTAGCCGAACTCACAATGTTGGTCTGGGACCCTGGACTCTGCACCTGATGTAAAAGCCGACCTCTCCATAACCTGGAAGTTGATTTTCATTACTGGTTTAACATCATAAGTCAACACATCTGTCAGTGTGCAAAGTGTAAACACAATACGTGTCAATATAAAAACACATTATTATGAAAGCACACTTCAATCAGTCATTTTACCTTCCTGGTGTGAATGTACTGTATGCAGTGAAAATGCACATCTACATTCATATAAACATTCACAAACAAGAAAATTAATTCATTTGCGTGGTGCATAATTGTATTCTTTTTACATGGCGTCAGGATCAAAGCAATAGCATAAAAATCAAGAAGCATCTTCCATGCTCATGACTACTCCCCTCCCAAACAGCTGAAGAAACAAATGTGGATCCAGACTCAGGTGTTAGGACCAAAGGTTGGTCTGAAATTTCCCTTAAAGTAATGTCTCAGGTGGCTGCACGTGCAACTTGACACAGACCAACCTATTTTTTATGATGACTACATGTGTTTTCAATGCAGATGGAGAGAAGTCAATACTAAAGAACCACCTGGAGCAGAAGCCTCAGGCACAGTGGGGCTCCATGGATCCTTCCAGAATAAACAGAGGTCCCCTGGAGGATATCAACTCGCCTGAACAGTGAGAACTTCCATTTCTTCAGCACCTCTACCCCCATGTCTCTCTCCCCTCTGTCTTGTCAGCTTTCTCATCAGACTATACGTCACATGTATTGCAACCACCACCAGCTCTCAGGCGGTTGCTCTGGCAACAGAGCACTGCAAAAGCATGGACCCACCCTGTACTTTTCTCTCCTACGCACATTAACGTACATATAACTACATAAGAGTGTAAAAACTGTATGTCTATTCTCCCACCATTCTGGACTTACTGCAGTATATATACTCACAGTCAAACACGTACATACTGTTTAAACATATGTACAACATGCACACGTAGACAAGCAGGTGATTGATTTGTTGTCCCAACTTGTAAAAGAAGATGGTCTTAGACACTCAAAACATGACAAGTGCAGATCTACATTCACTTACTATTCATAAGGGAGCAAAGCTGAGGGATGTCGACTTCATCATTGGGGGGACACCTCATGCATCATTGAGAGCTCTCCCTCTGACGCTCATTTAACTAGAACCAGAAGAATGCACAACGTAGAGGGACAGATGGATGGAGAAGGGAAAGACAGCAGACAAAAATATTGAAGTGAGGGCAGTTACAGAGAGAAGATGGATTATGAGAGAAGGATGTTTAGATAGGAAAGAGAGGCAGAGATAAGGAGGAGGAGAGAAAGAAAGAGGTAGAGACTCACAGAGGCTTATGTAACCACTGATTTACAGCTCGCATTGGAAGCGGCTCTGAAAATAGACAGGGAGGAGAACAGAAGTAAAGGAACACTAGGAGCTATTCCCTTGCCGCATGAATGTTTGATCACATGGAGGGAATAGAGATGAAGAGGCAGTGAGAGAGACAGAGGAGATAAAGAAGAGACAAATATAAAGAAGTGAGAAAAGAGGTATAAGGAGAGTAAAGGTAGAGGAGAACGGACAGTAACACTTTGACAATGCTAAGTCACTCACCAGGTGCATGGAATTGTTAAGTGTGGTGTCTGTGTCATATATGAAACATCAAAAATACCAAAAGATTTTCTATATATTTTTTTCATGAGAAAGAGGACTGTGTTTCCATCACAAATAGAACAGGTTCGGATAAGTGACTAGGCCTGAGGACCATTAATATTTCAAAGATCACCTAATTATGACATTTTCTAGGTCTATGACTGAATGAGATTGAATTTCATTCCCCCCTCTTAATTTTTTACATAACTGGCATTTGGTTATGTAATTTTCGTGCAAATGGCTGGCAGTGGCACTAGCACTGGCAAGGTAGGGTGTGAACTGTCACAGCAGGCAGAAGCATGTAATGTTCTTTTTGTCAGATGATCCCAGAAGCTGGGAGGCACGGTGGATTAGGGCTTTAGTAAGGAGAAGTGAAGAAGGGATTGAGTGTGCTCTAGAATACAGGGGGAAAAATTAGAAGAATTGGAGAGGGCTTGTATTATGAACTGTCACACACCAACAATTAATGTTGGCTTTTCTTTTGTTGATATAACCACAATCTTTCTATAACTTGAACTACATTTTTAAGTTTCCTATCCTTAAACATAGTTTATTTCCTCTAGCCTTAACCATGTACAGCGAAAACAGTAACATGCAAGACAGGTGCGCTTCCATTGATCAACGGTCTGTCTGGCAATAGGGTTGGTAAAATCATAATCTGCAAAGTGACTGGTAACTAGGTTTCAGAAAAATGTGGACTAACAGTAAAAAGTCACAAAGAAATTCAAATATGCACATGAAGCATCACAAAATTATACTGAAGTACAGTACATGAGTAAATGTATTTACTTACAATGTAAGAGGCAGAGATAGAGAGTAACTTTCCTTCTCTATCTGCAGTATACAGCGTCGACTGTCCTTGCAGCTGCCCATCCTGCACCATGCCTACTTACCTTCCATAGGAGGGGTTGATGCCAGCTGCACCAGCCCCAATGGCAGCCCTGGTTCCAGCCCACGGCACAGACACATGCCCCCTTCCTATCGGGTAATGGTCTCTGGCCTGTGAGCTTCATTCACTCCCCCACCTGGCTCTTTGCAGAGGAGACATACGGTTCTTTTTTTCTACAACAAATAGACTGATGTCATCAGCGTATGTGCGTATTTTGTCTCAGAACAAGGAGGACAGGGGGAGAAGAGAGGGAGGATCGGCCAAGTTTCACTCTTCGTATCTCTTCACCCCGGCCTCTCTTGAGAACTGAAAACCTCAGTCAGGAAGGGGTGGGAGGAGACAGAGTGGGCACTGGATGACCCTCACAAACTCCCATGATTCACAGCAATGTCCCCTTGTTCATCTGCTCCCCTTGCCTAGGCATATACACATCGCACAGTCAAACAAACACAAACATACACAAATACACACACATGCACAAACACACAGACACCCCAACAGCAGAACTGCGGTGGACCAGCCCTGACCTGATGTGTAGCCTTATCTGCTTCAGAGGGGATTGTCTGTTTCTGTTCCTTATCTGTTGTATGTATGTGCTCACAGCTACGTGTGAGCCTGTCATTTAACTTGAGTATTTCACTGCTTCAGTGATTGGATACCGGCATGGAGACATGGAATTTACAAAACCCAACACAGGAAATCATCCAATTTACGCCCTGTCCCCTTCCCATCCTTGTGAAGACATGTAAATATCATAATTTCTGACTTTGATGTACTGTAAGCTTTGTATATGCTGTGAATGGACAATTAAAGGGGTTCTAAGTGTGGAGCGTGTAACAAAGGTAGGTGATAAAAATTTCAAATGAAAGCTTACAGAAATAGCACCCGACAAAGAATTAGACATATGTACGAAAGAGATCTGAGTTGGTGTGTGTTACTGTTGATGAATTAGCTTATGGGCAGCAAAGTTAAATACATCAAAGCTTGTGAGTCACAGAACATGAAAAGGCACCAGGGGCCCATTCCTCTAACTTGGAGTAAGATGCACGTGGCTCTTTTTTTCCACTTTGCTAAATTTGCACCACTGGTTTCATCAGAAATTTCACATAAGACTTTGCAAAGGCCTTTCATATTTTACAACTTGCTTATTAAGTCCTCAGAAAGCATGTTATACAGAATATTGATGCTATGCCTTTTAACTGGTCTCTAAGGCTGCATATGTTAGAAAATAGAGCTAAAAGACACCACAAGAGTGTTCCACAGTTATTTATGTGTTTTATGCCAAGAAATGCGCACATTCAGTTGTACATTTAAAACCCAAGCGAGCACCTTATGAATTTAGGTGCTTTTCAGACAAGGCATTAGTAACGGGCCTGGTCATATTGATCCCCATAGAGTGGTCAATATAGACTCTTAAGATGTCTAGCTCTCACAGCTAACCAGCACAGACAAGGGCAATGGGGTTCATGTCAATGGCAAAAGGGCACAAGAAAGAAAAGGGAAAATAAATAAAACTCAAGAAGGGATGCTGGAAAGGATGTAGGTCTACCACTTCCACAACTAGTTTGGATTAAATGGTTGACCTGAATTTCCATGAGCAGTAGTATAGATGACAAACACACGGGAGCCCCCGGCTGTATGTTCCAAGAGGGCGATGACACCACTGCTGGTCACAGTGATAGAGTATAAAGCACAGACACAGGGCTTTCTTTCCTAATGAGTGTCATGAAAAATCACTTCACACTTCGCAACAGTGAACGTACCTCAGTTGCTATGGAAATGTAATTCAGCGCCGTTGAACTCGGCCCAAGAAGGCTGTACTGAGCAAAATGGTCATCGAAACAGTGTCGTCATTTTTTTTGTAAAACTGTCCTCATGCAGGAGAATAGCAAACAGAGACTCCGGACAAAAAGTAACTTTTTATGGAGAGGGTTTGTTCTCAGCATATGTTTCACCATTGGTGTCTTGGTTTTTAGTTTTTAAGGCGTTTGTTAAGCGCTCTGCCTGTTGTCTTATATTGTAGCCTGCAGGATTCACAGTACATAAATAGGGTGAAAATGGCGCTGACCCAGCAAACTACAACATTGGCCACACATCTGTAAATTGTACAACGTGTCATAGATTTATTTAAATTCAATGCCTCAATGCATGGGACAGAGTGGGAGAACTTTGAGAAAGCTCCACTTCAGCTGGAGTGGATTTCCTCAGCAAGCTGGTGTCTGATCATAAATACTGTCAATCAGTCTTTAGTTGAAAGGCCAGTCAAGGATACATAGTTGGAGTGGGAGACAAGCTAGCAGAGATCCACCTGCTATCGGACACATCAGGGTGACCTCCTGTGAGAGGTCCTCCCAATCCAGCCCCTGCTGAGCACAGGTGCAGGGAAACCCTGAGCACAGACCTCCAAGGAGTCACGCCTTCTCCCACTCCTATGCCAACCAGAGAATCACGGTCACTTGACAAGTGAGTGAGAGACATTGTCAGAGGGTTGGTTCTTCCTTCAGGAGAAGAAAAACCAACTGCACATTTTATATATTACATTATATGTGATTGTGTACAATTTGCTGATACCCTGATGATGGTGTCCATGTATGGAATATTTGGTATTTGGCTTTCTCAAGACGGCATGAATTGAAATGTATAATTCACAGAGTTACCTCTGTTTTTGCAACTGTCGTGACAAATCCACTCTGTTGTTTCATCCTCTCACCTACAATTTTGTTTTACTTTTCCTTACAAAACATGGATTTAATTTATTTTAACCTGTTGATCAGCTCACACATGTCAATGCCAAGATTCTCAGTGGACAAACTCAACATCATCATATGGACTATGCTACTGGTTTAGCAGTTATTCACTGAGGGCAATAAAGTGAAAGTAGTAGCAAACGATCAATCCTAATAACCCACTCCTGGCATTTACCAAATTACGAAATGACTTGTTTTCAGTCCATCTAAAATGCCAAATGCAGATCATCAGGTATGGTTCTGTTTTTTGTTTTTTTTATGTGCCCTAATATTTTCTTTATTTTGTTATGATTCATTTAAACCTTTTTTCAACATGGATGAAAAATTGTTAAAATGCAATTGTGGTAGGTTAAGGGCTCATAATTTCCTGTAATAAACGTCATGCTGATGGTTTGTATTTGCCACAGGTCTTTTTACCTTTTCAGCTTGAAGATCAAAGTGACATATACTTATATAATTATATCTTTGTCTGTGACATCATCAGGGTTTCTGGAGAACATGAAACATACATGTCCAAAAATATGACAATATGGCATAAATATTTAGTGGAAAAACACACAGGTTCATACTATTAATGTTTTGTCAGTGTGATATGTGGTATCACATGGAGTTAAGTTGAGTTAAGAGTTTAAAACAGTAAACAAAACCTACGTTAAATGCAACATGTTCAAGAGGGGCAATAACTTGTTTTCTTATTACAGAAAGAATAGAGAACTATATATATATATATGTATATGTAAAAGATCTTTACGTACATTCTCATTTTTACATAGGAAATATTTCACAAATGCGCCACAAGGATACTTGGAAGTCATTTTTTTAATTTACAGTATCTGTAACTATGTTATGTACAGATGAGGTATAGTTATGAAAAAGTTGTATAAAATAAGTATCACACTTGGAACACCTGAACATTTTTGGAGCCATTAGTTGTTATGGGAGGATTTGAATAACATTCTTCTTTTATTGTCTGAATGTTACGGACAGCCTTTACTTTCCACATCATCGTTAAATAAAGTGAGACTGAAAATAATGCGATGTTTGTTTCATCTGCACACAAATCTTTTATGTAGTAGAATCATTTCTATTGTTCTCCCAAGCATGTTTGCATTTATAAGTTTGATTTGAAGGCAGTCTGCATTTTTAAAGTTGCAAAAGCTAAATGTCGCTCTCTAGTAGCATCTAGTGGCAGCCTTAGGATACTACGCCGCAGTCTCCCTTTGAAGTTTACTACCTGTTAGCTAACTGCTACAGTACTTCAAAGAAAGACAGAGATCTACCCAATGTTACAAAATTTTACTCAATCTTTGCCAGGTGAGGTGAAGCCACACTGTTCGTATGGGTTGTAAAAGCTAAAATTAGCACACTAAGCTTAGCACACCTCCCATTTAAAATTGCATCTGTTTGTTTCATTTCTTTATTAGCTGACAAATCCTTTTCAAGACAGGGAAAAAATGTCAGCAAATAGTTAGCTAGTTAGTTAGACAATGGCAAGTGGGCATTTGCCTACATTCAACAGCAAGAATTAGCTTAGCAGTAGCTGTTAACCTGTCCAACAAATATAAAGCCAACTGTCTTGAGTATTGACGTTATTCAGTTTGACACTCCCTAGAACTCCCATTTCAAATATTGTACTGATGCAGAAAAGCAAAACAAGTGTGTGACATGCAGTGAGCCTGAGTTTTGATTGCTCCCAACAAAAGCAGGGCAGCTGTTTGAGGTAACAGAGAAGTGACCGATATTTATCAGCAACATTGGGGCAATACATACCTACTAATATATATTTGTCCAAAGAAGGAGTAAATTAAAAAAGTAAAATATTTGGAATAGGGCTTTTTAACAGCATACATTTTGACTTGTCCCAGTAAGACATGACCGTGGGCCATTGAGCCAGCAAGCACAATATCAGGACCCTGAAACTGAAGCAGCTAAATGGAATTCAGCCATCGTTAAATGTATTATTCACACTTGTGCTTTTCCTAAAATGTCTTTTGTTTCTATAAGTTCAGTTGTTCAAGGAGCAAACTGCCAATGTTCTGCTATGAGGAGTACAACCACTGAAAAGACAAAATCATGTTTACTGTTGGTTAGAATTTGTGTTAATTTCTTACTCTGAATGTCAGTCTTGCTGCTATGAAGACATCCGCAGTTAAAGAAACACCTCCACGTTTTGCTCACTGGATGAAGAATTACTTTCATGTGTAGTGCCTTGCCAGGTCCTTGAGGTAAGACCAAAACATACAAAACACACACGCACATACTCTTTAGTGGCATAACAGAGCAATGTTTTTTCGACTGTCAAAAATGCTGCTGCTGAGTCAAAAGTCTTGTCGATCCCTCACTCTAAAGGCACCAAACTAAAAATGAACTGAAGTCCACCAGTGTGATACACTGGCCAGTCAACATTAAGTCTTAACTGGCGTACCAAGAGACACACAGCAAGCAGGTGGCCTGCTGCCTTCACACAGAGAGCCACTGTAAAATAAAAAAAACAGTGTAATGTATTGTATGTTGAGGTCAATAAATAATTGAGGTGTTAGAGGAACCTAGGAGCAAACAGGATGGAGGGGATGAGTGTGTGTCTGAGTGTGTTCCTGACAATGCCACTGTGTTTTTGCATCTGCGTTTGTGTGTCATTCGTATGTGTGCGAGTGTACATGTCCTGTTGTAAGAGCTTTTCTTTATCCTCACCTAATAAATATTTAGCATGTGGATACTAGACGCGGATGCAAACTGTGTTCAGTTTTCAAGGAGAAGCAGTGGAGCAGCTGGCTGAGCCGGTGGCCGACCAAATTCTGTACTGTCTGGTTGTAAGTAACAGACATTGTACATACATCCTGGAAACATATCTGAACCCTGAACGTTGTTCTTATTAATGCCATATAACTTTATTATAAAGCATAAAACGATATATTAACCATTAATAAAACCATTAGTTACAACTTACAAACCCTTTATAAAAGGATAATTGTTAGAAAGTGGTAGGCTACAGCCCAAGTTTTCGAAATCAGTCTCTGAGTTTTCAGCCTCTGCCATTATAGAATAAAGATGAATTGAATTTTGTTTGTGGTTTGAAAAATTACATTTTAAATATTCAGCACCAATGTATCTTTCAAGAAACAGTGTCCCTGTTTAGTCTTAATGCTAAGCTAAGCTAACCACATCCTGGCTTTAGCTCCATAGTCAGCTATATCATGAGTCTGGTATTGATCTTCCCATCTAACTCTCAGCAAGAAAGACGTCAAAGTATTCCTTTAAGTTGCAGATGTTCTATACAACTTTGCAGGACAACTGCATAACCTTGTGATGGCTATAATTATTGTTCATACAACTCAGTAGGGAATCAAGTGAACTTAAGCTTTTAAATCCAGTATGCCTCTGCTGCTGATTCAAAGATAACTGCAGATTTTTCCGAGTTGCTTCTGCAGGAAGAAATGCTCCAGTGTGTGTAAATGCTGCATGACCTTCTCTCTCGTCTCAGCGGGATCATGCTGTGCAAATGGAAGGCGGGTTGATTAAGTTGACCTGGGTGTCAGTGGAAGGGAAGCGTCTATGTATCCTCCTTCACATGTGATAGCTCCATTGGAGAAATGAAGGCTCGGTCGGCGACAAGATCGGCAAGTACACGAGCCAGTACTATATCCAATTTATGCAAATCATGCACACACGCACGTATTAACGCTGCATTGATCCGAGGATTGACATGGAGAAGGGCACAGCCACACGTGAATTCATAGGAGCTTCTATAAGAGCTTTTATGTCACAATCACTTTATTTTATGATGGCATATGAAAATTGTACAAACAAACCTTCACTCTTATGTAGATTCAACTAATAATATGCTTTTAGCCATGCTAGCAGCATGGCTCTAGGGACCTCTTTGGTCCAGACTGAAACATCTCCACAATGTTGGATGAGTTGCCATGAAATTTCGTACATACATTCATAGCGCCCAGAGGATGAATTTTACCGATGTTGGCGATCCCTTAACTTTCCATCTAGCGTCATCATCACTTCAAATTTTCAATTTGTCCGATACTTTGGTTCATGATAGTCCCATCGGCCTTTGTGTTCAGTGCTAATTAGCAAATGTTAGCATGCTAACATGCTAAACTAAGATGGTGAATGTGGTAAACATTATACCTGCTTAATATCAGCACATGTTAACATTTAACTCAAAGCACCGCCCTGCACAAGTACAATCTCACAGAGCATGGCTGACTCTTAGTCTTGTTTACACACATTTTAAGTTTGGATTCATCTGCTTCTTATATTCAGTCGAGGGCTTTGATTGATTCATTGACCATAAGCAAGCTAACACGTATAGAATTCAAAATGTGAAATATTTCTGAACTCCTCAAAAGTTCAGCCTAGCCTAAAAAAAAGTCGCACTTTGATTTCTGTCTTCTGGATCAGAGTAAATGGGATTTTGTGATTAACGATGTTTTCTTGTAAGTTGCCTAAAGTAAAAGACAGTGTTTGTATTTAGGAGATTATCTTTGATCCTGAGCTGCAATCCACACCTGTCTTTGTACAGCTAATTGGAACTTCACACAATAGTTGGAATCTTAGCAGAGAAAGTCTAACTATACTGCAGGAAGCATTGAGGCAGGAAAATACATACACCCCCGCACACAATAATAACTTACACTGATGTATGACTCATTCACAAACTACAGTAAGAGAACAGTGCATACACACTGTACACACATACTTATAGCACACTAACAGTCAACAACAATCTTTCTATTCGAATTGTGTTTCTAACGCACTTTCTTCATCTTTGTCTATTTACAAAGAATGAAATGTCACCATTTTAATGCTAGAAAAAAGGAGCTCTCCATTTCCAATCAAATCGGTGACTATTCGCCTGGGAAAACCAACACTGAGAAAAAAGCAGTATTCCCTCGCTCAAAACCCTTTCTAAGGCAGTGTTTCTGAGGTCTCAGTAACCTTTGTTATTGGTTTATTACCTGTGCCACTGGTCACCATTTTCCCCATTAATCTGCAGCATTCAAGGATTTTCAGGCATGACTTCTAATCCCTCCTCAGCACCACATTATGGCAATCTAACCTCATCGAGATGAGTGGTCAAGGGCACATTGGAGAGGACATTTGAGAAAGGAGCACATGCCTTATGCATTAGTATGCTAGTCAGAGAGAAGAGCTGAGCGTGTGAACTCTCACACAAATGTGTTGATGAAAATCCCCAGCAAGATGATCATTCATGTTTAAATTGAAACATCACTGATTATGATTCAATAATTACATTAGGTTATATATGATGTGGAAAATCCCTTGATATATGGCCATATTGTCCCCAAATCTCATTCCACTGTTTGAAAAACAGCCTTTTCCTGGAGGAGAGTGTGTGGCGTGGGTTGACTGATGCCTCCATACATACCAGGATACGTGATTAGAGATAGAGTTATGGCCAGAAGTTACAATCTCCTGCAGATAAATCTATGGCTGACATAATGGCGGCACACTCAGCTGAGCCCATAGTAAATCCAAGACATGGACTTCCTCTGTCCTTGAGAATTCTGTAAAGTTCTCATCTCCAAAAGCAGATGCACTTTACTCTAAAGCTGCTTCAGTGACTGGACAGACTGGCATTAATTGCTGTCCTGCCTGTAGTGGACCATACCCAAGTTTTATTTTCTTCACTACAACTCATGTATACTTACAGCTAACACTTTTCGAATGCATGCTGTTCCCAAAATGGAATCTTAAGATAATGGTGGAGACACAAGATGATTACAGGATACAAAAGTAGAAATTATATAGTATTTAACCCCCCATAAATTGGTCAGAAGACAAAGATGTTAAATTGAATTGTGGTGTTAATATTGCAGTTTTCAAATGAACCAGTAGAGCAGAAAGCATCCATATTCAGCCGAGGTCAAAGGGGGAAGAGGAAAAGAAAAGAGCTAGAGCAAGCTAGTTACAGTGAGAAGAAAAGAACTTTGACCATTTAAAAAGTGGATGTTAAAGTTATTCAGGACAGAGGTACCGTGTTTCGGTCTCTTGTTGTTCACAAGAAGGTTACGGTGGACCAGAAATGTATGTGTTTGCATGATATTTCTCTGGTGAGTGTGTCGTCTTTTCTGTTAGCTTAAACCAAATTGAACTTGTTTTCAATTTCATGACTGTGAATGGGGGGAAAAAAACAATCAGAGAGACACATAACTTGTAATAGAAACCCAGCAGTGATGAAACGACTATTAAAGATCTGAGTGTGAAGTTTTTGTGTAATTTGATTTTACTAGTCGCTGACAAATGTGTTGTGGGTTTGTGAACATTTAAGTCAGTAATGAGAGTGATAAAGGACTAGCAAACTACCTGCGTATTGTAGGAAATTGACATGTATTTTGATTTTAAACTGTATAACATATGTTTTTGTATGGTCGGCTTCTGAGAGAGGACGACTGAGGAGATTCAGCGGGCGGGAGGCGCAGAGAGCCGCTGCGTGGGTTTGGACACCCTGGATTCCTCCTTGGACTACAGATAAAGATAAACCTTAAACCAAACTAGAAAAATTGCATTTCCTGCTGGAAAGGCGTGTGAATGCTGACAACTGAAATAAATCGCAAAGCATTGCTGAAAATGCAGAAATCATACATTATAAAAATGTGTTAAAACTTGTAAGAATCACACATGTCATTAAAGAGCTGATCATTTTGATAGTTGAATTATTTCTATAGCTGAGTGTTTGCAGGAGTAGCAATGTAAACAAAGGTGGACTAAGAATAAAATGGAATAACAGTGTAAATATGTAGCCCTATAGTTAATCTGTGGCGCAGTGAATGAGGTGGTGCATGCATCCTCCAGCTATATCACTACTGCCTTGACATAAACCATCTTTTTATATCCATTTAGCCAAATACCAACCAGTGACAATCCAACAAGGACATTCAAACAATGTCAACAGTGGGACTGTGTGAAAAATCATTAGTTTTACATTACAAACATTTGTCTCAGAAATAAACATAATTCTGGACAGTTAGACTTTTTCATTGAAGTTTTATTTATTACATTGCATCCTGTTTGTATTGACTCATGAACCTCATATTGTGTATCTTTGTTAAATTGTGAGATGAGCAGGACATTGTGTCATTGTGATGACTGTGACTCTCTTCCCTTCGAGCAAATCCAAATGTAACATGTCAATTATGGCTCAGTCAAACTGTAGCAAAATCCCACTAAAACAACAGTAGATGGAGGTTGTAGTTGTGACAAAGCTTAATGTCTCTTTAAGCAAAAACGGACAGTCTCTGTCCTTCCTCATTAAGTGACCCGTCTGATTTCCAAAGAATAATTTTAACACTGGTCCAGGTGCTTATTACATAAACTTCAATAACTCCCAGTTCATGGTAAATCTGACAGACTTCTTAATTAATGAACTGAAATTTCAGTTCTTCTTACAGTAAAAACAACTTAAATGACTACAAATATAAACCCTGCAGTGCAGTAAGTGCTACATGTTTCCTAACACTGATGTATGTTTCAGGGTGTTGTGATGCTGGCAGTGAAGGCACATGTGGCTTTTAAAGCACATGCAGTGTGTGACCATGATTGGCGCCATGAAAGCCACTTGTGTGTTGATTTCTTCCTCTTGTCATCAAAATGGACGCAGCTCGAACTGCCTCGACCTACCAAAGGAAAAACAAACATATTTTGGAGGTGAAGCCAGTTAGGTGAAATCATCAACACATTCAAAGCCAATGTCTCAAAGGCAGCTTATTCAGTTACAACTGCTGCCAAATGAAAACTGGGGTGTTGAATGTCAATTGACCAGAACCGACACCCACCAGCTGAGATCCTGCTGACGCTGCATCAGAAGATAAAAGCAGGTCACAGACGGGTTCCTGACATGTTGTTTATTGTATGTAAACGTAATATTGTGTGTATTTGTTTAAAATGTCACATCCCTTCTAGTGACGACATGAAAAACAATTAACTATGACACACACGCAACACTAGGTATTACATACATTATTAAAGTAATCTGGCGTTCCTTCCGCGAGCTGAACTCGCAATTTTCACTTGCAGCAACAATTAAGTCCGACCCAGAAGACAACCCCGTTGACAGAGCACGACCAGGACAGTAAAATCACACAATATTTCACATGGACATCTAGCTTGAACTGAAGTCACTGTACAACGATGATCCTGTATCGTAGCTAAGCGGTTAGCATTAATGTTACAAATTAGCATGCTTTTACGCTTTGAGGTTTTCAGTGATGTTAGGTTGATGTTAATACAGAAATTGCTGTGACGTTCAGCCTTACATGTTTGGTATCTTTAGAGGTGTTTTTGTGCATTTGTCATTTTACTTGTGTATTTTGTTGTATGTGTGTGTGAAGAGGTGAGCGTAATTAGCTAGACAGAGGTGGGAGTAGGAAGGAGTAGGATTAGATAGGGACTGATGGGTGGTAGAAAAATGGTTAGCGACATTTTGCAAGAGGTTCTGGACTTGAAACATCGTAACCGGTATCCTGAAAGGTTGACCCAGCAAGGAGAACTATGTGGTGAAGTGAAGAGCTGACACCTTCAGCATAAAGGGTAAGGATGCATGTTGACTTGAGAAAACAATGATCATCTTCGATGGTAAAACTTTTAATAAATCTAATATTACATAAATCACTAAACAGCAGATGGAGACCTACTACAACTGCAGGCTGGAAGAAACCGTCGGAGTCAGAATTTGACACACATTGCTATAAAAGTTCCAATGACATTTAAATGACTAATTTATCCTACTCTGGATGAGTGACATAAACATAATGTAAATGTTTGAAAATATTCCAATGTCTTCTTTTCCTTTTTCCTTTCAGGTTGAGTGTACCACATGCGGCCTGTGGTACCACACTGTGTGTGTTGGCTGTCCCTCCATGTAGGGAGAATTTACTTGCAAGAGTTGTTTGACATAAAGTTAATGAATGAATTCCTGTAAGGAGTTAATCAAATTTGTGATGCATTTTTAAAAATTATTTTCAGTGCCTGTTTGCTGGTTCCAATAATAACAAACATTAGGTTATAGGTGACACACTCAAGTAATTTTACCTGTGTTGACATGGTAGTCTTTGGTGATTAGTTGTTTTGTAAGTTAACATATAGAAAAAGACGGTTGTCTTGTTTTCTGTTATTTTTGTTGTCTAGTGTTGGTTTCTGAGCAGGAGATGGAAGAAAAGGGAGATAAAGCAAGCCCAACAGAAACCAAAACCAGTAAGTAAACAGCGGAAATGTATGCATGTATATCTTGAATATTGTAATAAGGTTACAAATATTATTACCAAAGAATATTGAAAATATGTTATACTTACCTTTCCATGTACAATAATGAAGTACAGTCCTATAAGCTGTGTTTTGAAGAAGTAACATGAAATGAAGCAGTTTTTTTTAGAGCTGTGATGTCTTGATCTGTATTTCAGACACTGTCTCTAGATGGAAAAGAACTACATCATCAAGCTGATGTGATATTTCGCCATGTACCTGGTCACATGGTTACATCACCTCAGACAGCCCCTGTCTGTGTCAGGCCCTCCCCATGTCAAGCATAGAGACACTGATATACGATAATGATGAGAATGATAGCAACTAAGACTGTAAGCACTTGTGACAGGGCTGGTTTGCTGCTTCCTGATTTTACTGATTACTTTAAGCAAGCTTGTATGTTTTGTTATTTATCATTTAAAATGTCTCCTTAAATCTGTGACAGTTTATGTTCTGCGTGTGTTTTCATTGTAACTGGTCAGAATGTAATTGATGCTGATCAGTTCATTAGTCTGACCGCAACCATGGTTTTTTTTCTTGAGCTGTGAACTGTCCTGCCAATCTAAACCAAAAAACTTGCTCTTTTTGGACAATAAACACTCTTTTTGTAGACGCTGTTTTGTCTCAGTAACTTTCTAAAGCCTTGAAGTAGGCTACTCAGGGTACAGCCAACTTTGGTGTAATGAATAACTTCACAATTAACACTAACCATATTATTGTATCTCTACACCATGTTTTTGTAAAAAAGAGACATTTCTTAAAGAGGGCTTGCCCTCAATAGATTTTCCATGTGAAAATGAAGGAAACTGCTATAAAAACGACAAAGAACATACAGGTGTATTGACTAAATACAGATTCATACAATAAGTTATAGCCTTGTTTTCTGCCATTGTCACATCAGCTATTCACACTTATTCACAGCATACTTTAGAAATTAATATAAGAGCAAATTACTTAATAAATTACTTATTGCAGAATAGGGCTTATTCTACAGTCATAATCACCCAGACAGGTTTATACATTAGCGTTTTTGGCATGAAATGCACCCTCATCCAGGCCTGTGTAGATGAACAACTTTTTCTCTCTAGACTTTGGAACACATGTTTCTTTCTATGCCCTATGTTCAAAAGCTTCTGGTCTGATTTACATAATTAGCTGACACTTAAGATTGATTATATTCTGACATTTGACATATCACACATCCTATTTTATATGGATAATGTGGATTAATCCCTATCTGATTTGGTTAATATGATTGTTCTCATGGGTAAATATCACATTCATTGTGTTAAGTGGAGATATTCTAAGCCTTCCTTTTCATGGTTTATAAATTATTTTAAATAGTTTTTTTCCTCATTGAAAAATATAAAGTCTAGTAAAACTGCAAGAAAGATGTGTAGAGATATATCAAGGCAATTGTTGTTTCTCCCCTTGTATGCTGAACCTAATTATTGTTTGTATTGATTTTTATCAGGCTGCATTGCCTGGCTTTATGCAATTATAGTTTTAATGAAATATTATTGTTTTTCCTAGAATTGAAAGGTGTAAATACTGAATTGAGAGTACACTGGGGAGTTTGAGGGGATGGTAACATTTGTGTAATCAGATTTTAAATGTAGAAGTGTTAAATGGGTGAAAAATAATTCTAACCATATTTTGCCCATATTTGAAATCACCCCCAATTGCTGAATATATTCACATGACAGCTGAGCTCAAGAGCTCTCTATAACAGCTGGTCCCATGTTTGTAGCCTCTTTTGTTGCTGGATTATTAGCCTTCAAACATGCACTGAGGTCAAGGTTCAAAGGTCAGTATCTCAAAGCAGGAGCAATGAAGAATCATCATACTGACATATATTACTGTCCAGGTTGAGACCTTTTTAATTATGTATTTGGTTTAGCGCAAAGCCAAATTTGAAATTGTCTCATTTTATGGACACAAGCCACAGAAGTGGTTTTACAGAGGACTTTGAATGCCCAATATTTAAAATGAAGCTTTTTTGTTCGTTTGTTTTTTATTTTATTTTTTGTCTTTTCTTAGTGGAAATAGTGACCAAAATGAGTCACCTTCAGATATTACATTAGGCTGCTGCAGACAATATAGGGCCTTGCAGGCTTGGCGGAAGCCCTGAAGTGCTTGGTTTAGGGCTGAGTAGACCAACCGGTTCTCATTCACAAGTTGTCAAATTCTGATGAATTAACTATTTACACAACCCTGGAGATTTTTGGTATCATTATGATTCTTGGGTTTGGGATTTTATGTCAGCATGACAGCCCATTCAATCAGAATCTGTTTTATTAGCCAATGCAAACATACAAAGAATGTGTCTTGGGATTTGCTCCCAAAAAACACAACACAGAATAATAAAAATAGACAAAAGTAAGGTTATAATAATAACAATAAAAAAAAAATATGGACACAGAAATTAAGTGTATATAAAGCTGACTTAAAAAATAAAACTTGTTGCCTGGACTGATCTGAACTAAACTTCGTCAACGGAAAAAAAAATGAAACTTGAATAATAAAAAAAAAAAGAAAGGAACAAGGACTAAATAAAATGTATTGAATTTAAGATATAAGACTATTAACAGGAACTGAAGGGTGGACAATTTTATTTACTTTTGTTGTTGTTTGGTATTTGGGTAAGAGCTCTGAACAAGAGGGACAGATTAAGTTGGGTTGTATTATTTGAAGGGTGTATATATTTTCTATATTTAGCTGACCTCAGTGTGTGAAAGGTGGATCTAGTTTGATTTAATCTATTTAAAAAACAAAAACAAATGTATTCTGTCACCAAGTATTATTTGTGTCTTACTTATCATCCTCCTTAGGGGCCTAGATTTAAGACACAGATGTATAACTATTTATTTAATTGGCCTTGAACCTATTTCACTACAATGAGTTTTTACATATATTTTTGCTACCAAAATATTAACTTTTTAGGCATTTCTTAAATGTTTTCTATTTCCCCACAATGGAAAAAGGTCTTTGGTTGAACTGGTCACAACTGTTAGACATATGGAACCGGTGATGACACTGCTTAGTTTTAAGGAGTTACATGCCAAAAAGATTGGGAACCACTGATCTACAGTTTGATTTGTTTAATAGATTGTCCATACCTTTCCGGTTCCTATTCATTTCCATTCATTATGAAAGCAATTTCTGGAGATGTAAAGATTTGTAATCAATCACTCCGAGTCGTGTGTTTTTAAGTTCCATTGCTGTAAGTGCAGATTGCTTTGAAAGGTCTACACTGCATTACCTCATAACAAGAATGTTACTTGTAAGGTAAAGAAATAATGATATAAAAATAAATTTTCTGTGTGATTGATTGACTGAAAAACTCAGAGTCACCCAGAAATAAATGGAAATCACTGGCTGCCTGGAAGATACGAAAAAACATCAAAAAATCTGAAACAGGACTTCATGAACTTCATTGAGAGACCAAAGAGTCACATTTTAGATATACAAAACATTTAATTTGTCACAAAACAAATACACACCATACATCAGTGAAATGAATAACACCCTTAACAACCAGGGAGAATAGCGTGATTATAATGACCTTGATTTGTTACTGAAAAGCATCTGTTCACCGTATAAATGCTTACTTGGATAACCAGTCTAAATATGCAATCTGTATAGATATCCAGCAGCGTAGTCTTCTCTGAATCTAAAACACTTTGAAGTGTCAAAGCAAAATACCACCCTAGGGTCATGGTGTTTTCACCATCTTGCGTCCACCCATCAAATCCGTTCAGCTGTGTGCAGACAGACTGCGGGGCATGTGTGCTGTGGGTTTGTCCTGCGACTGACCCATGACTTAACTGGCTGTCACAGGGAGTGAATGGCTTGCCAGCAAGCAGCTGTGGCCTTGGTGCCACAGTCAGGCCCGTGGCCCTCAGTCCAAGTGTCTCTCTGCGTGTGAGAGACATAATAGTGTCAGTGTTGGTGGTGCTAAAGAGCCTGTTTGTTGATGTTGAAGATTTTGACAGAGTGGTCGGAGCTGGCGCTGGCAAGCTGGACCCAGGAGCTCTGCTTCTCTTCGTCAGTTTGTCCATCCGTCTTGTTGTCGTCTCGACCTGCCCGGCCAATCCTGGGCCTCCAGCGGAGCCTCTTGACCGCCAAAGAGTGGCTTTGTCTGTGAAAGGACGTGTGATGAAGGGAAACAATATGGCTTACATGTGTTGTAGGATCTACAACACGTACTCTACTACTGTGCCACCTCTCAAATACAAAACATGAACAAAGAGACAATACCAAACTACTCTCATCCGATTTTGGGATTACTGAACACACACATAACAAGGAGGGGAAAAATGTATTTGTAAAGATTAGCTAAACTATCTTGATTTCAAAAGTTGTTGAACTGACAAATGTAATTGTGAGCAGTACTGAAGCCTGAGGAGCAGAAGCCTTCTGATACAAAGATACAATAGAGATGCCTGTTTTCAATTCACATCCTGAGCTCTACAAATGATGACTCATACACCCATGTGGGATACTACATACACAGAAATACACACAAGTACCTGTCGATGCCCCCCAACTGCTGCCTGGTTCAAAGGAATGCAGCCATTCAAATCCAACAGGCTGCTGCCTTTTTCTCCATAACACAACAGAAAGCTTCTGCTTCTCACCAGCCATCAATCTGAAGCCACACTACTGTTGATGTGACACATTGTCATTTACATCTACTGCCAGTGGCCATTGGAGGCCTTTCAAAGTTGCATCAGGAACTGAACTTCAGATGAACTGTGTGTGTGTGTGTGTGTGTGAGTTGTAAAGGATACGAGATGTCCGTTTCTCCACAGCTGCTCCAGTCGTTTCCTCCCGCGGGCTCCTGGCCAGGACTCCACCTATACAACAAGATCCTGCCGCACTCCAGGCCCACTGCAAGCAGGTAGCTGTGGTAGGTGCCAAAACACACACGTTTGAATGACAGCAAACCAAACCTTCATTTCATCTGGGGCTTTAGAAGAATCCAGTAGTTTAGTTCCATGCTTTATACTATGAAAGATACATCGGTATTTATATCAATACTATCAAGTAGCCCAATATGATCTGACCTAAAGCGATATTGGTGTATTGTTGTACTGAGTATTACAATATCAAACATGATGGTGAAGTCAGACTTCAGCAGTGTTTACACAATATTATTCAGTATTGATTTATTGCCTCCTTATTTCCATAGTTCCCTGCCAACACTTGAGCATAGACCATGCTGAGCCATAGCAGGTAACTTCTTCTGTACTTCCTTTTGCTTTAAAATAACTACAAACTTTACATTAAAACAATGGACAGTCTTCTTACTTTTTCCACATGCATGCAAGTATAGATTGTTGCTTTATAGCAGAATATTCGATGAACAAAACAGATAAGAGAATAGTGCTTAGTCTATTAGTACTTGCAGAGATAATTCATGTATTTGGTTGCTGTGAGCCATTTTAGTCATTAGGTAACTAATTTCCTCAACCCATCTTCACAGGGTGGAACATCTGCTTTTAAGTATTTCTGGGTCAAATGAAAAGAAAGAACAATTTATTTGAGTTTTTTCCACAGCCCAAATAAAATAACAGCTACAAAAAATAACCAATCACAGAGTGTTAGTATGACATGATCAGTTTGAAAAGGACTTACATAGTTTATATTTCACTTTCAAATTCTTTGCAGTATGTTTTCAGTGTACAGAGCTCAGAGCTCCAGCTAGTGATACTTTAAGTTAATAAGTTGGCCAAAATACGGTTGTGTGTGTGTGTGTACCTGTTATTGGAGCAGAGTACGGGGCAGAAAGCCACAGCGGTAGCAGAATCGCCGACATCCAAGATGGAAGAACATGGTTTAATCTCAGGAGGAAGCACAAAGTCTCCAGAGTCTTCTAATCTGCACGGGCCCCACACTATCACCTGGACACACACACACACAAACACACACACACACACACACACACAGAACTTGTATGAACAATGAAACAATTGATTTGATGCTCACTACAAAAACACATTCATTACATTACTACCTAGACATGCAACCGTCGGTTTTCTTACCATCACTTTATCACCTTAAAAGCAAATACTTAAGTAGGGCTTTTTGTTTTTGCAAATGCACCCAACATCTGAAAAATTACCTTCTTGTCCCGACTGGATGTCACAAAGTATTTGCTGTCTGGGCTCCAGTCACATGACCAGATGATTCGGCTGTGTATGGCTGTGTCCTTCCCAGTGTGTGCGTACAGTGAGAACTGCAGCTCTGCATGGATCAAACAAACAAGTACAGAGATTATATATATAAAGAATGAATTTGAACTCGAAATACTACTATCAATCCAAACACTACATATATTTTGTCACATTTCATTTTACACAACACCACACTGACACTTCCTTTTTGATAAGAGATGAGCTGGTAGTCAAAACTTTGTGTCACGATTATTGTAGCATGACGTCAGCACGTCTAGATCCCTGTAGCAACAAAAGCTGTCCCGAGCAACAAATAAACAACCAAACAAGACAGAGAACCTCATTCCAGCCCTCCATTTCAGTCAGTTTTGGTTTATGACCTGCTGCTGTTTATTTCCCCAGCCTTAGTCATTTCAGACCCCAGATTGGTTTTCCCCAGAGAGCTTGTTTGTATGCTGCCTGTCTGCGCGTCCGCAGCAGTGCTGCTCTCCACTGGCACTCACTCACACACACACACACACACAACGGGGCCACCACGTACACACAGCCGTAAAAACCACAGTGTCGCCACAAAAGTCTGAGTTAACCACCGTGTCGTGTCTATGCACTCAGAACACTCTCTGCAAAATGCACACACACATACTGTATTTGAGGGTGTATTGTTTGGGACACACAGGTGTTGCACCTCCTTCCATTAACACTGTCATCCGAGGACCGTGAGGGGCACAGTGGGCTGTTCAGTCCCGACCACACAGAGATAGAGATCAGAGGGGGACAAAGTAAAAGAAAGAGGAGACACAACAAGCAAAATACATCAAGATAAAACAGCGGTGCAAAAAGCTACACAGATTAGACAGACAGCTGCACAAAAAAAGAAGAAAAGGGAGGAGAGGAAAGTAATGGTGTCTCCTTAATGAAGAGGTCTGGGTTCCTGACCCACGAGGGAGAGGAAGAGGAAGGGAGGAGGAAGTGGTTAGACAAAACAGGTAAGAAGAAAGGTGAGGATAGAGGGAGTCAGTTTGTTTGATCAGCTCTGACTTCGTTTAACCTTCCCTGGTCTGGTTGTGAGACTGTGTGTGTGTACTTCACAATCACCTTGAGTGATTCAGCAGCCAACCGGAACAGACGGGACCCCCCCTCCCCCTCCACTCTCACAAATACCATTCCTGCCTCACTGCAGTCCACTATACAGGCATATGGGAGAGTGCAGGACTGGTTAGCTTCTGTCACTGCCCATTCAGACCATCCTGAGCTGCCAAAAGAGCCATGAGATGCGTTACCAGGTCCAAGTGGGAGGTAATCCTCTGGGTTTGAATGTTGTGTTCTGCTCACCTTGAATGCAGCATCAGGTTATTTGTTTGAGTCAAGTTGCTGAGATTTTCTCATATAAACAAACACTGCAGGAGCACGCTCTTGTTTACAACAGAGGCCCTGCAGGAGGTGAATGGAGAGTGGGGATGCACAGATCAACTCAGGACATTGACCAACAGAAGTACTGTTCCAATATTTGTTTTTTGTTTCTTTCAGACTTTACCTATCTTGTTTATAACTGGTTTTATATAATGACAGTGACTGTATTTAATGTGGATAGCT
Organism: Coreoperca whiteheadi; assembly: GCA_011952105.1. NCBI lineage: Eukaryota > Metazoa > Chordata > Actinopteri > Centrarchiformes > Sinipercidae > Coreoperca > Coreoperca whiteheadi. The sequence continues at coordinate 14,925,083 of CM022477.1, forward strand.
CACATCTGGCCAATACCCGAGAAAGAGTGAACGGGGGAGTAACTCTAAGTTCTTTGCGGAGCTTGAAGAATAACGCACATTTATCAAGCAACTTACTCCTACTTACAGTGTTAAGAGTGTAAGAGTAACCTTTAAGAGCAGCCCTCAAGTGATCACATGATGAATCACATTTATGTTCACATCAGGAATAGCCAATCAGAGACAAGGACTTACCCAACATCTACCATATTGTCCATGCATGGAAAATGATGGCAAAAAAAAAAAATCTGAGCCAGCTTTGTTCTTTTTGTTTACACTAATGACAAAAGGAAAGAAAAGTCCTATTAAATGTTCAACTCAAACACAAATAGTAGGCTATAATATGAGAAGCTGCCCTGTATACATTGAGTTTACTTGGAAGTTCCACAGGAGCATTTAGGGTTTGGGTCCAGAGATGATTCCTTATTCGCTCAGTTTCTCAGACCGTGTGGATACTGACAGTGGTGACCTTCCAGAAACAAATCTCTCTCTCTAACCATTAATGTCACCACCACTGAGTTAAGTCTGAAAGAGGCCAAAGGTCAATCAAAACAAATAAAATGAGTGATAGAGAGCTACAAAGGAGGTTTTTAGATTGATGTTTGCAATATGTCAATATCACAAAAGGCTGCTGTATTTTGTCTGGGTGTGTCTGCTCCCAGGAGAATGAAATCAAACCAAAGGCCGAGAACAAGCCACTACACCACAATGTCTGTATTTCTTCAAAAAAGGATTGCACAACTCTAGAAATTTGTTGTTAGTGTTGATAATTTTCTTCATCTTGATCCTGACATGATGCATGCATGCAAGCACAGATTTGATGAGCTATTGCATTCCGTTGCAACTTTGCTGTACAGACAAGCCCTCTGGCAATAAATGAGGTTTAAATGAAGTATACAGTAAGGAATCTGTTGTATTTTGCATACTTAAGTGTCCATCTGAAAGCCATCGTATCCCATTTCAAAGCTTTGCTGCACCTACTATCCAAATATTAGCTGCAATAAAGATGCTAATATGTTTGTTAAAGGGGGAAGGTTAGTCAAATTGTGGTCAATTTATAAAAATATGCAGAAAAAATGTGGTTACATTTAAAATCAAATCATTAGCTCCTTTTTGGACTAGTTTCAGTTAATGCATCACTTGTTTGGCTCTTCACAGTATTAGTTAGGGGATTCCTTCCAATCAGGCCAGCTTGACTTGGAATTTGATTTGGAACAGTTCTACTCAGTGGGTTTAGCTTGCTTTAATTCATCTGAATAAGGGTATCATCTGCCAGTGAGGCTCCAATACTGAAATTCATTCAAACACATTTTTAATTAAGCTACATTTATTTGAAAGCACCAAGACGAACCAGGGTCTCATCATAAGCTGCCCTGCATTACAAAACAAAATCATGACAACTAAATAACCCAATCCTTTAAGGTGGACCCCTTCTAGTGACAAATCCTTCCCCTTTCTCACCTGGACTTTCAGGTGTGGGCAGGTTCCGACTCCATAAAGACCAGGTGCGATCACGGGAAACAGCCAATAGGAGTCGTGCATCGGGGGAGAAGGCCATCTGGGTGACGGTGAGGGAGTGGCACGGGAGCGCCTGCAGCTGATGCCATGTTGCTGTACTCCACAGCAGAACTGCTGCGTGCTCGGCTTTAGACGCCTGGAAAGACAGTTTATTTTATTTTACCTATAGAGAAAAACTTTACACAATACAACATCTTTAAAAAGCATCTTGAAACCCATTCGTTGTCTTTTTCTTGATTTTATAACTTTTACTTTGTGTAATACACTTATTTCTCGTTGTTTTATATTGTAAAGCACTTTGGAACGTCTGTTTTGAGAAATATTATAGAAAGTTTACTTATAAAAGATGTAGAGTTGGGTTGAGGGATGAGGACAGCTGTAACAGGGAAGAAAAGAACATACTGTACTGTAAGAGGGGAGAAAGAAATAAAGGAAAGAGGTGCAGAGGAAAGAAAGGAGGACAGTAGGACGAAACTGAAGCTGAAGGGAAGTGAGAGAGGGGAGGAACGAAGGGTGAGAGGGTGGGTGAGGTAGAAGGAAAGAGAGTCAAACGGAATCACAAAAAGACAGAATTGTCTGGACAATCAAGGTCAGGACAAGGTAGGGACCATCAATGCCTGACTGACAGCACCATCTACCCCTGCATGGTGTATGTGTGTCAATATGTCATGGTGCTCTCTCCTCTCTGATCAAATGGGGGTAAGTGGTTCGGACTGTGACATGGTCTCTGGCCTCGATCTCATCACACTGACCTTGCATGCAGAGGCCACCATTGTCCTGGCGCTGTCTGCAGCGAGACAGAACATCTCAAAGCCGTGGCCATACCTGGAGGAGACGGAGGGGGACAATCAGGAAGAGATTAATCATAGAAAGGATTCGAGGTAACAACCACACTGAATCTGTGGAAGGACAGACGGGGATCTGAGAGACAGACAGGTGAAGGGAGGAGGACAAAAAACAAAGACAGCGCTCCCTATCTGACAGTAAATTCAGTATTCTCTTATTCCAAAGCATTGCCCTGACAAGCTTCCAGGCTCGAGCCATCATCACTTGCTGACAGGGAAATAAGCAGACAGAGTGTGAAATTAAAATACTGATCTGCGATGACTGGTCCTTCTCCTGCTGACAGAGATGAACAATGGTGATGCTCCAGCTAATCACTCACAGCCTAATTACTTTTAGCTTGCTGACTATCACCTGGTTGTTTTAAAATGTCAACAACTCAGCAAAGTGAAATCACAGCCTGCAACTCAATGGAGAGAAATTCCTCCCCGACGAGGAAGCTTTCAAACTCTGCAGCAATTTGGCCACGACGGTGAGTGTATTATTTATGCCACAAATATTATTTGGCCACTTACTCATTTTAATGTTTCTATTATGCACTAAATGAGTCAAGGGGGTGATGCCAAATAGAGGTAGAAAAAAGCTTTTCAACACACACAATGCCCACACATCGAATAAACGGCCACGCCATACGTCATGTTTATGGCGAATTGACAGGTAAATGGATTTAACATTGGCCACAAATGGAGGCAATATATTCAGCCTGAAAAAGAGGCTCATGGGATGGCAGGAAACTGGACCCCTGATTGGCTGATGAATACAGGGAGGGTGACAACCAAGATCTTCGGGAAGTCCATCATTTTCAGATACAATAAATCCTTTGGGCAAAACCAAAGGATTCATTAAGAGCGATACGGAAACTCTGATGTCTATAGGGAAAGGAAGTATAAAAAAAGAAATAAACAGTGGAAATTGTGTGTCATCTCAGGACGATTGTTTGTACGAGCAGGTTACCGAAACTAAAGACAAGTTGAGAAGGTTTGGATATGCTGTTAGCAGAGAGACATTTGGATACTCACAGTTTCTGGACCTCAGGCCAGAGTGTGTTCTGGAGAAGATGGTCCTCTGGTGGGGGCTCTACGTGCACGCACACAAAACACACAGACACAGTTAACCACAGACTTAAAAATCCTTATATAACTGTCATTTGCAAGGCCCTGAGAACTGAGCTGTTTTAAAATTCTAATACAACCAGTTTCCAATTTACTAAATGAGGATTACACCCAAGTGCCTATTACAATTTCCCTCTTTTAAGTCCCTGTACTGTTAACCCAAAGAGCGACAGATAACGTGTGCATGTGTGTATGTGACAGGCGTACAAGTTAAAGGGGAAAGAAAGACAGTGAGTACCATAAAGAGAGACTGAAAGAGTGAACTACAAGCTACATCGTAGATGGAGAACACGATTGATTGCCCCAAGACAATGTTCTCTCACATTCACATATAGCCTCTTTTAGCATTTAGCTTGCATGAAATCCTCAGCCCTGCAACGTGCCGCTCCTTTACCCTGCAGGCTCTGCACAAGCCTACGCTGCCTTTGTGTTGCATGTAATTGAAAGCTAGACTCCTTGTGTTTTTCTTATTGGTCATCGGCCTCCCGTTTTGCCTAATTATACGTTCGTCTCCCTGCCTGCGGAAGCCAATCAAACGAGTGAAAATGCTTTGTTAACAACAGTCGCTGCACTTGGTTGATCCCTACATAGCCTGGGGTCATCGATACTTAAACTTCGCAATCACATAAGCCTGCTTTCTAATTAGCATTGCAGATTAAGGAGTGGCTTCAATCATGATGATGACAGCCCTTGACACCCTCTAGCCCAGGGGTTTTAAAGCGCCATGCTACATTGTCTTCATTTGATTCTCATCCATTCCCCATCTGCCTATTTCCTACAATTAGTTTCTCTATTTTGCCTTTGTTTCTTGTACTCATCCTCCTCTGTGTACCACTGTGTCCTCTCTATACATTAACTCAATGCCATTTTCGTTCCTTATACATTTAAAAATGTTCTATGGTTTGTAGTTGTTTTGGAATTTTCTACTCATTTTGTAATGAGCGCCTGCAATTTTCCTGTCTTATTCTTGCTTTTTTTCTTTTCTTTTGCTTCTGCTCACATCACCGTTTCCTGACATTTATTCTTCCTCTTCTATCACCCACAACCCCTTCAGTGGTAGAGAGTAGAGCTGTAATAACTAACTGGCCACATATCATTGTCTCTTATAAGAACATCCAGCGACAGACGGGAACTCTTAAATGTGTATGCTGCTGAGTGCATCACAATGAGGAATACGAATCAGGCTATCAGACTGTAGAGGAGACAGGGATGCATTTTGTCTCTAAAATTATTTATCAGGGATGTTTAAATTGAATGAGAGTTTGCTGAGATGACTACTACATTTTAGAAATGTTATGTTGGAAAAATACTTTATTTCATTTCTGGAGGTTTACAGTACCAGTCATGATGAGCGGGTGAAAGTAAGACTCCTGGTATTGCTCAGATATACTGTTGAACTGCCCCTCTTCATTGGTTTTTGGGACAAGGTCGCCTGTAAATTAAAAAAACATTTCTGTAAATATATTTGACTAACTGAATAATACATTATATAAAAATAATGAAAATACTCAACAAATCCTCAGTTTAATATCCACAGCTGTCAAACTACTGTATGGAGCTCACAAAAACTGATTATCAGACAAAACTTGGCCCCAACCCTGAGCACTGAAAAACACTCCAATGCAGAGCTGAGCAAGTATTTTACCTTGAAATACAGCCTTGTTGGACAGACCCAAGGCAGGTGTGCTGGCTCCTTCTGGAAGGTTGGCAGAGTCCTGGCAATGAGCAGATAAATAAATGAACAGAGACCGTAGGGTGGCTGGGCGCTCCCTTAGAGATAGGGTGAAGAGCTCAGAGTAGAGCCGCTGCTCCTCCACATCGAGAGGAGTCAGCTGAGGTGGCTCGGGCATCTGTCCCGGATGCCTCCTGGACACCTCCCTGGCATGTCCAACCCGGGGAGGCCCCGGGGCCCCGGGGAAGACCTAGGACACACTGGAGGGACTATGTCTCTCGGCTGGCCTGTGAACGCCTCGGAATTCCCCCGGAAGAGCTGGAGGAAGTGTCTAGGGAGTGCCCCCGCGACCCGGCCCCAGATAAGTGGAAGAAGATGGATGGATGGATGGATTTTTTAAGGTGAGTAAGAAGTTCACTCAGCACATTTTACAGTTGGAAAACAAAGAGAAAGAGACACTACAAAGAAAGTTATGGTGAGATCTGACCTTTGGACAGAGGGCAAACATGTGGCTCTAAAGGTCATGGATTTAAATCACTTGACTATTTCAACACATGGAATAACAAATTATTGAAAATATATTCATAGATAGTCATTTAAGTTGGTACTCACACTAGACATCAACAGCTTTTCTCTTGAGGTCCCGGAGATGTTAGCAAAGTTCTCCACAAAATTACGAGGCGCTTGAAAGACTCGCAGGACCTTCTCATCAGCTCCAGACACAAACTGAAACCTTCCAACCATTGCCAGACACTGCATGTCATATCCATGGATCTGCGGCCGTGAGATCTCATGCCAGGTTTCCTGCAGGGTGAAAAACACATAAGGATACTGTAAAGTAAAAACCGTTACGATAATTACTTTATCGACTTATTGAGGTCAGCAAAAATTATCAAGGTTATGTCCATATATTGTACGATATTGCCCTTTGTGTTTACATGCGTTTTTATTTGGATAAGTATGTCACCAACATTTTAACCAATCGATGCCAGAATAAATAGCAGGGCTTTCCCTACATTATAAGACTTGGGCACAACGCCTGAGCATTTTTTTTTCACAGCTCCTAAAATAGCCTTATTATGCTGTTAGATTATCATTATCAGTTGGATAAAATGGTCTTAAAATGACAATAATATTGTTTCTCGCAATATTTTCTGAGACAATTTTATCGTTCAACAAAAGTAGTTATTGTGATAGGCCTGCTGTAAAGATGCAGATCCGGTCATGAGGATCCCCACCAGCTGCATGTTGGGGGAAATGTCAGCGTTTCAATAGATCTCTGATGTTGTGGAACTGGGTTTCTCAGCCCTACATCCAGGTGTTTGTAACCAAGCTAAATACAACATTGAGTCTCCTGTTCAAATGAAACATTTCCAGCTTGAGATGCAAAGTGTTCTCATTAGAGAAGATGGAAGGTTCCACTACAATGACCGGATTTCCTTTGGCACCAGCATGAGGTGGCAATATTCCAAACTGGCATCTTGAATAATGTGATGAAGACTGGAACCTTGATTATGTTTCTACCTAAACTGAATGCCAAACTGCCATGTTTTACCCAGCTTCTAACCTATTTCATCTGGGTAAACCTGAGGTGAAGTAAGAAGTGGGCGAAGAGTTTTCTGCAGTACTGCGGGGGTTCATCAATCAACCCCTGTACTTTGTCTTGATTCCTTCTCTCAAAAATATATGATCACTTCTCAGAAACCCTTTATTATTAAGCAACAGCCTACTGAAATTCAATCAGGGACAGAGCCTAAACATATTTTAGCAAACTGCTGCAAGTAGAGAATCTATTAGGAACAGACTATATCCCAGAAAGGTTAATACAACTGGCTGGTGTTCAAAAGAGAGCAGCATACTAGCAGATGAGAACAAATAGAAAAACCTAAATCCTAATGTCAACATGTTGATGGCAGGTATGTGAAATACAACCTCTTTTCTATATTGTCACATGAATAAAGAAATGTGGTGTGGTAGGTCTTCATCTACATTATCAGCTCATTTGAAATATATCCTTTTCTTTATGTAAAATGAACTGAATGAATGAAATGTTGTATTAACAACATCAGAGTGTGTTGCTACTATTCCTGATAGGAGTGAATGAACTGATGCTATTGGCTTATACCAGGGTAACTATCCCTTTAACATCTTTAGTTGCATTAGGCCATTGTGGGTAAATTGTGCATCAATGAACAGGACTGCTTTAGGGCAACATTAGATTTATAAAATATTTGGGTCAATGTCATAAATTACCTTGATGTTTTAGGTATTTTATTTACCAGATTAGCCAACAACAGATTTCAATCTGGTTGTTTCATCTAATTCCTAACTACTGGCAATACACAAAAAAAATCTGTCACAAATTTTGAGCTACAATCAGATTTGCAATATTTCTTCTACTTCAACATGTTATAGGTGATTCTTATCCTATTTTACCTGTTTGGCATCTTGTTTCCTCCATGGAGTGAAGAGTCTGGTGGTCTGGTCTGAGCCCACGCTGAGGATGAACTCACCGTCAGGATCCCAGCTCAGGTCCTGGACTGCACTGAAGTGACCTGATATCACAACCCCAGGCCTCCACTCTCCCTGGTCAGACAGCATTGCAATGGTCAGTTCACAACTTTCAACTGATTTCCTGTCTCAATTCCATTCATATCACTTTCATGACTACCACCCCTGCCACATGATGGTAAACCCCAGAACTGGTGTCTATGATTGGCAACTACATGAAAGTGAGTGATTATAATTTAGATGTTGCTATGTGAGACGTCGATCTCCTTTGAAACATCTGAATTAGTTATCAACACCTTCAGATTTATGCTGAACTTTAAATTAAACATTCCAAGCGGGCATAATTGAAATGCAGTTATCTCTGAACTTGCATTGTGACTTCAGACCCCGACTCTTTCTCAGGGACACCCAAGGAAGACATATGTGAAGCCAGTTAAATTGAATGGCAGATGGGAGACTTTGTGTAACTAATTACACAGTGTAGTAATGCACTAACATTGAATCTCATTTCAAACACACTGACCATTCCAGTGGTTCAGGGAAAAGTTGTAGATTTCTTGTGTGAATGAAAGAAATAATTTGTGTACTGTAACTTAACAAACTACAAATACACTGGCATTAAAGAGGTTATTTTGAAGTTTAAGAGTAATTGAGGCCATGACTCTCACCTCTTTGTCTTGGTGTTTGCACCAGAGATGTAGTGCTCCATGAAAAGCATGAGCCATGATCATGGAGCCATCTGGACTCATCTGGCAGCCATAGAAACCCAGAGTGTTGCCACCAACCTCCCCTACACGCACCTGGTGTGAAAGAAAAAAAACATAACACGTTGTGGGGGCGATCTCTTACTGATCAGAAGCATCAACTCATCTGCATTTTCAACCACTCGTATCTGACATCAGGTGGGTGAAGAACATTTGGTTTCTGGGTCAGAGTCACTGACTTGCTGCAGAGAAAGATGAAAGTAACCTGTAACAACCTGAATGTGCATCAACTGCCACATATGGAGAAAAAGCAACTGAGTAAAGTAGGTTAGTTAAAAAAATGCTGCTATTTCTGAGAGTTGTTAATTTAGCACCTCCTTACATCCTATATGACATTCACACACGCAATATATAGCCTCGTTGTTGTGGCATACACCTGGGTTTTATGTTAACCTACAGGCTCAGATTTACAGAAAAGAAGAGGAGTGAGGGAAAACAAGTAATCTGTTCTCAGTCTCCCTTCAAGACTTATTAACTAACAGCTCCCATAATGGTGGATAGAAGCAGAAAAAACAGCAAATTAAGCTGACAAGTCAGATGAGAAATTATGCAAAATGGGACTTATTATAGTTGAATAAACTGTGTTGTGTTTTTTCTGACAAAATAAATTTGTCTAACACAAAAAGCAATTGCAGCGCAGCATTATCACACTAAACAAATAATCATGAAAAATGGCAAAGCTTGAGAAAACAGAAGGATTAACATAAATTGGATTTGGGTGAGAGCCTGTGACCCCTGCGTCATGTTCATAGGGCGCTCATACAGACAATGAAGGGTCCATGGACATGCAGGGTCCATGGGTTCTGAGCTCCCACTGAAAAAACAATCTAATTTAAAAATGCCCCAAACGACTGCCTCGCAGTTCAGAAAAACGCTAGAAAATAAAAATATCTCCTTTAGGAATCTGACCACCTGTCCAATCCTCAAGCACCTTGCTTTTGTGTGTGAAGAAAATTCTGTATTGAATTTTGTGGATTCAAAGCCCATTGTGATTTAGGTGCAGTTACCAACCTCACATTAAGTTTCTTTAAAGTTTTTTTTTTTTTTTTTTAAATCAGAGAACTAAAAAGAAAAGAAATAAACAAGTGCATTTAAAGTAAACAGAAGTGTAGGAGGCAAAACAGAGGATTACAACTAAAAATGAACAATATTCCCCCATAATGTGAAATTAGTTCTAAAAATGTAAAAACTTAATTACAATCTGTATTCATTCATCCTTTCATTGACATTAATATCCATAGAGAACAGAAATTACATATTATAATAGAGAAAAGAAGATAATATTAATATCTCATCATGTTGCTTGCGTAACCGGTAGGATTCAATGCAGGATTATAGCACTAGACGGAAATAACTTCAAACATCGAAACAAATTAATCGAAATATTTAAAATCTGAATAAACAGGAATTCTTGTTGAAGGAACAGAGAGCTTTTCTAACCATGAGCAGTCAATATTTTGACCTGCTGCTGGCTTGTGCAAGACGAAATGAGCTAAAGTTATCAGTTAAAAGTCAGAAATCTTCATTATGATCTACTCACTCTTGAGAATGATACTTTAATACTTAACCAGACAAAGAGAAACTATTACTCAAGGACTTTGAGATTGTTCTGTTGGCCAGGCCAACTTCTCACTGCCATGAGGAATTTAAATAATTAAAAGCTTTATTGGGCCCAGAGGGCAGATCTATTCAAATCGATAGCAGCAGAACCAACCCTAGAGAGCGCTACACTGCACCCTCAGCAGCACTGTGGTCTGTACCCTGATATGGCTATGTAATATCTCCGCCATCTTTAATTAGCTTATGCCCTTCATGATATGGACGTTGGCTGTGAGGAAATATGAGAAGTGCAAAATTCACACTTGAATGATTAAAATCTGGGAAGATGTACGGCTTAGCCTGTTATCTTTTCTTAAAGCAGGTAGGTAGAGTGAAAGCATGTTTAGCTGCAGCAGTGACCTGAGGCAGACTGCAGGAGAAACACACAAGAATGTGCTCGCGTCAATTACGCTTTAAACAAACACGTTGAAAGACTACACACAAACACACCAGCAGAGGCACACACATGTCTTCGCTATGTCGGTCTACTGTATTTGGCAGTAAAGTGGTGTCCTCAATCATCTGGCCCTCTTAGGGAGCTTGTGTTGGTCATCAATGACCTTCAAAATAATGCTGTCTGCAGGATGAAACACAGCGGAACTAATGGCAGCAATAAAGGCATGCCTTCATTTTGAACGTTACGATCCTCCAGCCATCCAGAGAGAGAGACCGACAGGTAGAATCATAGATGGTGAGATTGAGACAGAATGAGATGCAACATTAAGCAGATTGATTCTAAAATTGTGCACACGAGAGCCTGCCATAAATCATGCAAAAACTCACAGAGGCAAAAAGCCGTCATCTGTCTTGTTTACGAGAGGTGGAACAATATGGATGCACAGCGTGCCTTATCGCTGGCCAGCGGGGGAATGCGGGGAGGAATAGAACAAGGACAGCAAAGAAGGGAAGGCATATATCTTCCTTGGAAGGAGAGAAAGTGCTGAATGAGCTTAGCCAAGCCAGGGAAACCCATATTGTGGAGTAAAATAAACTTTTCAGGTTGAAATACTGACAGACACACAGAGTCTTCTTCCCTTCAATTTCTTGTGATGTTGAGAAAAAACATAAAGTAAGAACTGTAACTAAGGATTAGTCCAGTGGCTTTTCACCTGTTGATTTGTCTCAATCAATCGACAGCTGTTTCGTCAAGAAAATGTCAGAAAACTGTAAAACATATCGGAGAACCCAAGGTAATGTATTCAAATTACAAAAGTCCAAACCCCCAAAATATTCTTTTTATAATGATGTGAAACAAACAAAAGCAGACTGTCCTCACAGTTGAGATGCCTGAACCAGCAAATTTTTGGCATTTTGGTTAATAAATTACTTAAAATAACCTGGTTCCAGACCTCTGAATTGCTGTCCACAATTTTGGTAATTCTGTCTGATTATCAGACCTACCTGCTTTAATTGATTTTTTTTCCTGCAACTTTGGGGAAGCACAACAAGCTGTAAACACAACAAAGACATATATAATCACCTTAAAAAGTTCATACGGTTAACGTGTTAGCAAATGGTTTCCTATTTTCACAGCCAACAGGGAGACAGCAACATTAAAATTCATTGGATTCATTCAATTCAACAAGTTGTGTTTTTGGCCACCCCGCGAATGTAAGTTGAATATTCACTCTCCTTTGAGCTCTGTTTTGGCCTCCACCAACACCTGAGAAAAAAACCTGCCTCTATTCAAAGAGTTTCCCCTCGGGGATTAATAAAGTATTTCTGATTCTGATTTAGCTGCTAAATGCCCCATTATGTTCACCAGCAAGTTGCTAACTTTGACTCTCTGCCATTTGGTGCATTTTTCCATTTTTACTGAAAAAAGCTGCCTGAAACAGCTGGAAATTACTCTGATGAGAACAGTGCGAGTGAACCAAACACCCAAAACAATGAGCTAAAACAGGCTAAAAAGCTCCATAGAGCTGAGGGGTACAGCATGTACTGTTGTTAATCAGTTTTCTTTCTTTTCTGATTAATCGTCATTTCGGCAACACATGACATCAACTCTTACATCTCATTCTTACCACAGGGTTAAGGTTAAAGAGTAACTTCACAGCCCATGAAAATCTTGTCTTTGCTGACCTCCAGTGGTTAAATCTTTCACTCTGCTGCAGTGATGTACAGGTGGACTCCAGGACCGAGTGGCATCGCTGTTGGGTGTGGTTACAGGTTCAATAGATCACACTGAATGTTTTACAACGTTGTTATGCTGTTAAAAAAAACAAAAAAACACAGCACATTTCTAACCACACCCATCAATGATGCTGCAGTGGTCAGAGGTGAAACTTGCCTGAAACTGTCAACCAGAGATGGCAGAAAAACACTGCTTTTCAGACTGGTAAGTTACTCTTTAATAGACAGTATTAATAAACAGACACCTAAACATCCACACAATATATACATTGCACACATTATTCAAAAATATAAACTCATTTTGGTTTTAGTGACTTTTAGCAATCTGCCATATGGTCAAGTGTAACTTGAGGAGAGTATACAAGCTGAGGTCTGAAAATATGTTCTCTCTCAAACACACACATAAACTGACAATCCCTCCAGGCATTGTAGTGGCCCGCTGTGGTCAGTCTGAGATGTTAATTACCAGTGTGTCTCGTTAGTAAGATGTGCTTTACGCAGCCGTGGGCCCCGGCCACCCCACTGCTAACCCCGCTCTCCATTAAATCTCACCAATTACTCTAATCAGTGTGAAGAAGTGGAGCACTTCTTTGTAAAAATCGGCTAATTAAGACACGCTTGGCTGGTCATTTAGCGCCGTGGAATCTGCTCTGCCAAAAACTTCAACGTCCCATAGAAAAGCCTTTGTGATGCGTTCCGATCACGGAAAACACGCAAAACGGACCAAAGGCCTTTAATTCTCTCTAATGTGTAAAGATAGTAACACAATGTAAATACAGTTTAATTCAATGACACTTCATTTTTTGCACATGTGCATCTGTGTGTGTGTGAGACAGAGCTTCAGAGGTTAAGCTTCCCTTATCGGCAGGGAACCTGTCACTTCAAAGGGTTTGGCTCTCTCGTTTGAAAAAAAAAAAAAAAAAACAGGTCAGAAGGAATAGAAATAGAGGAGGAGCGAAATGGAGAGGAGACGGATACTATGCACTTTCAACAGAAAGGTTATTCCAGGTAGGGGATTCATTTTTCTTTGGCATGAGGAAACACCTGAACTGTGGAGGGTGACCACACCAGACTCGACATCTGCGCTGGCTTCAGGCCCTAATCATCATCCCTTTGTCAGAGAGGAGAATCAAGACTTTCATGGTTGCTCCTTTCTGTGGTCTTTGTTGCTTGTCACTGTGGATGTGAATGATGAGATCAAAGGCGCAAAAATGTAACTGATCAAGTGTGCAATCTCTCTCATCACATCAGAGTGTGATCACACACAAAGGTGGGATGTGTGTGTGTGTGTGTGTGTGTGTGCATTTGTGAGCCAGTGTGCACACATTGTGGAATACATTCTGCATATGTGAGCATGTCTATGTCAGTAGTTTGTGTCTGATATTTTTGCAACTGTGCCTATAAGTACATGTTTGTGTGTTTTGGTCAGGTACATGGAATCTGAGGTACTCCTGAACCACCTGAGAATTTGTCAGTCCTATAAAAAAAAGAAGAAGAAGCTGTGGGGCAGATGGACAGAGAACTGCTTTTTCTTCGCCATCCACACTTGTGTTAAATTTAGCTCCATTCTGGCACAACAGCAGCTGTTGGGAGCTAAGAGAGATGAGGTGGAGAGCGAAAGGAAAGGAGGAGAGAAATAATGTGAGAGATGAAGATGAGACAGGAAAAGAGAAAAGGAGGCAAGGGGTGGAAAAAAAGAGGAGGTGGAGGACAGAAAATGAGGGAAGGAAGGAGTGGGGAGTGAAAGGGAAAGATAGATCATGGAGGAAAAAAATAATAAGGGGAAAGTCGATGTAGACATGTCTTCCACCAGCCTCTCCATCCCTTGTCAGATGTGTTGGGGAATGGGCCGTAAAAGAGGGGGTTCGATGTGAGTGAATGATAGAAGGGAAGATGGGGGAGGACAACCTCGTCTTGTCTAAACTCACAGTGGTGCGCTGGGCTTGGCGCCTCTTCATCACTGTCTATCACTTCTATTCCTGACACCTCAATGTCAGGGAGAGTCGAAACTGACGCAGGGGCACTGACAGCAGGAGAGAGAATACTAGGGGAGGGCGCAATCTCCGGATCATGTCAAGAGCTTCTGAAAAGGAAGCTAGCAGAAATAGAGTGGGAAATTTGTGTGTGGGCCTGTGTGGTTGTGTGTGCAAACCCTGTGTTCCCCTCAGAGAGTGATTGATACCATGTGTATATGTGGTTGTAGGGTCGGTGTATCTGCATGCACCCTCCTTGTATTCAAGTCAACACTCACCTGCTCCACCCAGACTCCAGATCCTTCCTCAGGAGCCCAGAGGATCATGGTTTTGTCCATGGAGGCAGAGAGCAGACTGAGGGGCTGTTGCAGCTCGCCACCTTCAGTGGGAGACAAAGAGACACTGGAAAACCCTTTCAGAAGCAGCACACGCAGTCAATAATGGTCAACAGACAAGAGTCAGTTATTAGGCCAGCGTTTTCAACTTCTTTGGCTTGTGATTCGAAGAAATGTTTACCACACCACCTGTCAAAAGTTGTATATGTCTGTGAGTTATGAGCTGTTGTGATGTTCCCTTATTAGATTGTTTTATTTGAATACTGGAAGGCCTTAAGCGGTAAAACGAACCACTATGAAACAAAGATTAGGGAACAGTCAGAAAAATAAACACAATTTGATTGGCAGTAATTTGGGTTTTTTTCTCCATTACATATCTTGTTAATCATCTCACACACCTCAGATTTGTCTCTAGAACCTCTGTTTTAGGCCATCTATGATATATTTTTAAGGCTGCACGGTAACCACGATCATGCTTTTGTCTCCATAACTGATCAAAGTTGGTAGCATATGATAGTGACACTGTATATTTAGGATGCCTGCTCCGACCCATCAAATCAAGTGGTTCCTACATGTTTTTACCTTTGCACTATGCATAATTGCGGCATAATTGAGTAGCTTTACTTACTTGATGAAACTAAACTAAAATATTGTTGTGTGATCTACACAAAAGCTGGGATGGGTGTGAAATGATCTTGATGTAATAAGCTTTTCAGACAACCAGAGTTTAAAGAGAAGATTTAGCACATCCACCAGCCTCTCCCTTGAGAACTAATTAAGCCAATAACTTTTCACACTTTTTTTTTTGTTGTTTTCTTTTTTCTTTGACATTGTCACCGTCTCTTGCTGGCTTTTGTAAACAATAGCATTGTAAGACAAAGGGAGAGAAACAATGTCTCTCAGCTTAGCCTGAAAGCCAATCCATTTACTTCCACAGGCTGTAGAAACAAAATACGTGGTTGAAATGTTTAGTGGGAACTATGTCTAATTCTGAAAGACAAAGTTTGATTCACTTTTTGACAAACACTACTAAGCGACTTTATCAGGAACCTACTGCCAATTATCTAAAAATGTTGTGAATAATAACCAACCACTTCCCTGCTCTTTAATCAAGGTACCTTTGTAGAGAGGAGGTTGCCAGTGGACTCCATAGACCCAGTTCTCATGGCCTGCAAGAACCGTCTCAAGAGACACAGCAAACACTGAGGACACGCCTGTTTCAGGAAGACAGAGAGGCCAGATGAAGACTCGACGTTTCTTTTGTGGCCAACTACATGTAATTCTAAATGTTCCGTTAGAAAATAATTAATTATGAATTACACCAATAAAGGTACACACACATACAGGTTTTGTACGTTGTGAAGGTCGGTAACCACCATGTGCCATTAAACCATCAAAAAGCGTGTCTCTTCATTTGGTTAATTTGCACCCTTTTCATAATCAAGCCTGCGCGGCCCGCTCACCTCTCTCCTTCACTTCAAAAACATCCTCTTTCATCTTGATGATGGCGTGATCGTCCTCTGTGCGGGCGTCTGTCTCAGACTTGGCACACAGCCTCCACACTCTGATGAGACAGTCCTGTGAACAGCTGGCTAATAACAGCTCCCCACCTGAGCGAGTCAGAGAGAGAACCTGAAAACCTTCCCGAGTGAAAGACATTTTCTATCATATTAAACTGCCCTATCATTGAATTTATAAAAACTACCTTTGTATTATTTACTCTCCGGCAGTGCTTTGATGAAAAGTGTTATTATTACAAATAACAGGGAATACTATCACCTTATAAATTTGATACGGTGGACATGGTAGCAAACATTTGCTTATCTGCACAACCAGCAGACTGTTTTCTTCAATTATTTCTTAGAACTGTCATCAAGGCATTATAGAAGAATGCTGCTGACTGTGACATGGCCAGTAAGACAGCAGGAGTACAGGCCAAATATACACAGACAGGTGGTAAACAAAGCACATGCCACTATCTCTGAGGGCCCCCGTCTGTCACATCATGCGTTTCAGGTTTAGTCCCATGGCCACTTGCCCAGTTTCGGCTCTGCCAAGATAAACAGACATAATAAAAATTCTGTTGCTACCACCTAAGTCCTCCTGATTGTTGGGAGTGGTAGGAGAAAGGCCATTATTGTATGTCAATCATGATGTAATGATGATTTTTTTTAATGGAAGATTGTTTTTGATACTTGTGACAAAATAAATTACCCATAGGCAACAAATAAAATTGAAACTTCAACTTATCTTGAATCACGAGTGTGGAGTTCTTCTTAATTCCTTACATTTTAAAACATCCTAAGGGACAGTATGAAAATTACTGGGGTGAGGAAGGGGGCTGAATCTTATATTTAATTATAGTAAAACGCGAGAGCCTCCCCAGTCTTATTTATATTTTCGCTGAACCCTCCCCTTGACACTGGAAAAAAAATGCAATACCCCTGCCCCCCCCAGATCTCATAACTAAAAATCATTTATGGCAAACATTAACAGGAGGTGAAATACAGCCACTCTCTAATTTTGAATAAAGAGCTGCTAAATAAACTAACTGCGAACAGCTCCAGCTCTGTGGCTCCCGAAGCGCTAGTGCCACAATATTTTCACGCCAGCCCGAATTACAATAAATATGAATTAGAGCACATGATCATCAGATGTATGACTGTCTCTGCTCTAAGAAAACATCAACTCATGTTGACGGCATAATTTAATTCTGAGAATGAATAGAAATTTATTTTAAAAGAGTGATCATATACTGGGTAAAGCCCATGGTTGACAACATATGACCAGCTGATTTTATACTACCGCTAAAGTTGATGGAAAGAAAATTGTGATTTAGAAAACAAGGTAAAGAAACACAAAAACAAAAAATAGTATCATGCTCTGAATCCCAGTTTTTAACAGCTATGATAAACTGCACCTCTAGTGCAGCAATTTGCCACCTGCCAAGTCATAAAAGAACAGAATGATTTATTCAACTATCCCAGTGGAGAGAGGGTTTTTTCATTCCTATGGGGATATTTCATATTAACAAACTTCTCTCTGTCTCTTTGCTGGCTCGTAGCATGGCAGCGTGGAGTAGGTCATAGACTGTGAGTGGGACGGCGACACTGGTGGAGAGGGCTGGTTAAGGAGATGAAATAGCTTTTACACAGTCAGAAAAGTGCAGTAATGAAGTGCCCTTGAAGAGGGTTACACAATTAGTAGAGAGCCTGGATTGGACCCATGCATGTGCTATCACAATACAGTGAATGGCACACTAGTTGGTGAAGCTGGAATCAAAATAACTGGTTTTAAAAGTGTACACACAGTGTCTAGTTTGGATTTTTTTTAAATTCTCTAATGATTTAAAAAGAGAAAGTTGTCTTTTTTGCTTGCTTGCTTTAAGAAGGTCAAAATGCACTTGTCTGCCTTTCTCATCAAATTGGTTGAAGGCTGTGACTGGAAAATCTCCTCCCACCTCTCAGCATTCAGCCAATCACATGTTACCTGACTTTTCAAAGCCCAGTTTTATCAAGGTTTGCTTGCTTTAGATAAAGCAAAGATAATGGAGAACCACAAGCAGAAGAGATAGACCACTGTATCAGAAACAAGAAGGTGTACCAAATTTCAAAATAAAATTTGAAAACATCCTAAACAAAATGTGTTTTAAGGACACATCTGAACCCTTAGCCCCTATTTGTAACTTAAACCTTGAACTTTTTTTGTCTCAATCAATTAAGCTTATATCTAAAAAAGCTAAAAGAAAACAAAGGCATCATTTTCAGTGAAGACCGAACTAATAAAGTACTGCTTTGCCCATATCACTGTCTACAGAACTCTTAATTACTTTGAGTTAGGGAAAATGTGCAAGCCTCTTGGGATAGTAACAGTTAATTTAAAACAGGTTCTGGACATGAAACACTAGTACTCACCTAGAGATGCCCAAGCCACTCCACGAACCCAGTCTTCATGTCCTTGCAGTGACATGACTCTCTGGAGCTGTTGTACCGCAGTTTAAAAAGGTCAAATGTTGCCCTCAAACTCAAATTCAAATTAAAGAGTTGGCACAGAATACATGAATGAGCTGCCCCTGAGAGAGTATCAATCTGAGCTTACCTGTTCATTGGACTGCACATACAAATGCACCTGGGAGTTATCACCCCCACAGGCCAGTATGGGAACTGTGAGAAGAAAAGAAGCTTAGGGTTTCCCACATGTTAAGTACACACACGGCAGGTTGCATACATTACATCTGGGTTTAGGTTGTATAAACAGGAGCGAGGTGGAAGGGAAGGATGAAGAACAGCATCAAACAGACGAAAGGCATGTAAACTAGAAAGCCGAAATGACACGAGGTACTTCAAACACATGCTACATTTTGAAGACGAAATTCGGTTACAGGCACTAAAGCAGTGGTGCAAATTGAAATGGATGACATGAGAGAAAAAATGTCTGTGTGTGCGAGTGTGTGTGCAGAGCACAACTTAAAGGATGTCTATGTAGGAACAGCTTAGGCTTACCTCTGCTGCCTGGCAACAGTGCCAGAGCGACATCCATCATAAAACTGCTGCCAAATGATAAGGTATGGAGGCACTCAGCTGAGGAACACACGTGCACATGGAATTAAACGTTCTGATGCCATAAGAGTAATACTGCTACTGCACAATTACAAAAGAATAATATATATTATGTTCAACTATATGGCTTTTGGTTTTTGTGTGAACATGAAAATACTTCTTTTGACTGTTCCTGTTTGAAATATTTGCCAAAAAGATACATTTTTTTCTCCACTTCCCCATATGTCTAGAGGCTAAGGGTCTTTGAAGCTAACATTGATAGTATTTGTATCTGGGAATACGCCCCACGGTTATGGCTGGTCTTCATACACTTAATTTCCATGACCGTCAAGCAGCGTCAGTGTTCATCTGCACTGACAGGTGGACAGAAACTTTCACCAAAGGGGAGCTATTATGGGTGACAGCTTTAAAAACAAGTTAAGTTGATATGGATGACAGCTTGGAACACCACTGATTACAGCAATAGTACAATTAACACAGCTGTGATTCTGTTATTTTTATTATATAGGAAATACAAACATTATATAATATAGACACAATGTCATAGATGTAATGCACCCTAAACAGTTCTGCAGCACTGCAGAGGTGAAGCAAATTATCAGTTTGTAAACTTTGCCATGCCCTTTAGTAGCCACTAGGGGGCATTTTGTTTTCAAAATAATGACAATATCCTAGAGGAGGTTTCTAACCTGGGGGGCTGAACCCCTAAAAGGAGTCACAAGATGAATCGAACGGGTCATGAAAGGATTACTTGGGCACAAACATAGAAAATGTTTCATCTTTTCGACTTTTCTCTATTTTTCTTTTTTATGTTTTTCTTGAAGGACCCTGTTTAGTTTGACCTCTTTATTCCGCTAAAATTATTCATTAAACTCTCTGGGAAGGTAAAATCTTTGCTTGAACTGCTCAAAACTCACAGACATGCACCCTGTGAAGGGGGGGTCTCATTAACTCTTGTTCATATTAAAGGGTCACAAATTAACAACAACCAACCCTACCCCAAATTATTATGGCAATGAAGTACAGTACCAGAACAACTCAGACTGACATTAAAATGTATTTATTGTGTGTCTCTCACCTTCTTTGGCTTCATTACATCGCCACAGTTTGACTGTGGAGTCGGATGCTGTTGAGGCCACCAGGATCTTTGAGTCCTCCAAGTAGATGGCAGCCACAGCACAAACTGCACCAGCATGGCCCTTACACTCCCCTGACTGGATGAACTGGAAACAGCAGAGTACATTTTAGAAGATCTCTATAAAGAGAGGAAGGAAACCTTCAGTCAGAAACACAAGAACAGGTGGCTTACCTTCCCATTTTGAGCCTCCCAGACAATGAGCCGATTGTCTGAGCCTCCTGAGACAAGATGACTCTCCGGAGCTGCGACAAAAATAACAACACAATTAAGTTAAGATACGCTATATGGCTAAAAGTAGTCGTGAGCACTTTTGGTTTGGGGCTGTTTTTCATGGTTTGTGGCATAGCCCAGTAGTTACAAGTAAGCTAAAGCTTAATGCTTGCGCATACAATGTTTTTAGCCAACTATGTGCCAACAGTTTAGGAAAGGCTTTCTGAGCTCCAAGGAAACGGTTTGATGTGGAAGAGCCCTGACAATAACCCCATCCAACACCTTTTGGGATGGAACAGCGACTGTGAGCCAGCATTACTGCTAAAATTCAGGGCCCAACCTCACTGGGAGCAGCTCCCTGCTGCCAGGTCCCAACATCTTGAGAAAAGCCTGACCAGAAGAGTAGCTTTTATAGCAGCATAATAACACCCTTGGGTTTGGAACGAGATGTTTCAACAATCACACACGTGTAATGTTTGGGTGTCCGCGTAGTGTTTGTATATTCCATAAGGCTCATGAGTGACATGCCAGGAAAGACACTTTACACAAAGTGTTTTAAAGCCACAATAAAGAAGACTAGTTGAAAACTAGCCATTTCCACCAGCGATTCAATTTGAGATCCATGGACCGAACTGAATTAAGTCGTGATAAAACGCCTCACCGCACTCACCACAGTCCTCTCTGTGAACCCACTGGACTGTGTTCACTCTGCCCGTGTGCCCATTCAGCACAGCGACAACGCTCCTCTCCTGAAGGAAAAACCAAACGGTTTGTTTAATGGGTCATTATTAGGTAACGAACTAAATATACGTGTCTTTATAACTCTGGGATGCTCGGGTTAGTGTTAGCCGTGATCACTAACAACGACTGCTAACTTTACAGAAGAGATTTTAGTACCTGTGGGTCGTACAGAGCCACGGAGTTACATGTCCCAAAAGCAATGATCCCTCCACGACCCCAAGAAACAACCTTTGGTGTCCTGTTTGCACAGCAAGCTACATGGCATGTTTCAATTGCGGGCGCCGCCATCTTGGAAGCTGTAGTTGCGGCGCTACTGTAAATGTGGCTGTAGCTAAACCGCCGCGTGCTAACAAACGTTCCACATCCAACGGTCGACGGTTCAGGCCATAAACTTTAACGGCGATATTGTTTTAGAATTTTACAATTTCGAAATCCTACACAGGTGTCTTTATTATGTCTAGTATGTTTCAAAGCAGTTTAAATGTGATGAGCAAACACTAAAGCGTTTTAACGCACTAAAGTACACTGCTGCGTAACGTCCACTAGATGGCGAAAGACAATCACAAAATTAAGAGAGGGTACTCAACACCAATTTAAACATAAAGGCCTCATTAATTGCCAATGACTTGCTTATAAATGTTTTACTAACCCTATAGTTTAACTTGACCTTAGTTAAGAACACAATAAGACAACACTGCAGTAATGTAAAATCCACAGTGGAATTAACCAACGTAGATTGTAGTAATAAAGATTACATGATTTAATGTATTTGAATTCCCTTGGTGAAATAAAGTGAAAAGGGGTAATCATGAGGTAATTATTTATTGGTCTGAATAGATTTTTTTCTTTATCTTCCTACAGGGTGTCAAAGGTCAGACCAAAACAGAGCTGGTGGGGATTTAGTGCCTTGTTTGGGGAGATTTCAGCAGGATTGATGCTGGGAGATGTGAGCATTAGTTGTATGACTGAAGGTTGGTCCCCACATTCATTAAGACCCCCTGCTGCATCTGTCTAATGTCAGAAGACAACCCATGCATCTATTCAACAGTATTCAAATAGAAAATGGCAATACTGTTGATAACTATGATAACAGGAGTTATGTTGGTGTAGCCTATCTACCAGGCTATGGTGTCTTCAAGACACAGTATTCAAGTGTCTGGCGACAAATTCAAGCACATCTTAGCAAAGTCAAATGTTAAAAACTATTTTTTGCCTGGGTGCCTTTTGAAATTGCTCCATCAACAATCAAAATGTCACAGTATACATACACAGCTGTGTCGAACTATATTATCCCCTTGACAAGTGTTGACTGAAGGTGACTGGTCGCAGCTGAGCTAGCTGCCAGCCAGACAGCCTCGCTTGTTTAAAAAAAGCCCCTGGGCCTTTTAGATTTCAAAGGTTGAGGCGACACTTTTGTCACAAGTAGTTTCCAGGCACCCACTTGACATGATCAGGGGGAAAAATGTGATGGCATCTGTGAACCCTTGAGACGATATGAGAAATGACAATGTAGCAAAGACTAAAAGGGATAAAGCCAAATATACGAGGAAGTGAGAAGGGATGAAGGAGGGGTGGCTGGGTCTTTTTTGGCTTGCCTTTGACTGTGCTAACTTGTGGTATATGTGCGTGACAAAGACAAAACAGCTGCACTGTCACCAACACTTCGGTAGAAATTAGATTGTGCTTGTCTTGCTATTGTTGTCCCTCCTCACTCAATATCACGGAGACAGGATTTAGACAGACTTGGCAGGGTCAGTCAACCTCTCTGTGGAGGATACCCATACATCTATGGCTCTCATCTCAGGAGTGGCAGCTAGGTGATAGCTGGGATGTAACCAAACAGCAGCGCCTGTGAAAACACATCTCTATCATCTTTGTACAGCTTTGACTGTGCATTTATCATCCTCTCGTGGAGAAATCTCTGTACCTGCTTACACAATGCAGGATTAATTTGATCAAATGTAATAGGTCATTGCAGGAGAGAGAGGGGAGGTTTATTTAGGAAAGCCCCTGTCCTATTTTCCACTCCAAAGGGTGTAAGAATATGCCTTTCTGTGAGATGTTTTGTGAACATGTCTTTGCACCAGGGTGAACTGTTTCTCTTGTGCCAATAAGGATGGGGTTATCCCATAGGGTCATCCATGGAAGGCACTTTGATTTAGCCCGTGGACACACTCTGCATCAGCTTTGATGCCCTATGGCAACACGCAATACTCAACACACTGAAAACCAGGTTCCTGCTAATTAGTATATAGCAGGGAGGTCAAATTCTTAACATATCTACAGTGGACACATTTTAGTGTATGGATTTATGATTATTATTGGGCTATAGCATCTGTGTTTGTGCAAGTGAATATAGCGAGTATAAATCTGGATTTCTTAATCTTGTCTGGCCCTGTTTTTGTCAAAAAAGTCATCTTAATTTGAATAGAGCATATAAGAACATGGAGGGAAGCTCCATTTGTTAGGATTCTGACCACAAAAATGACAAACTGTGTCCAATGTGATGTATACAAGAGGATCTCCATCTCACTGCTGTATGCATCAAGAATTTATGAAAGCAGAATTAAATGTTTTCCAATATAGACATTAAATGTTTTATTAATTCATTTCATTGTGCCATGTGTTGCTACCAAGTGCTCAATGACTCAGTGTGCCTGAGGATAGTAATTTAGGGAATAACGATAATGAACTTCATACTTAAGGGGTTGAGGGATGATAGAAAGGCCTTCTGTTTTTATTTTAATGCTAAAATATTCTTGGAGGGTTTAAAGTGTCTATCTCATTCAATGCCATTTCCTCACTCCCCTACAAAAAAGCATATTTTGACACTGCGGTTGAGCCAGGCCAAAACAGTGCATGTAATGCCTCTATAATTATACTATTACACGTTTTAAGATCTCAGGTAACAACCTATTTTGCAACAGTTCACTGTGCATACTTTATCTGAGTCTGAGTTTATCTTGGTGAATGCTTGGTATAGCATGCAATAATGCAGGTTTAAATAATGAAATTAATTAATCTACTAAAATAGAATAAATAGCTAAACCTTTGTAGATTATGTTTCCAGTCACACACACATACACACTGTTTTAAGATGATCTTTCTTTACACTTGAATATAATCTCAGGCTGAGCAATTTATCCCTAACGGCTGATTTCCTCATCAAGCTAGACATTGTTTTAAAACTCCTTTACCCTGGATTTTAAAGAATAATCATCACAATCTCATCCTGGGGAAAAAACAAATCACACATTTCCATATGGTTCAGTCTGATGAAAAAAAAAGTCCAGCATTGACCTTATGTGTTGTTTTATTTGTTGTTTATATACTACATTAATTTCTATTGAGTACCAGGAGACATTTTAATGTTTTGGAGTGACCGCGTATTAAGTTCATTCAAGCCTCATTCATAATGTGTCCATTTTTGTATTACATTTGTACACATTCCTGTGTGTTTACATATGCTGTTATTTCAAACTGCAGCGAGCATCTCTGACAAATGAGGCAGCCTTCAGACAAAGAAGGTCTGGATGGAAACTGAATGATAATGAGTATCGAGGTGTCTGTGATTATGTAACACCAGAAATGGAGATGCAGAAAAGCCAAGACTACTGGGATGGGTGTCTGCATGGCACTTTGCTGCTGCCTGGTTATGTTTATGTGCAATTAAATTAGCCTTGTCCCTGAGGGTTCTTACTTGGCAGGAGGAGAGTGGCAATGACAGACAGATGACCCACCCACACCTTATAAGCACTGCTGCTTTGCTTTTTTTATTTTAACATATTAAAATGTCTGATTTGTATCCAGTTTCTAATTCTGTGGTGTGCATTATTTGCGCTGGAAGCATAGTCATTTTTCCTGACCAGAGTCCAAACAGATTAACACCTGTAAAACAGTCCGGATTAAACTCATCTAACATTATAAACAACTCCTGAAGCTTTAAACTGTAAAACTAGTAATCCTCAACTCAGTTTGACCTCCTCTTCTTCGCAGAGGCCTCTCCGGTCACTGTATCATTGTAAGTAGGTGAGTTCAGCTGCAGGTCTCTGTCAAGGACATGCAAAAGTGAAGTGCAAAGATTCTGAGTGATATTTCTTTTTCTTTTAGTTCGTCTGCCCAGTAGGCTCAGGGTTATGGCTTCCCCGGAGGCAAATGTTCATGAGTGAATTGTGGTGTGAAAACTATACACAAAACATCATCCTGTATAAACTATGTATAAAGAGGGTCATAATCAAGTACACTGTATGCATATACAAAGTATACTTGAACTGTTTTCTCAAGATAGAAATTTTCTTACGTTTTAAAATGCAGGGGGAAAAATCCTCCAACATTCCACCACAGTCCTTGCTTTGAATCCCAAATTTTCATTCTACTTATCCAACAGGGGAATATGACTGAGTGCACTCATTTTACATTTTGCAGTGTGCAAAATCACTATCTCTTTAGGCTCAGCAGTTCCCAGGAGCTGTACAGCCAGAAGGAATGATCCAGAGAGAGAGAGAGAGAGAGAGAGAAGTCAGCACTCGAAAGCACAGAGAGAGACAGTAGCAGCTGTTAGCAACACAATCACACCATGCATAAGCATCTTTTATTTAATGAGTAATACCCTTGGACTGTGCAGATGAGTATACACAAAAGGGACTTTCTGCTTGTATGAGGTTTCAGGCAAATTGTCAAAATGCAATGTGCCTAAAAGAGATTAGAGGACGAGGAGCAAATATTGAATATTCCAGAACAAATGAGATACTGTTTAGAAAAACAAGCCTGTTTCACATCTAGGAGTATGGCACTGACAAGCTCAATGAGAATATGCACACTATTGTGTTCCTTTGAGCTTGTGGATTGGAAACTATTTGTCTAGATGATAAGAAAACTATTTCCACTGAAATGTTACAGGATGTATCATATTTCGTATCTTATTCTGCCTCTTGAACTTATCTACTGTGACCAGAATCATTTAAGCCAACAAAAGTTGATACAGCACAATGCACGTAGCCCAAGTCGAGCTTCTTATCATCTTATTGCTTGGAAAAGAGCCTTGGAGCAGATTAACAAAAAAACATACAGATATTATCTAGTTAGTAGTAGAGCCATTCATCAAAGTGGAACGCAACTCTATCGGCTCATAGCAAGCCAAACTGCTTGCAAGCCTTCATAATGATGCAGTGTGTGTGTGTGTGGAGTGAAACCTATATAAACAGGAAGGGTTAAACTAAAGCATAGCTCTAGGGTTTTAAATAAATAGTGACTGGGCCACACACACACACACAAACACACCCACACACACACACGGCCATTGTCTCCACTGCTGACACAGAGTGCTAGCCAGCCACCATACTTGATGATAAAGCAGGCAGCAAAGCCCTAGCTAACAGTGCCACAGTGCTTATAAGCCATATCTGCTCTCAGCCATCTGGTGTGTTTGTAATACGAAGTGTTACCCACCACTTGTCATCCAGTGGCTGCACTTGTAAAGTTAGAAATAGCAACTGGAGCCACTTGAGGATGCAGAGAATTTGGCAATAGTTTGGTCAGGCTCGGATCCAGATGGCAATAAAATATTTTGAGTCCTATTATGGATACAAGTCAGTGGGTCACAAATAAAAAGAGGAACAATATATTGCTAGGATAAAACTTTTGTTCCTCATTTTGTAGTGTGACAGCCAAATTTAAAGAACCTCTGATGCAGACCAATTACACATATTAGGCCTACAGGTAGTAGCCTAGTTAACAACTGCATAGGTAGAACTTATGGACCTTACAAGGGATAGATTCTCTCATCCCACACCAAAGTTATTATACCTTACTGTATGTACCTTATAGACCACATACTTATGTCTATAAACCGTATGAAAAAGTAATAACATTTTGTAAGTCCACCAAACCACAACTCAAATACACACTTCTAATTGACATGATGGGCTGTATTGATGGGTTCACACTAATACGCTTTGGTAAACACATTTTCAGCACTTCTATTCCAAATCTTTGTGCAGAGGATAATTCTCTTTTAGTCTGAGCAGAAAAAATAGTTTTAGATATCAAAACAACAACAGCTGCTCTATTACATATTTGCCGACGTGTGTTTGCAATTTGACTGAGTTCAACCAAGAACACCATTATGAGATCACAGCGCCCTCCTCAGTTTTGGATCCTGCGTAACCTACAGCGCCTCAGATGGTGAGATCATGGGAATTAATGTTTCTTCCAGACAGACAAAAGGTAAAGTTGGCAACTTTTTATTATTGGCACTGCATTCCAGTTCAGCGCAGTTGTCCCATGTGGCTCAGTGCAGCCTGGTTTGATTGGCATATCCGGTGTGTATTTTGAGAGGGTGATAAGGGATTCTCAGACTCCAGGGGATAATGTGTGATTCTTTCTCCCAGGGATCAAACCAGAGCTGTGCTGCCAGGAAAGCATCGCGCCTCTCTCGTGAGGGCCCTGGATGATCCTCTGAGAGATGACATTTGCATGAATGACTGATGACTTTTCCTACACAACATAAAATCTTCTTTTTTTGAAGATAAAATGGCCAAAGAGAAGGATTCGCTATGGATACTTTTATCGAAATGTGTTTGATTTGAGCGATAATGTTAAGCTTTGAAATTACATAACTGCTGTAGGTGAATGGACAGGTGGATTAAAATCTAAGTGATTATCCTGATTGTCAGCGTGCAAAATGATGAGCTGCACTTTGGAAAGCCCTGAGCTGCACACAAGCAGCCAGCAGTGAGACCCTGAAGGTGTGTGTGCGTGTGTGTGGTTGCCCACAGTGGTGTGCTGCAGCCCGCTCCCTGCCGTTGTTGAGTAAACTACACGGACGTTAGCGGGCGCAGCGGCACAACCGCCGAGCCAGAGTAGATTAAAACAGGAGTGCGTGTGTGGAGAGCCACTCGGTAAACGACTGTGTAAACCAATTGAGAAACCCCGGTGTGTAACAGCAAGTCCGTTACACCAGTTTGCAGCTGCGAAACAGCAAAAGAAAGCCTCTTGGTGAACTCAGCGGTGCCGTGCATTGTGTGCCAGGCAGGGAGAACACGGCGGGAATGGCTTCATCTCCGTGCGGCAACAGTAACTTTGATTCCGGTCTGGAAATCAAAACTCGCTCGGTGGAGCAGACGCTTATTCCTTTAGTATCGCAGGTGAGTAGCCCATAAACGTAAAAGAATGCGTTATATTGTTAGGTCTGAACATATTGCACTTTAAAACGTACTTTGGCTTCACAACAACAGCCGTGTTCGGTCACATGAGGTGACTTTGATTCTCGTGTTTACATGTTCGCACAGCCTGCGGACACTGCATGTTTCCTTCTCGTGCTGTGTTTAGAGTCTGTCCCACGTGCGGTGAATTCACTTCTAAGTTGTTACATTGTAACTACTGTCGACTTGTTACAAGCTGCACACGGCAGTATTAAGATCAGAGTTTAGCAAAACGTTTAGCATGTAAGTCAGAGATAAAACTGAGACTAAAGACAGATTTAGTTGTTAATAGGCAGAATATGGTATGGTACAGAATTACGTAACAGGCGTGGGGAAGTAATAATGGGAGCAATTAAACCAATGATCAGTCATCCAAATAGACAACAATAAGTGTGAGATGAATCCCTTAGCTGGAGTTCACCTGAAACTCTCCTGTGAAAATACTGTTCAAGAGGCTACATATACGTTTCCCCAGACGTTGTGTGGTCCCCTTTGCCAGTCCTGAACTGCAGTGTGACTCCCACTTCCCTAATTGGGCCACTTTGAGGCACATGTTTTGTTTTTCAATAAACAGACGACGATGAAAGACCCACTCAAGGCCACTGCACCCTTTCAACAACTCTTCTCTTGCACACGGAAACAGTAGTCCCAGCTTTAAAAGCATGGAGTTTAGGTCAGTGAGTTAATTAATCACCTTATTGTATCGTGCAACAAAGTAGGCTACAGACTCCAAGGCTGTTTATTTTGACCAGTAATGCAATTTTAGGCTGTTAATTTCCATTTTAGGAACAACAGCAGACGATTCATTTTACAAAGCGACTTACATGAGCATGACTGTTTTCCACTGTTGTTTCCAGCATGTCACTTAGGAAGAGAGGTGGTGTTGCATCTCCTGAATAGGGGAATGACCACCAGCCTTATAAATGCTAACATCCCCTTGTTGTGCAGGAGGCCAAAGGGACAGAGACCTGTAAATGTTCTGTTGTTTCCACTGGGAGACAGTGGAGGAGA
This sequence comes from Coreoperca whiteheadi, assembly GCA_011952105.1. NCBI lineage: Eukaryota > Metazoa > Chordata > Actinopteri > Centrarchiformes > Sinipercidae > Coreoperca > Coreoperca whiteheadi. Next base: position 14,954,422 of record CM022477.1, read on the forward strand.
AAGGCACTTACTGGTGGGTTAACAGAGACTGAACAATGCCACGGCGTAAGGTCCCTGACACTGTCCTTCCTCCTGTGAACGCTGAAAGCTTGCTTCCTCCCTCTCATTGCACTGGCTCACTTGAAAGATATAAGGCCATCCTGTACTGAATGGATATTGGTTAGTTATCAGAAAAGGACATCTGGTAGGGGATGTGCTTTCTGTGTAGGCTGTTCATTTTGTGGTCATTTTGATTTTCAGTAATTCACAAATACACCAAAAAGAAAGCTTAGGAGGAAACCAGGATTAAGGTTATACCTGTGATGCACACAGCAGTCACTGTAAGAATATTTATAGTAGGTATTGCTGTAATATTGTGCAAAAGCATATAGTAAATCTGCTGTACTCTGCATGATCTTAATAATATTTACGCTACAGCAAACTTATGGTGCACTGCTTCCCGCTGAGAGAGACTGGCTGAGCTCCAGTCTATAGCGAAGAGGAATGTGCTGTATAGTGTAACGGCATTCAGCGTATTACAGTCCACGGTTGAATAGTGGGCCTCAAGGACAATCTTTCCTAACTTTATTTTTTTTTCTCAGTGTGAGGCATGTCGCCATAGCAACAGAGCCCTGCAATGCTGAAAGAAACAATATTTTCAAGGACCATTATCTCCATATGTTATGTTTTATTTTTTATTTTTTTCTGTGATGCCATTAGAAGGGCGGTCACTCAGTCGGTGGTGACCGCTACATTTAGTTTCACCTGCTGTGAGTACTTTTCATCCAGTGTGGTTACATGAAGATTAATTGCTCACTTACAGCAAATAGGCACAAAACATTTCCAGAGCTGAAAAGATTAGTCGATTGACAGATAAAGCAACAATTATGATGAGTGATTTATCATTTAAGTCTTTCCAAACTTCCAAATATCATGTGGTTCCAGCTTCTCAAATGTGAATATTTGCTGGTTTTCTTTGTCTTCTAATATCAAACTGAATATCTTTGAGACTGTTGGTCAGACAAAGCAAAACATTTTAAGACGCCACCTTGGAACTTGTGATGGACAGTAGTTGCAACTTTCTGACTTTCTGTAGACCAAACGATTAATGGAGATAATAATTGGTAGATTACTCGATAATAAAAATAATCATTAGTTGCAGCCCCACGTGTTTCATAGTAACTTTTCCAAAGTAACGTCCATGGATTTTACATGATAATAATAAACATGAGTTGTATGATTGTTGGGTTAATGTCCAGAAGTAGGTGTGATAGCCTACTGTCTAATGGATATATAACAGGAAAATGAAGGGACTTTGTTACTATTTATGGTTTTTTGAATTTTACAGAAAAACTTAAGCCCTATCGCTGGCTGTTAGCATGTTTGAGGCATGTGCACAGAATCAAAACCACTAAATAAATCTGTCTATAACTTGTGTGTACGCTAGTGGTCATTAGAAAGGCGGATGTTTAACCCATCTGTGGTACTCCAATTACTGACTTAATGTGAGTAAGATAACTGAGTTAAGGGGTTTATGTGGTTATAACTGAATTATTATCGTCAGTGAAAATGCACTGACTGTGTGGGCTGTGTTGTGCAGCTTTTCTTTGAAAGGAGCTTTGTATGTACGTGTGTGTATGCATGGTCATGTGCTGAAGGGGTCATTAGATAATTATCTAGGAGGAAATGAAAAAGCGGTGTCAGTGAGAAAAAGCCTTTTTTTTATAAGGTAATATGTTGTGCACTATCCCCTTCTTTTATCATGTATCTCCTCTCCTCTCCTTGCTGTGACGTTGATATCCTTAGGCATTCGTTATCAGCTTCACTCCCACCAGGGTGTAATTATAGGCCTGGGAGTCTCCCAGCCTTGCACTACGTACATACACACAAACACACCAGATACACAAGAGCACAGTTCCACCCACCTCTTCTCTTTTCATGCTAGTATGTTCACCTGTCTCATTGAGTCCTTGTGTATGCACTACTCTGAGTTTTAGCAATTTAAATATTGTCTGAGTCCTGTTTTCCTAATGTGGCCACCTGGATGTTTTCTAGCTGCATCCCTCATCGTTTTGACCATTCACTCCCTTTTCAAAACAGTAGGGGCTCGTACTTACTTACTATTTGACAGAAGCACTCTCCTCAGATAGGAATTCACTAATGTGCTTTACTTCACCTTTTCTGCTTCAGCCATCTCCATACCAATGGACTTGCATTGTGAGGGGCATAGTGAGGGTAATGAATTGCTCTGGTGGTGGTGAAAAATGTAATGGGCATCACACAGAGAGAGGGGAAACTACAGGGAATGTGTCTGCTGTTTTGTGTGTCCTACCTGTGATGTGCTCCGTAGCCAGCTGGAAGGCAATTAGCGATAATCTGGCTGCTTTTTCCTTGAGATCTGATTCCTGGTTTGAAGTGCTGATTAGTGAAATAACAGTTCTGTTCTTGGGTTTTTCTAATTGAGGTGTGTTCCTAGTAAAAACACACCACCCCTGTCTGGGTGCGGACATGGTGGTCCTCAGGCTGACGAGGTGTAAGGCTGTTTTGAGGTAAAGATGTGTGGGAACGAATGAGGGCCAGGGAGTAATATCTGAGACTTTGATCAGATCGGTGAACGTTTAAACACTTGTGATACATTGGCCTTGTGATTACATAGCTATGCCGGCTCCCTCAGGGCTAAGCCAGGAGTTTCTTAAAAGATTTTCTACTATAATTGGGCCTGGAAAATCCGTTTTCTGTCCAAGTTTGTTAGCGTTGACGTTGTCATGCTTCCAGGGGTTCTGTGGTGCTTGCAGTTTTGCCTTCTGATGTGCTATAAAGGACTGTGTGTAAAAGTTCTTTTCCATGTTCATTTTGCTCACAAACTGGATTGAAATGGCATATTTATTACCCAAACAAAGGCTCAGTGGCAGGCTTGTGGATGTGATTTGCTCGGAGCATTACCATTTTGTCACATAAATTCCACATTAAACAAAATGCTGACAAAAAAGCGCTCTATAAACATACTCCTCATTTAATAGCTCTGTAAGCACGACCATCAGTCAAATTTTCATCCCTCTTTCTGGAAATATTGGAAGTGGAGTTTTATTTATTTATTATTTCCCTCTTAATGTCCCTGGTCATGTGTTGGGGTGACATGACAAATGTCCAGGTAGTGAAGTTGTTTTTTATACTCAGACAGAGAGGCATTACTGTTGCCATGAGCCCTAACAGATCTGCTTTCTCCAGTCATATGATGATAATGAAGACAAATAGGTCCCTGGCATGAAGGTGAAACCACATGAGGATTACAGTGCGCTACAAAGCATGCGTGCATGTGCATACACATTCACAGACCAAAATATACTAACCTCCTGGGAATGAGACAAAATAAGCCTTTATTAGTGTGTGTGTGAGTGTGTTTGGGTGTGTGTGTGGAAGTGGGGGGGATTCCAGTGTGTTTTGTGTGTCTTTGTATCTGCATACTTTGGTATGTAGGATTGTTTGCTCACGTACAACAGAAACTAAATGAATCTGGGGTGCCCATGTTTGAGGTTAAATGTGTCGTCACCTGCATTTGTGTGCCGTGTGTTGCCACCATGACTTGTCACCTTATCAACCTGCAACCCTTTGTAGCCTTGACCAAATCAACAGTGTGTCTGATAACACCTTTTCAACGCAGTTCAGACTGGCATCATGAGGCAACCGTTTTTCCTGCTTCTTCTCATTATCAATGGAAGATTTTTCGAAGAATGGCCAATGTATACGCTAACACTCACACTCATTCATTTGCCTACACAGTAGTTTTCTTTTTTTTGTCAGTTTGGGACTGGCAGAGCTTGTGGTACAGTGTTTTGTTTCAGCAGATCCCCCCTGGTTCAAACATCAAATATATGAATCACAGTGAGCCTGACTCACATTATTATTGTGTAAATGAGGATCTGAGTTCCAGCTCTGTGGTACGTAGTATGCACAGGCAGTCAACAACCATGTGTCATCAAATTGAAAAGATATGTAATTCCACTCAACTCCCTGTTTTCTACTGAAGTGGTTGCATTAGTCAGGTAACTTATCTTTTGATGATTACACTCACTCCCCTAAACCTCCCACCCTCACTCTCTCTCACATTCCATTTTGTTTTGTATCTGTCTTTGTTTTTGTTTTGTTTGCATATTTTTGGCGCTTTTTGCCTTTAATGAGAGAGCTGAAGAGAGCAGAAATAGGAGATAGAGAGAGAGGGAGGATGACATGCAGCAAAGGGCCGCAGGTCGGAGTCAAACCCAGACCCGCTGCGGTGAGGACTGTAGCCTCGCACATGGGGCGGGCTACCGAGTAAGCTAACTGCGCCCCTTTTTGTATCTCTCTGACACACACACACACACACACACACACACACACACACACACACACACACAAACGTAAAAACAAACGTGCAAGGCTTCCATGACCACTGTTTCCCCCTTGTCCTCCCTCTTACGCTTTTCTCACTGTTGCTATCAGGGGAGTCGTTACAGATAGCTGTTCTCTTTAAGTGCCGATAAAAGGGTCTGTCTTGCATGTCGATCCTTTGACCTCTCCCCGGCTAATATACTTCCAGATGAGAAAGGTGTGTATTTTTGTGTGAGTGATTGCACATGTGCTCCTGAAGCCTCCAAATAACCCAGCCTAAAGGGATCAGTCACCTAGAGAGAACAGCAAAGTTAAATTAATGGTGAAAAAAGCTATCTCACCCTCTGCCATTTAAGTTATTTGAAGGCTGTGGCTAATAGCGATAACCGCGTTTAATTGTGTCCAGGAAAGCTTCTGCCTCCGACCAAGACGCATCGCTATAGCTAGGAGGTTGATAAAGTATTGATTAAACGTCCTTCCCATTATCAGAGAGCCTCGAAGTGGCATTACCTGTGCTCACATAACTCAAAGTCTTGCATTCTATGTCAACTGAAAATAGAAAGCAATTTAAGGGACCTGTTCTGCATAAAGTAGGGTCCTCAAGTAGTTTTTTTTCGGTCATGCTCATAGTTTGGTTTAATTTTTTGAGATATCTGACATTGAGATTTCTGTCTTAAAAATAGTCCCTAAGAAAACTTTTGATAGTGGGTTTGTATAAAGGCTAACCAGGCCATAATCTCTGTAAAGATAAGTTGCTATTGAATTTTTCAAATGTAATTTTTAATTCTGTTATCGCATGAACAAAATTCAATTAATCTCAGCTCCCTTCTTAAATGATTCGTCACCATGCTCAGCCCTATATGTATCCTATGTAAATGCTCCTCTGAGACCTGCAAAGGCTGTTTGAGGCTTAGCATTCTTGTTTAGTATCAAGTGACTGTTTGGCCCATTAGCAGCCTGTATTTACAGTATATTCTTAGTTTATGATGATGAGTCGTCTCATAAGTGTGTGAGCACACAGGAAGAGATCTCTATCAGCGGGGATGTGGTGCCTAATGTAGCGTGGTGTTTTGTGTTGTCCAGCCTCACTGGAAGCACCCTGTGGATTGAAACAGATGCACAGACACACGCACAGATGCACAAACAAGGACATACTTATTGACATTAATCACTCTCTAGTCACACAGAGGCCATCTGGGAACGTAAGGAAAGCAGCACAACAGTTTCCCTGTCAGTCCTTTTGTAGCTATACATAGGTAATATTTCAATAACAACACGCCATTATAGAGGAGGTACCTGATATGATACGATAGCAAAAATAGAGTTATTTGGCTTCCTCCTTACAGCAGGTACGAAGATATAAAGATGGACAGAAACATGATGTGTTACTGTACACGCTGTAAGGACAGAAGAGACTGAAGAGTGTGAAAGGACAGCCCACTTAGGTCACTGTAATCTTGTAGGCGTGTACCCTCCCACTTGTCTTGTCATGTATTGCCAGAGATATCACACAACGTATCTATGTTGTCTGCTGCCTGGTCAACTAAAGGTAAACAAATCAGTATTTGGCAGGCAGCTGCTTGTATCCCATTCCCTTTCTGTTGGCTGTTTCATTGCTCGGTGGAGTGATAATTCCAGTCTTGAGCACATGACATTGACAGTTGTTCACGATATAGGGTGCAAGCTCTGCAAATCCTGGGGAAGGCAGAAATCCTTGCCAGTGATAAATTTGTCTAAAAATATTAATAAAATATTGCACACAATTGCATAAACATGTGTCATCTTACGTAAAGCTATTTCAATGGGTAGTGTTGGGAAAGCTACTTGGAAATTGTAGTGAGCTAAGCTACCAATTACGTACTCTACATCAAATTAAGCTTCACTACACTTCACTACTTTAAAAAGTTAAATAAATGCATGATGTTTCCTAAGTCAATGAGTAATTATGTTAAATAATCGTGATCTCAATATTGATGATTATGAATCATGATTAGGATTTTTGCTATAATCGAGCAGCCCTAACCTTACTTGACTTTCACCTCATGTGGTATCTTTGCCCCACGTCTCTCCTCTCACAGTTTGAAAACCTCTGCTGTATGAGATGGGCCAATCCAATACTTTATAAATCCGTTTCATGATGCTATGAGGATGGCTAGCAAACTCCCATTGGCTTGTCTTAGCATCAATATTTCATAAAGGAAATATCAACGTTTCTAAGAGACAAATACTACTGATAAATACTGTTTTTTGATTAGGATATGAGTATTCTTTAAGGTCTTGAAGTATAATTGTCCAACAATTTCAATCTTTTATGGTCGTACAAAACAGACACATCTGATGTACATCTCCAAGTTCTCATGTTTGTTCTTCTCCCCCTCTCAAGCAGCAGCATTGCTGACTGGCTTGTATGTGTTAATTGCTTTCTTCAAGCGTCTTTGAACTTCTACCCTCTTGATAATGAGTTCTTTTAAAGAGATGAGGTTTGACATGACAGAACAAAGAGAGTGTGAAGGACATGGAGAACACAGAATACCAAACGTTTTCTTATCTTTTCTAATTCAGAATAGTCCGAAATTTCAAATATTTAAAGTTTACTATGTTGCTCCAAGCTTCTTCCCATGGTAAAACTTACACTACCATTCAAAAGTTTGGAATCACCTGCCACAAAAGCTTGATTCGATACAGTCAGATGGCTGAGATGACTGCCCTATATTTTTTGAAAGGTATTTCATGCTTTTAGGTTGAATAAAGTCCACTTTACAAATAAATGTTATTTTGTATGAAGGGTGTGCAAAAAAAGCAATGTTTTGTACATGGAGAACAAACGCTGTACAATGGTTCAACCAGACTGACAATTGAAAGGGCAGAAAGAGACAAAGATACCTCAGAGCAACAGTTAAATAAGAATATAAGAAATCAGCAGTCATTGGTAAAATAAACTTAGCTTTAAAATCTGTGCATATTTAACTAAGAACAGGTTCCTATTTCAGTGTCAAGTGCACAATAATGCCTATAACAAGCTGGAATCAACAGGCGTGTTTCTTTAGCAACGCTATTCTTAAAACTTCACAATAGAAATAAAAGGTTAGTTCAGGGTCAGCACTATTGGAATTGGATCACGGAATAGCAGCTGAACACACTATGGACTGACAAATCACAATTTAAACCTATTCAATTTAACCACTGTGTAGACTGCAGAGGGCCCAAAGAAAAACATGTTTCCCAAAATATTTAGAGCCCAGTTGCAAGCACCGCTGTGGTTCAATAATGATCTACAGTCACTAACGGTTTTCCGAACTGGAAAACAAATTCAAAATCAAAGGGTATTTGGGGGAAAAATGGTAGTATTCTCCCCTGTCATGCAACACAGTGGGGAAATCAACTAAATGGACGTTTTAATCATATAATTATTCTTCTTTAGGGCCAAAACTATTTAAAATGTAAACAATACATTTGGTGTCTGAATTATTCAGTTTTTATCTATGTTAAAATAGCAATTATTGAAGGAAAGGAAAAAAACATCAATATAACATATGATTCCAAACTATTGAACAGTAGTGTATTTACATGAGAATGCATTATGTCTATACTGTTTTTATTGGAAATGTTCACCAGTGTTGTTTTTTTAGCAGTTATCTAATGCATTGCACTGTAAAAGGCATTGGCAATCCACTTTTGATACTGGGCAACAGTATCACTTTCAGTGTGAGGCCATAAAACCCACCAGAGTCAAACTAGTAAAGCACTTGTAATACTGAGCACACATTGGAATCCTTCACTTTATGATGTGAGTTCAGGGTGTTGGTGTGAGGAAGTATCAGTATGTAAGATACAGCACCTTGTTTGTATGCCTTCCACCCTGCCTCTGTTGCTCTGCCCAATTTCCTGATTTTGTTTTCCTGTCACACACCTTACTCTCTTGCTCTTTCGTTCTCTGTCTTCAGCCGTGTGCTTAGTTTCTCCCCATCTCTCTCCACTTAGCCCCCTCTTTTCTCACTTTTAATCTCAATCTCTCCAGAGAGTCCAGTGTCCCTGTATTACCTCATTAATTTTGCAGCCAACTGAAAACATAGCCAAAGACTACAGATACAGTAGTGCACAGAGCTGAAAAGTTCAGCCTTACCCTTCCTCTTAGGATCTTTTACCTTTATCTTCTGGTGTAAACTGAGACATAATCCTCAGCCCTGCACCTATTCTAAAAAACAGCAGCGGGAACAGCATGTAACCAGCTCAGCCAGATTTGGCCGTCCCTTTCTTTGACATAGAATACTTGAGAGTGATCAAAATGATAGTATTCTTACCATCGTTTGTCTGACCGTCACATACAGTATCCTCAGGGGAAATGTTTCTGGAAGCCAACGCAGTGTTGAAAGCACAATTGTAAGCAGATCCTAAACATTGTGAAAAGATTTACACAGAGGTGGTACACTGTTTTTGAACAGATTCAGGATTGGGGCTGTATTTTACGTAGCCAGATTTTCACAGGCCATTTTAAAGTTGTCTTTTCAAATGACAGCTTCAGTAGGGGTATATCTTACAGGCCCGCAATTGTGAAGAAAAGACGCAGGGTTGTTAATCCTCTTTAGATTCTCCCATTATATAAACCAGTTCACCAGATTTATGTCACATTTTATGGTTTAAATCCTGATGAGGCAGAAATATAGAGACAGTTATTTTGGCCATTTAAATTGGCCCAAAAAGTCTTATCAACCTCAGAATCAGCCTATTGCCGATGTATTTGTCCTATCGTCCAAACCTAGTGATGCTTGTCCCTGATAGATAACCTGAAAGTACCCGATACTGGTGGCTGGTGGGTGACAGCTTGGGGCTAAAACACAGCCCAGTGTGGGTGTACTTACACACACAACCAACCCCTATAAATAAGTGAAAGTCACTCACCTTCTATAAATAATGTTCTGGTTGTTCTGGACATTCGAGCGTGTCTGTTATCTGAAGGGCTGAAAGGAGCTTTTTGAGTTGCTGATAATATGAAAACTTTACTTGTGTTTGAATGTGAGAGTTAATGATTGGGATTATATGAGTATTTATTATGGGTGGGACTTTATTTTCGTGTTTAGATTGGATCTCTGCTTGTGTATGTAGAGGCTCCTGGTACTGGTTCAAATAAATGGTTTTTGAGGTTTAAATAGAGCCCTACTAGAACTTCAAATATGTAATAACAATAATGTAATGAAAGCATATTCCCTAAGTCCCCACATGAATGTGTGTGAGAGAGTCAGTGTGTCACAACACAGGCCATTATGCAGTCTGAAGTCAGGGGGGCTGCATTCCTTCACAGGGCTCATATTTCGAGCTCCAACAATGTGTGTCGTGATGAGTGGTGTCTGAAATTGTGTCGATGTATTCTTTATAGGAGCATCACGGCTAGGGTCAAAAGTCAAAGTCTCAAAGGGTGAGACCTTTACGCACTCAGTGGTGGCTGGTATGAATTAGTTAGTGCCTCCCCCCCCAAGGGCTTGAACTTTGCCTCGCTTCGTCCGCTCACAACTTTCATCAATGAATCATCCTGCTCAGCCACTATCCCTCTGCATTGAGGGTTTTGATGTTTGGTTTGACACACTTCATTGATTTATTAATGTAGTCATTCACTTTTTAAAGTCCCTTTCTTCTCAAATGTCAAACCTTCTAGACCACATTCTTAAAAATATCTTTTTTGTCCTTCTGGGTGAAGATTTGTCTTGCTCAGGGGATAGTTTGCGGTCATGTTGACTTTCTTCCACACCTGACTTATCTTCCCAATCTCCTACCTTTCATTTGTAAAGAAATTTCAGTGGCTCAAAAGCTGGGCGGGCAAAGAGAAAAATCGTCAAGGTAGCTTGTGAGAATTATTTCAGCACTTTCATCAACTGTTTTTATTTGATTTGTGCCTCAATAAGCGACTCAGAAACAAAGCCCATTTTTCTTTGTCACTTTGCTTCTTCATTCAAGAAAAACAAGTCTCATTATTTTAGAAGCAAGCCTGTGCCCTTGTGTCAGGTGTATTAGCTCAGCGTCCTCCAAACAGCCACTGCAGTCATTCCATTTTTTTCTGCAGAACATGCTATCGCTGTGGGAGGCTGTCACAGAGCCTGGTCAAGCCACTTTCACACACTGTTCACTGCACACTATTATTTGTCCATTACTTGTAATTACCCATCATGCTGACGGATGGAATGTTTTCGAGGCTGAGTTGGCAAGCAGTTAGGGTTATCCTGTTGAAGACTTTATATAATTACCCAGTCATTAAACACAGCTCAGTGTGAAGACAACCTGAGGGGGGTGACTTGCCAATGGCTCGGTTGTTGTGTTCATACCTCCAGGTTGTGAAAGCAGCCTGTTGTCTTCATGCTATGTTGCATCCACGAAAGTGACTCCAGGACAAATGTTGGTGCAACGGCTGCTGCATCGCATCAGTGTGGTCTGCAGTCATTGAGACCCAACTGAATGATTTTCTTAGCAGTTTAGAAATCTCCAACACTGCTATTTTACACTCAGGGTAATGCTTTGTGAGGCCTGTTTTACCAACTAAACTGCTGCTGCTTATGATGATGATGACGAAAGGATGCAGACTCTAATTGTCTTGATTGTTTTGGATCGGACTTGTGTTTTCACCTAAATGATGTTGGGGGATGATGAATCGAGAGATAGTTCTCTGACAGATTGCATCGATTTACAGTTCCGCTTCTTTGGGTTTTACACAGGTGCTCATCAATCGTTACTGGCGGCTCAGGAGATCCTCACTGAGATAATTGAAGAGCAGAATGAAGAATATAATAAAGGCCTCATCAGGAACTGGAGTATGCCCTTTTCAAGTGCTTTCATATGAAGTTTAAACAACATAAAGAAATCATGTAGGGGGACAATCAAAGTTTGGAGTCAGATAGCAAGAACAACGTAGGAACAGTACTCTGGGCCACATTGTGTTTTTTGGTGAGGTCCAGAGGTTTCAAAGAGAAGATTTGTTACAGCCTATGTAAATTTTTTCTTTGTTTCTTTCGAAGGTGCATCGCCTCACAAGGTGAGACTGATCTTAATTAATCAACTTGTAGGAGAAAATTGTTTTCATGGCCAACTTTGTCTTACTGCTCTATACAGAATACCATGCACCTTGCAATTGTAGGGTTTAGTTATTCATTATGTGCAAATGTTGGTCTGTTTATGGGCACCAACAACAGGCCATGTCTACAGATAGAACCTTTCACTGAAATGTGTTTGTGTTTCTTTGCTTCTTCTCTTTCTGGAATGCAACCACTAGCGTAATAAAATTATATGACTATTCTATTGTTATTCTATTGCAGAACTGCAAGTCTCATTCAATTAGTAAAATAAATATGACTTCCGTTTCCAGGCAAATGCTTTCTTATGAGGCACGTTGTTTGGAAGTTATAAAACTTTCCCCTGCATGCTGCCAGAAGCCAAATCTGATGGAGAGCTTGGAGAACTCACATACAGATGTAATATTTGATGTCTCAATGTTTTCCTGCTGTGTTTTGCTTACTTTGATACGTTTCTCTGCCAAATTAAACAGCTGCCATATCCTTGTAAAAGATTTATTCTCAGGCAAAAGTATGAAGGAGAAGTATGAAATAACCTGGTCTTCTATGGAACAAAGAGCCCAGTGTAGCCTGGAGAAATTTGTAACTGCATACGGTGTACATTTCCAAATGGGTGGGATCTCATCTGAATTGCCTTGCTGCCTGGGCCTGAGATGTTTTTGATATTACTTCTTGGATGTTTTGCGAAAACCTGACTAGATCAAAGATGTCTGTTCTGCCAGGCTAGCTGTCTTGGTTTCAGTATGATAACAGTTGTAAAAAAAATGTTGTCAGTATCCTGTGTTTTTTTTTTTTATTTCTTTTTTTGTCTGTTTTTAGGTTTGTTACATGCTGGCATTACTTGCTTCACACTCTTGGACCCTGCTCATCTCCCCTTGACTAGACTATGATTTGCCTGCTGGCTGTTTTCAAGGGTTGGGGTTTTTAAGGCATTATACAGTATATTACATCTGTTTGAGATAAGAAAGAAGATGCATTTTCTGGTTGTTCACTGCATCTGAACGATTTGTTACAACCTTAAAATGAGATGTCAGTGGTATTCAGCTGCCGGCAGATGCCCACCATTCCAGGTGCACCACTATTATCATCACCCACACACTGGTAGGAGAAAGTTGAGCCCATTTCCAGCATATCTGGGGCTACACTAATGAAACGCCTAGGGAAAGATGTTTGATTTATTGATTTATTATTTATTTGACAGCAGAACTTCTCCAGTAATGTGTTTTGCTAAAAAAAGTACAAAAAAGAACCCTTTCAACTACAGGCTCTCAGGTGATTTTGGTAGAATGATAGCTTTTCAGCGTTACTATAATGTTAGATTATGTTTATGTATACAACATGAAGTAAATATACAATCAGGTATCCCCTTTTAACTCACTATAAGCCTTTGCTAGTGAGATAAATCTATTCACTTCTTACCTTTTTATTCACTATTCTCCCACCAGCAACTGTAAAGGGTTTTAAAGTTTGTGTCATGGTCTGGTGCTCTGAAAACAGAAGAGATCGATTCCCTCTGCTCCCCTTCCCATCTTAGTTAACCTTGGATCGTGGTTAACAGAGCAAAAATTGATCCACAGCCATGTTGTGTTTGTCTATCCCCCCAGCAAGGACCATTGAATCAGAGGTCACTCTCACTCCCAATCTCATCTAGTCTTACTCGTCTACTCTTAGCTGAAAGAGTGATTTCTATAGAAATTTTAGATACTGTGAAGTGAACTGGTAAAGACCCATTTTGCTTTGTTTCCTCTGTATTTCCTCTCATCTGTGCCTTCTGTTTTTCTCTGTCTTAGCTGTCCACCCTCTTTCCTTATTTACTGTATGCCCTCTGCCATTCTCCTGCCTATCTCTCCATCACAGCTGTCCATCTGTTTTTCTCCCAGGTTTATCATTCTCTCTTATCAGCTGCTGCTGGTTCCTCTAGGCTTCCTGCACCTCATATCAGCCTGACTGATTACGTTGTAGATTATTTGTTACTGTCAGTACACTAACAAACCAGGTCAGTGGGGTCCCATAGTTTTTTTACTCCAATGAGTAGTACATCCACTTAAATATCAAGTACAGCTTTCATGCACATGGGAACCAAGCATTTGAATAAGAGTGTACTATGGGCGTTACTGATAAAATAGTACTGGTTTAATAAATAGTGATTTGATGTAGCTTGTCATATTTTGTCAAACGGTAAACTACAACTTGTTCAGGTCAGAGTGACTCTGGAGAGCGCTCTGCTCACTACCCTCAGTGCGCCCACTTAAGACTTGATAGATTTCCCATTATTTTTAGACAGCCATGATGGAGTACCAGGTAGCACACAGCCTGTTCTGCTTTCCTTTTAGCTTCTACTTCCTGAGTGGAAACACTACCCTGCTATGGCACATGAGTGGTAAGCCTGTCTGCTGCCAAGCCCTGAAGATGAATACTTCTCTTCATGTGAAACAATCACAAATATGTAATCTGGAAACCCTGAGCCATGTTTCCATCCCTTTATTTGGAAATCCGTCTCGGAGAGGTTTCAGAGAGGCTATAAACACTTGAACCGTGGCAGAGCACCAAGGATCGATGCCAAGCTGTAATACCAGGCAATAAGTGGGATTATATTTGTCGTTTATTTGACAGTGAATGGTCCCTTGGAAAATATGAGCTGTGTTTATTGGTTTTGTCTACCGTGTGCCAACCTTACAATCTATTCTGTTGTATTGTCTTGGCTTCTCTGCATACATGTGGGCAGGCCGAGCCGATTGACTGTGAGATTGCTGTAATATGGAGCAACTGCCCATCACAATCATACTGTAGCAGCTACAGAAGAAGCAACTGAAGGCAGAAAAGATTCAAAATATGTTTAAGTAACACAACCAATATTTGACTTGCTGTAGCATTGTATGATTTACATTCCATTCAAAGAATGGACTTTTGACATTGTTTCGAAGGCTCAGCCAAACAAAAGCTGGAGAGCAAGTAAGCACTGTCAGCATTAAAAACATTTTGATTGATATAGCCATTGTTAAATTGGTTTAAGTGCTCTGTTCAGTAAAACATATCTGCATTTTTCATTATATTCAAGGGGCTCCTTGGTGAGTCAGCTAATCTGACCAAGCTTGAATTCCTTACACAAAAAAATGATGATGCACACTGCAGCAGCACTTGCTGTTGTGCTGTGGTGCGGCAAATGCTGGAACAGGAGAGAAAGAGTATAGTGTTTGACATGTGAGTCATATGAAGAGCCTGGAGCAAACATTTCAGTTGACTACTCAAGGGTTAGATGCCATCTCAGCTTTAATGAGAAGTCATGGTCACCTGCAGTGGTTTAACTGCAAAGAGAAGAGACAGTTTAGTTAGCAAATCATGTTGTTCCTTTGAGCATGAAAATGCACAGAGAAAGCAGCTGAAATCACAGTTCTGTACTAGAAGAGTGATTAAGAATAAGAAGAAGGGTATTGAGTATTGAGTAGAAATATGTTGAATAATTTAAAAAGTTGAGTAGTTTAAAAAATGCCCAATATCAAAAGTTGGCATCAAAAGCCTTCTCAGAGTCTTCTTCAGTCTTCTTACTATTTATTCTTCAAACATATATTTTCTTGTGTAATCCAGGAATCAGGAACCACTGCTAAATTTAAACTTTGATTTAGTATTTTCTTTATCTAAAGTATTCTATTGTTGCTTATGTTAAAGGAATAGTTCAACATTTTGGGAAATACTCTTATTCACGATACCACTCCCACAAGTGCATGGTAAATATGAAGCCACAGCCAGGACATGGATAGCTTAGCATTAAGACTGAAAACATTATAGACATGAGAGTGGTATTGATCTTCTCATCTAACTCTCAGCAAAAAGCGTGTGTCCAAACTTTTGACTGTTACTATGTATATGCTGTGTGTGTGTGTGTGTGTATCAATGAACATATATATGTTCAGTAAAGTCATTGGTTAGGTCACAGAGAAGACACTGTCAAAGCATGAAAAGCTTGGTGCATGTAGGTCTCAAGGCCCAGGTGAACCACCGCCTCAGGGTGCTCTGTATCTGATGCTGACCCCCACAGTAAATTCCTAGATGCATCCCCAGGTACAGTGGAGAAGGGGCAGGTGAACAGTTCAGACAGCTGGAGGGAGTTTGACCCAGCAGTCACGTTGTGTTCAGGGCACATCTCTGCTCTCCTTGGTTGACCCCCTCCCTGACTTTCTCTTTGTCTGTCTCTGTCTCTATCTGCCTCCCTCCCACCTACTATCCAGAGAATTACATGAGCAAGAAGGAATGAAAAGCGTTATTGTGCTCCGTTGACTGAAGGCTGTGTGTGTGTGTGTGTGTGTGTGTGTGTGTGTGTGTGTCTGTGTTTCAGTGGCTTTCCTTTCTTTACTCTAGCACTATGCAACAATGCAGACGGCCTTGGCATGCCAAAGTGTTCAGAGGAACATGTTTTAACCAAAGTTTTTTTCTGAAGATAGAGGTTCCATAACAATTACATAACATTTTCACTTATACTCAAACTGAAAAATGTAGATAGTGGAATGTAGCCTAGTATAATCGCACTGTACATAGTAAATTGCCTCATAGTACTGGCTTGGGATAATATTTGGAACATAGACCAGGACCACAATACTGTGTCAGCTAACATACTAGTTAGACAGCGATGCCTATGTATGGCCTCTTTCTGTGCAGCACGCATGTGGAGGCATATGTGATTGTTCACAGTGAGAATGAAGACATATTTCATCATGCCCCTAACTAAGAATTGTTGTTGAAAGGAAGAAAATAGATCACAGATTGTGTGTTCACCGCTTGTAATGTGCAGTTAACAGGTTTTTTTATTCAGAAAATGTGACTGGCACGCAGTGGCACTAGGGCTGGGTATCAAACCCTCAGTACTCATTTAGTACTGACAGAAATGTGCCTATAGCACTAAGGGTGCTTTCACACCTGCCTAATTTAGTTCGGTTGAATCGTACTAGAGTTCATTTGCCCCGTTGGTGCGGTTCGTTTGCTCAGGTGTGAAAGCAGCAATCGAACTTGGGTGCGCACCAAAAGCGGACCAAACAAGCGTACTGAGACCTCCCTGAAGAGGTGGTCTCGGTACGCTTTCAAACAAACTCTGGAGCGGTTCGTTTGTGGTGAGAACGCGAACCGATCTCGAACCGACCCAACTGCAAAAAATACTATATAATTTTTCGATTTAACCAGCAGCTGTAGTCATATTTTCGGGAGATGAACATGTCAGAGTTAAGAAGAATTAATGCGCGCCTCCGCTTGAAGTGACGAGCGATGCGCCCACACTCTCTGTTTGCATCAGAACGTTGTTTTCAAGCCGCAGCCGCGCTTCATTTGGCTGTGAAATCAGTCTTGTTCAGATGTATTTGTTTTTCCTCCTATAATTGAAATCCCGTCCTGAGTGACGTCCTTGTGTTTTAAAGTAGATAACTGAGCCTTTTTCCATCTACAAAGTTCTTAAAAGAATATACTTAACCTGGCATGTGTTTTAAACTCACGTTTTGCCGAATAAGTCTTTCAGATCATTGTTGACAGATGCACTATGTTCATTGTCTGCATATTGTGGTGTGGACAACCAATGTAATAGATTCTGGCCAGGGACAAAACCAGCCCGTGCAGTTGTCTCTCCATAGTTGTGTTGTTGTTTGCTGGCTTTTCCTCTTCTGTTGGAATTTTCCTGCACGTAAATTCTGACCATTCGAAAGGCAGTTTAGGAAATACGCCATGGCCAATGAGTGATGTGGATGTGTCATGTGACTGCATTTTAGTTCGTTTCAAACTGGTTCGGACCAAAGCAATAAATATGGTGTAAAAAGAAACCAAAAAAGCAGAAAAATGCTACAATGTATAATTGTTTGCCCTTGGTTCGGACCAAATGAACCGAACTAGAGGTGTGACAGCACGTGTGGGAAACCATCAAAGTACCTAAAGTTGGCATTGAATGTTTGGACACATTTGTAATCTCGTTAACTTATTCTTTGATCAGATAAATCATGATTCAAATTAAAAAGAAATTTGGCTTTAGACTATTTTATGTTGGGAATGTTCTTGCGTGGCTGCTTGTGTTTAGACAACACTGAACGTTTAAGAAGATAGCCTCTTTTGTTGAATACAAAAAAGGGGTTTTAAAAAAAAACCATATATCATATTTCTCAAAAATGTTTACTCAAAAAGTATCACATTGGCACCAGTATCAGAAGACACTACCCCGCCTTAAAGCTATTTCTTTCAGCTCTTGAATTAATGGCCTCAACAGTGCATCTACTCTTTAACAGACCCACTGTGTGCCATTCAGAGTCACTAAAGAGACATGATACTCTGTTGTTGGTCATTGTCCTTCTTGAGCACTGGGACGCAGCTAGTTATTATTCATCAGCTATAACCTTCTCGCTGATGTTTGCTGTGGATTCAATCTGCCTGTCCACATATTCAAATGTCAGCTGTGATTGCTGAGCCTGAGCCAGAGCTTGAAGGCCAAACAGTGCCCTTTTCTCATACAACTCAAATGGGCTACAATCTGATAAATATCTAACTCATTCAACTGCTAGCCCAAATGTCGTTCAGGTTATCTTTACTGTCCGTCAGCCCTTGTCTCTGTATCTGTAAGCCTCAGCACACCCCCACTTCTCTGTGTCTTCCTCCATCAGTGTCCGCCTGCTTGTCAACCGGCATACATGGTTGCATGTCTGTTGGCATACAGTACATGAGCGAGTGGGCTAAGGTTCATGTCATGTGCCCGTCTTCTCATCTGTAACCTTTGTCACATGTTGCTTTCTCACCCACCGCTGCCCAGACTTTGGTCAAACAAAGTGAAAACTGGCTCAGTGCATTGTTGCCAGCTCTGAGCGACTTGGAATATGAAAACATGACTGTGATAAGCAAACAAAACCATCAAATATAGCTCACTTGAGCAATAATAACTCACTAATTCCACTTAACAGCTGTTACTGCTAACATGCACTTAGGAAGACCTACTGTTCCCAACAAAGGGTAATGCTATATTTAAAATGACCCGAGGCATGAAGAAACAAATCTTGACTAAGTCGCAAAATTCCTCCACTAGCTGCTTGAAATGTGAATAATGCAATACCATTGGCAATAATTCAATTATTGCAATTGTCCCTGATGAAGAGCCAGCCAGGGCTTGAAGCATTGTACTCTTTTTAAATCAATTAAAGAAAAACTGGTTTTGAAAGGGAGCACTCTACAGTGTTGCGTGTTCTTGTGAAACAGTAACAGCAATATATTATCACCTTATGAAATCATATCCAACTTGTTAGCAAACATTTGCCTATTACCCAGAGCAACATTAGCATTATCTGTTTCTTTAGCTGCGAAATGCTCCAGTATTTTCACCAGCTAGTCTTTAGTCTAGTCACTGTTTTACAAAATATCATAAAGTATTGATTTCAAACTAATGTTGTGATAATTATGGTAAAGAAGATACATTTGCAACTGCAGTTAAAGTTCAATAATAAATGTCTCAAAGAGACATAAGCACATAGAGATGCTTGCCCTTTGGACATAAATACACAAGAATGCTAATCTGTTTGTTGGCTACACTACATGGCTGTTGTCCTCTGTAGTCTTCCCACATCCATCACCTCTTCTGTGCCCCTCTCCCCCCTCTGCTTTTCTCTTTGGGAATCAGCTGGTATTATCCCTGTCATCGTGTGGTCGTATAGGCACACAGTGATCTTTTCTCTGGAATTATCTGTCTTGCTGGGTAAAACCATCTGTGTTCTATCAACCTGAAGGGCCACAGCTATACCGCCAAATCACTGAACTCTATATCTTTATCTCTGGGAATTTTGGTGGTTCAGCTAGGTAGGGGTGTGTGTGTGTGTGTGTGTGTGTGTGTGTGTGTGTGTGTGTGCGTGAATGCTTGTGCGTATCTACTTTCTAATGTATTATAAGTGAGAAAATAAGCACATACGACTTAAATAACAGCAACATTGTCTTTGGGATGCCTCAGGTTTGATTCTTTACTTCCTTAAGCAGCAGAATTCTTGAGTGTGTGTGTGTGTATGTGAATGTCTCTGCAGGTGTGTGTGTATGTGAGGGAGTACCGAATGATACATATGCTATTTAATTCCTAATGAATGCATGACCAGTCAAGACTACATATGGATGTAGTTCAGCTCAGCTTTTATGCTAAATTGAACTGCTGCCTTGTGGTTCTAATTTAAGAAGGTACACCAGCAAACTTGCATTCTGCTCCCATTAGCTGACTCTGTAACTCTTTCCATTGTGTCTATAGGCAGCAGAAAGAGCATGAAATGAGTGCAGCTTACATTTGCTAGATGAGGGCATGACTCATTATTGCAGAATATGGGTGTAAATTGGACACTGGCCCGGTGTGTTTTTCTAATGTTTTTGTTCAGTAATGACCAACTGGTGTAAACTTTGTCTCCAGAAAACTGGGCATATTCATTTGGACCAATTTGCCAAATTATCGTTAATGTGTGCATTGTGCACTTGACATTAGGGACCTAGAAATTAACTTATTTTCTGACTAATAAGTTTAAATCAGTGTGAGAATTGGATGGTGCAGCAGCTCTACTCTTTCTTAATTCTGCTGTTCTGTGCACATGGTTTTCAGAATACCCCAAAGGATGCAGCTTAAACATCACTTGCTGCTGCTGTACTGTATCACACTGTACTGTACCGCAGCAGCCTGGCTCTAGGGACAGACTTGAAGCACTGCACACAGAACACTGCTAGAGGAGAGATGGATGAAGGTGGGAAGAGAAAGACAGAGACTGCTGAAGTCACAAGGGAAGGGATTTTGAAAGAGAGAA
Source organism: Coreoperca whiteheadi (assembly GCA_011952105.1). Classification (NCBI taxonomy): domain Eukaryota; kingdom Metazoa; phylum Chordata; class Actinopteri; order Centrarchiformes; family Sinipercidae; genus Coreoperca; species Coreoperca whiteheadi. The sequence goes on from CM022477.1 coordinate 14,974,604, forward strand.
GAATGGTGCTGGATACACAGTGAGGAAGAAACAAGACAGGGTAAAGTGTGATGTAGATGTGACATGTCCTGCTCTTTATTCTCTTGCTCTCTTTACCTCCCAATGATCTGTATCCGCTCTTCTACTAACTCCCTTGTCTCTCTTTTCATCTCCTTATATTGTTTCTCCAGTCTGGCTGTCGACCAGCGCAACATCGAATTCCCGTCTGCTCGCAGCCAATTTGGAAGGAATTTGCTCACCCATTAAAGTGCATGTTCAGTATGACTTTCATCCCTTTCCTCTTGTTTTTTTTTTCTATCTCGTAATCCCCAGCGAACAGCCAGCCACGTCTCTCCTCGCATCAGTAAAGACTGAACAGAAACTTATAGTTCAGAACCTGTCGAAGACAAAAAAAATGGTTAAGACAAATATGCAGTGTCCTTTCGGGTGCCATTCTCCCTGCAACAATCATCCCTTTGTGCTGTAATAAGCCAAAATGAGACCTGAAAGTATTCGTTTTCCTGTTTGTTTTAAGAAAGTGATCCATATGCTGTAGGGTGTGTAATGAGAGCAACAATCTGAGGTGTACAAGGACAAACACGAAAACTCACTCAGACAAAATAATTCCGACTGTTTCATCTGATCAGAAATAAACACGACCAAGATTTTAAACCTGTCTTTTTGTTTCTCTCCTCCTTGTCTCCTTCTCTTTGCACACTACTGTCCAATTATTTCTTGCCCATACACTTCATGGTTATTGAAGCACACATACTGTATACAGCAGCCCTGCAGTAAGTCAATACTTGTATCTGCACACACATGCCTAAATAGACTGCTGTCACTATAGAAGAGTTGGATAATGTTTCACCTTTGACTGACAACCCTACATTCACACATGTGGAAATCCTTAGCTTGACTGCTAATTGCTGAATGTGATGGGAGTTCCTTTGCTAGGGTTCTGTTTCTAATCTAAACTTTACATTCAATCTTTTTGCGCTGGAAAAAAAAAATTATTTTTGAGTTGTGACTCTCGCCAGCAGGCAAGCTTAAAGGAATCAGAGATATAAATTCGACAAATAAGGAGGCCAACATAACACTTGCCAAACAAGTAATTATTGTGATGAATGGCTACAATGTGTGTAATAAAAACCTCGTCAGGCCTCCAGGATGAGCTTGTTCACACTCACTTTTATCTCGCTGCCTTTGTTTGCGAAGGATTTTGTGCAGTTATTAAATGACAAGAATGACGCAAATTTGCCTCTGGAAAAGAGGCTTTGAATTGATCTGTTTTAAATAAACTGGATTTTTCTTCCATTTATCTACACATGTATACAACTGCACAATCCAAGAATCAGAACAGAGGGGAAAAAAACAAGCAGGGAGAAAGAATGACTCCGATAACACAAAACTTTGTCCCAGCATAGACATTCAATGAAACTCAGTCAGTAGCCATGGGAGGCAGCCACAAATGTTTCCAGCTTTTGTTACCCTCTGATTTATAGTCGGTCGCTGTGTCCTTGAGGTGTTAGTCTAGGTTTCCCGCTAAACAGCGATTGGGCTCTGTTCGTGTATTGTGTTGCTCAGAGTAAGCTGTTGATGTCGCTTTTATGGCCTCGTAATTGTCCTCCTAATTATGGACAACAAAGAGATGAGAGGTGGATGGCTGGGAATTGACTGGTTGTGTTCCAGGGGAGAAAGTAATAAGGAGGGGATGGACAAGCGCTGCTGTATTAATGTGAAAGTGAAAAAGATAGACTATATAATATCTAGAGCGCTATGTTTTTAGGAGGAGGAGCAGGCTTCCCACTGTTCATTCAAGTCCTGAAATATGACATTTTTAGATGTTTTCTCCCAGATCAGGGACATCAGGGAGATGGATAAATAATTTACGGTGTCATACGAGTGTATCAGGGACAAATTGGCCACTTGTCATGAATATACTAAAATGAACATTCCAAGTTGACCCCCAAAATTATGACTTCATATAGTAACCCAGATTAACCCTTCTGTGTCCAAGCCAAATAGCACCAAACCAGGAGCGAGTTAAGTTTTTTAAGTTTGGAAGTGTTCAGTTAGCCCTGTTAGTAAGCAAATTTGTTGGAGTTCTGACTTTGCATCTAAAGCAACATTTGTGCTTATTTCACGGATTTCACATCGTGTAAATCCTTAGTGGGTTCTGGGGGCTTTGGGCCGGATGCTGCTAATGTTCACTGGCATTCAAACGCTGCTGGAGTGAAGCAGAGAACAGCAGCATGGTATGGCGAGAGTGTGTGGGAAACAGAGAGATGAAGAATGGACTACTAGAGATATTTTAAATGAGTAGACTAAAGTAAATTGTAAAGTACACTCCTAACCTTTGGCCTGTAGGCAGCTAATGACTGAGCAGCTGTCTATAAGGAGTGAAGCTGGGTATCGAACCTCAATACTTTTCTGGTATAGAGCAGAGTATCAAAATCTATGAAGTACTCAAAGTTGGCATTGAATGTCTGGTCATATTTTTAATCTTGTTTACTTATTAGTTGATCAGATATTTATTTATTTATATGGTATGGAACATTTTCACTCACTATCCAGGACTAATAAGCAATACTGTTTTTCTGAACTTAAAATTTGATCTTCACTGATTCTGAAGTGTTTCACTAACAAACGTAGAATGAATATGCACTTTCCAGTGACACAAGTTCCTTTGATACACACACAAACACAATGGCCTCTCTTCTGCGATGGCACTGTATCAATATTATGTTCTCTCCGCCCTGCTCTGTTCCTGTTTGCACAGCCCAGTAAATGTATCCACCTAGTAATCCCTAATGGAGGAAATCCCAGGCAGTGGTTATTCTCTGCTCCCTCTCCCTGTCTCTCTTTGTAATTCACATAGACTTTTTCACTCTGTTTGTCTTTCACAGACAAACTTGTTAAACTGATTTCACTCTCCGCTCATCTGCTACAGTGTGGAAAAAGCTTTTCACACAGGAAGATCTGTTAGCAGGTTTTCTCTTGGTGTCACTTTTGACCCTCTTTCATTTCCCTCTGTCTGCCTCTCAATTTCTTTCTGTCACCTTCTCTTCCTCTCCTCTCTCCGTGAGCCTCAGGTTCTGGTGTATGTAAACCTACACACAGGCTCACTTACAGGTTTAGCTTGCTTGCTTTCACCCCACTTAAACACTAGTTTCTGGATCAGTGCCAGCCTGAGTGTTCATGAGTGTCACCATTTGCTTATACAAAGTCCTCTGGGAAAACAGACATGCATGCACCCTGCAAACATAATAAAGCATGTGCAATACTGTACACACTTTCAGTTGTGCACAAGACCCCAAGTTGTCCAGAAAATCCAGCAACAACCGCTTCAGTCATAAGAAACATATACTTTATGTCGCAGAGATGTGACATCAGGTCTGTTGTATAACATGAATGCCACTTCACATTGAACAACAGTCTATTTTATGACGTAGGTTGGACTCATGTGTCACGGTGCTCTAATTCTGCCCTAATTCCCTCTGTTAGGCTGCATAATGTCCAGCCAGCTGGCGTTGGTGTTTTCTAAGGAGTAACCTATTCTGTGTGGGTGAGTCAGTGCAAAACACTGGGTTCGCAGGAAGGGAAGCTCTAATACTGAGGCAAAGAAGACAGAGTGATACATAAAGTGAAGTGCTTTATGAGCACGTTCAGGGTCAGGAACCTGCTACAGGCCAATGGTCTTTCAGAGAATGGAGAGCAAGAAAAAAACTGATTGACAAGTTAGAACTTCTTCTAACATGTATACGAGAAACGTGGTGATAGTCAGCTGGGTTCTGAAGGAGGGGGAGTCAGAGAGGAGAAAGAGTGGAGGTAAAGAGAATGCAGCAGGGTTACAGTAAGTTTATTCCAACCATGTGCGTAGGCCATTTAAGCAACTACTCATCAGAGCAGCCAGTGCAGCTCACAATGATACTCACATATACACATACATTTATTCAATTCCAGTCTTTCATTACGCCTCTGAGCACCTTCGTGGCCCTCCTTTGTTAGGTGTGTCATTTGGTCAAGCCACGTTAAGTTCTGGGTGATGTAGAAACACACATACCCCTTTTTTTTAGTGCGATCTTGAGTGATTTTCTTTATTCTCTGTTTTTATATATTTTCTTTTGTCCCCTTGCCTCTCAACTTTTTCATTATCTCCTTTTTTCCACATGACTCTTTTTCATCATTTATTTAACTCAGTTAGATACTTGACATGTCAAGTTTATTTATTTAGCACATTTCATACAAAAAATATAAGATAACAACATATAAGATAAGGAGGTATTACATACAAGATAGGATAAACAAGATAAAATGGTATTGTAATAAAAATGGAATAAGATAACTAGGTATTATCATTATTATTAAAAAGGGAATAATAATGATAAATATACTGATTCTATGATAATAATTGCACCTGTTAACCACACACAAAGCTTGTGAAAAAAGATCTGTTTTAGTCTGCTTTTAAAAGAAGATATTGTAACATCTTTTATGTTATTTCATAGAAAGTAACGCTATGGCCTGTATGTTCATTAGAAATCCTTGGTGAGTACCATCATGAAAGTGAATGTATTTTGTGGTTGAACCGAAATTGGAACTTCAATACAGCATATGACCTTTCATTGTTGATAATTGAATTTAAGCAATCCAGTTTTTTGTGTTGTGCAGAATTTATTCCAAACCAGGCAGCAATCTTTTTTTTAACATTACAACTTAATTTCAAATATCTGACCCAATATTTTATCTGTAGCCATCCTTTGCACAACCTTTTACACTTGCATATGGCTTACCTTTTTTTGTGCCATTTTTTCAGAATTACTTGTCAAAAGAAACATAAATGCTATTCACAGTGCTTATGGTGCTCTCTATCTAAGGCACCCAGAAAAAACACAAAGCTTTTTCAGTTACTGTTCGTTCAAACAGCCATCTGAGCGCAGCAGGGCCAGTGTGTGTTCTGAAGCTCACAAAGACTTTACTGAAAAAGACTCACCACTTGGACCACCTGCAGCTATGGACCAATTAAAATCACCACCCACCACTCCCTGACCCAAATGGTTTTACACATACGCACACGCACACACACACACACACACACACACACACACACACAATGATAACAGCTGGAGAGAGTGGAAGCAATCAATAAATAATTGATGATAATTGGCTCCACCCATTCATAATTGACACCCTCAGTTACCACTAAGAGGCCCCACCTGAGTTTTGTGTCTGTGTGTTTCAGTGTTCCCAGTGGTCCTGTATATGTCACAGAATACATGCATGCATGTCCCATCTGCTGTGTTTGTTGCTGTTCTTTTTTTAAATTTTATGAACTATCTTGTAAGGGATGTTGGAGATTGGGTGCGTGTTTGGGCTGTAGACATGCTCTCTGTCTCTCTCTGACACAGACTGTAGGTCATCTACGTGCTGTCTTCCAAAATGTTATCTCCTCCTGTAGATGTACAGGCAGGAAACGCCTCTCTCCTGATAAGCAAATGGAGTGCGTGCTCCAGATTCAACATGCTCCCTTTATAAAGATGTTTTTTGGATATAATCACAGCATACTTTCACTTGAATAAGAAGTTATGATTCTAGATTGGTAATGTGCAGCCATGCAGCTCGGGTATTCATTTATCTTTCTCCAGGCTTTTAGGTGGGTCACAGGAAAAGTAACTAAAAGTACCTACCTATGCAAGGCTTAAATAACTGGCTGCAACAAGATATAAGATGTCATGTTTCCACTTCCTCTGAAAATATATCATTACATTGGTGCGGCAGTCAGTTCATTGGTCAACAGAATGAATCAACTATTTTGATAATCAATGAATTGTTCAAGTCATTTATCAAATGGAAATGCTATAAATTCTCTGTTTCCAGCTTCTTAAATGTGAAGATCTGCGGCTTTTATCTGTTTGTATCGCTCTAAATGACAATAAATAAAAGATTAACCCTTACTAAAAATATTGCAGCCCTGTATTGTATAATTATATGGTCAGGGGCCTTCATTTTATTTCTTTTGAGGAATATTTATAGACCATTACCTTGGAACGAAACAAATTTGCAGTGAACCCTGCACACAAACAAGGGATCAAGTGGTCATTTGACAGTTTTGTGTAAAGAAAGTCATTGCTGCCGTGTTCCCTGCAAGTTTGTAATTGTTCACTTAATTTTAGTTTTTTCAACAGTGTAAAGTATGGGTCTTCTTACACATTCCTGCAGATCACCACTCTGATCAACCATAAAGACAAGCCAAAGAAGTCAGAGCGCACCCTGGCAGCCATACACAGGGTGGGTCAGGCAGTGAGCGTGGCTGTGGGTCGCTTTGTCGCTGTCGGGGAGGCCATCGCCACAGAGAACCAAGAGCTGAAGGATGAGATGGGTCAAGCCTGCTTCGAGGCACGCAGAGCAGGTAGGGGTCTTTGTCTGCATCTTTTTATGTACTCGAAATTTGACTGAATTGCTGCACTTAGACTCAAGACATTGTCGCGTGTTTCTCTTTCTCTTATTTTGTGATCACAAATGTATGTTGTAAAACTATGTGAGGGTGATTCATCCCAAAGGCTTCTTTATAGTGGATACTGTATCTTCCTGTCATAAGCATGGCCATGGCGTTATGATGTAGCCATTGAGGGTGTTATAGTTGGTCAGCCAATAAGACTTAAGTTCATCTCTCCTCATCAGACTTTATTTGTTAAGACAAACTGTGACATTTTCACAAAGCATTAGACATCACCTTTAGGCGTCACAGTGTTATCAAATTTTAACAAATTTCAATTTGTTTGGACAGCTTGGCTGTCGAACAGTATTAAACCAGAGGACCTCCAGAGTAAAGTCATTGTTGTTATTAGGTTCGAAGTAAAGGCTGAAAAAAGTGCTTCTTTACCCAAGGGTGCTGTGTAGAAGGAGGGAATGAAAGTGTCTGTGCTGGCTTGGAAAGCACTGCATAATAGATTGTTGTAGAAGGCTCCTGAAGACTTTATGTAGCAGGGTTGTAGTTTTCCCACTATTCACTGCCTCATAGGTTGCTTCTGTGTTACATTGAGAAATATTTCTCAACCTGAAGTCAGGACCCCTAATTTTTTCCTGAATTTGAATCCAATCTGCTGGCTGTTTTTTTTTTTATTCTACCCATTTCTGCATTGCAGCAGTTTCCTTCCCGTTCTAAGACCTGCAGGTTAGGTGATAGACCGGCGACCTGTCCAGGCTGTAGTCTTGCCCAGTGTGTGCTGCAAGAGGCTCCATCTGTCTGAATGGATGTGTGGATATATCAAGTGTAAAACAGTAAACAACTGAGAGAGACAAAGAGGTACAGAGGGTTGGAGGAGGGGTGGAAACAGTGACAACCAGTGTGAAGAAACAAGAATGTGTAGATCACTATTACGGGACTATCAGCGTTTATTGAACGCGAGAAAGAAGAGGTGATGGTTTTGTCAGAAATTTGTTTCTCTGTGTTTCTACACTTTCTTGTTAGATTTTGCAGTTAAAACGCTGTCTAAAAATATGCACTGAAGACACTCATCAACCCCCGTATTTTCCTGTCTATCTAAACTTTTTTACAATTCTTTTTTAAGATAGTTGTCACCACCCGCTCAGTGAACACTTCTTTTTATCTGAATACTTAATTCTTATCAGGCTAAACAAGGACATTATTTAGCCTTCTACAGAGCAGAGCGGATACAATATCACTCTGGATAAGAATTTAGACACAACACCATGATAATAGGTTTATGTTGGGGGAACCAGCTTGTGTAGCAAAGCGTTTAATCCTCACAAGGCACTGATTTGTAAAGACGTCTAAAACTCAGACAAAGAGAGCGCTGGAGGGAGGAGGAGAATATACTGATGAGAAAATGTGTGTGTGAATGTTTGCGTGTGCAAAGGTAAGGCTAAGTAAAGTATGTGTGCATTTGTGTGAGCGTGCATGTGCAAATGTTTGGATGTGTATTGCCCACTGTGACTAATTTATTTCAGTTCTCACTTTCCTCTTACGGAGGTGTTTTCACAGTTTTCCGTTTCACTTCTCCTGACAGACACTGTGTAACTGTTCCCTGATTTAAACAAAATAACTTTTTTCTCGTCTCTGACCATTTAAAAAAAATATGATGGAGACATCTTTAAGAATGAAAAAGACGTTTTAGAGTCTTTAAGTCTCCGGGAGAGAGAAGGGCTAGTTAGTGAAGGATTGACATTTCTCCAATACCTAGCCACAGGGAGAGTTTAATCAGGCAGGCTTCAGCCTTGTGTGATATAATGAATGAAATAAAGGCAGCCTGAAACACTAGTTTAATTAGATGCTACCCATCATCAGAGCGGTGGAGAGATCCAATGAGGCAGGTCAGTGAAGGCAATCTGTGTTGGATCTCTGTCTGTCTCTTTCACTCAGTCTCTCAGTGGCTTTCTCTCATTCGTGTGCTTCTGTCTCACTTTCCTTTTCTCCTTCAGATACACACAGTAAGTGAGTGTTTTAATACTGGACTACAGGTGCAGTACAATTAGTCAGTAAAACTCATGAAAGACATAAATGATACAGAAACAGGTCTACAGCAATGTTAGCAACTTTGTGAGGCTGTACTGAGGCACAGCGGTGCTTTGAGCTAAATGATAGCATGCTGATGTATAGCAGAGAAAATGTTTACCATCTTCACCATCTAGCCCTGCGACGAGTTGGCCACTGTCCAGGGTGTACCCCGCCTAAGGCCCAAAGTCACTGGGATAGGATCCAGTCACCCGCGACCCCTAAACGGGAACAAGCGGTAGAAAATGACTGACTGACTGACTGACTGCGAGTACAGCTGAAGCTGATGCGAGTGTCATTAGTTTTGAAGGCATATGGTAAACCAAAGTAACAGACAATTCAAAATGTAGAACTGATGATGGTGCTTGATGATAAGTTAAGGAATTCCCAAAGTTGATACAATTCATCTCAAGGGGCACATGAATATCTGTACCAAATTTTAGCGCAATCCATCGACAGACAGACATTGCCATCCATTGAGTCATCCAAGATTGACTGCCTGCAAGCGCTGTACCAACACATCATGGGTCGCCCTTTCAAGTTTTCACTTATGAATAATAAATGTATCATACAGAAAAAAGCAGAATTCATTACACCTAATACATGACTTTCACAGCGAAGAGAAGATCCAAAGGCCACGCGTACATATGATAACTAAGGGGGCAGTGGGATAGCTCTGTTTTACATTTAAGGTCATGAAAGTCCATGCTCCAGTCCATACCATCCACATTCTGGGATTTAGATGGGGGAGGTGGCTCCCTCTGGTTTCCACCCTGGTAGTGTCATGGGCGTTGAGCAGCATTCATTGTGAGCCAGGCCTAGATGTTTTAACTGGTTGGTGGAGCTGGCACAGAAAAGCAGCCTGTCGGATGCAATCAGTTCATCAGTGCTGCTTCTTTGAAAGGACGAGCCAAACCAAATAGACAGCCAAGCTGCATGACCCGATAGAGACCTAGCTATCTCCCCTTCCCCCTTCCCTTTCTGAGCTCTCTCTTTCTCTGAGAGAAAACTCTGTATTCTTCCCTTTTTGGGGCTAGTATGAGCAGATTAGAAAGAGAGAAAAAAGTGCTAGTTGGACTGTGTACGAATATTTTAGCATTTGCATATTCAGTGTATGTATGAATTTGCACTGGCGTGGTTGCCAATTGGATTTGAGGGCCTTAGTTGTCTACCCCTAAAATTCCTCCCATCATCCTGAAAGCATGCCAGCAGTGTCATGCTGGCATAGCTGTTGTACCACTGTGCTGAATATAGTAACGTGTTTCATCCTGACCAGGCCGATATGTTCTCCCAGAGGTGAAGAGTGGCAGATTGGAAGAACAGTGTGCCATAGTGTTGTCTGAATTAACTTAGAGGGCATTTAGGAAACTGACCATCCATCCTTCAGTTTTCTGCCGCTTATCTGGGTCAGGGGAGCAGGCAAAGCAAAGTAGCCTTAAGGTCTTTCTTGCCAGCCAAATGCTCCAGCTTTTCTTAGGGAATCCCAGGGCGCTCCCAGACCAGATGGGATATGTAAACCGCCCAGCATGTTCTGGTTCTGTGCCCCCAACTGGGAGGAGACTCTTCCTGAATCATCTGACTGTTAGCCAGAAACTCCAGAAGTCCAACCAAAAGTCCTCTTCCATTGGCTCTCCAAATTTAGTTTTTGCTTTTTCATTTTAATTTTTGATAAGAAGCACATTTTTTAAAGAAGATTTGTACTGAGCAATACATTTTGCAGTTGAAAAATAAACTAAAGAGCTTTCTACTGGAAAATGTATAATATGTATGTAACGCTGTTTCTAAATTTCTAAATGCTATTAGACACATCATTTCTGTACTACTTTTTCATGTTACCTAGCACAAGATCTTATACTTTATCACCCCACATATAGAGTAAATTAAAAGGTAATCCATCATCTCTTGGGTTTCCAGCTTACAGACCTGACCAGATATACAAACAGCCTAACAAATGGTAAATGGTAAAAATGTTGTTGCATTATAATGACGCAGTTTCGTAAACTGTCTAGATCAATATAATTAGAATATGCACAAGCCTAGAAAGAATGTTGTATGAATGTCTCCACTTACAGTTGTATGTTTTAGTTAGTTGTCATGTTTGAGCCCAGTGAGTTCCAGGCAGTGAGGAAGCCTTATACAGATATTACATTTGGGAAAAAGAGAGTACTTGTATGGGATCATTACTCTGTATCGGCAGATACCCAGAGTTTAGGTATGCAAATTGGTAGCAGGAGATTAAAAGTTGGATTGTTGCATTCATATACTCCAACACAATATATCTGCAATAAGCTAATATCAGACAATATATTGGTCTGTACATTTTATCAGTCTAGCTCTGTTGCTGAAGCACACTGTACCAGTCTCTCCTCTCTTGCAGGTGATGCCATAGCCCAGCTGACAGATGTGGGATCAGCCTTGCCATCCCAGTCAGACGGACGTGTCACTGTGTTCAGTGATAGGACAGGGATGGTGAAGGCTGCCCGCTTGCTTCTATCCTCAGTCACTAAAGTCCTGGTCTTAGCTGACCGCATCGTCATCAAACAGATAATCACATCACGCAACAAGGTGAGACATGCAAATGTAAGATGGCCTAACCTTTAAGGCCATACATAAACTCTGTCTTGCACACACACACAGTGGTCCACACATAAATACACACACACACCTAGTAAACTCCATCTTGAGTCCTTCATTTCCTAATAGATAAGCACTGGCTTTCTGAAGGAGTACCCTAGAGGTAATTGAAGGGAAGCAGCACATTTAGCGACCACATAAAAACACAGAGCAAGAGTCTGTCTCTCTCCATCGTACCTGGCTATGCTCTTAGCCAGACAGTGTGATATGGATGCAGCTGTAGACTGAGCCAAGAATGGAAACAGGGGCCCTAATCATGACTGGTTAGCCTCGTTTGGACGGACAGTCGACAGCCCCCCTTTCTGCATTAGTGGCAAACACAATTACATCTCTTCCTCCTCTTTGTCTGGCTTGGATAAAAGCTGCTGCATTAGCGGTGCCAGCTAGCCTACCCTCAGCAGCTAAATTAGCAGCTACATAGACTACTATTAACTAAAGTGCAGGTTAGGAACTACTTAATCTGCTGGTTTTGTTGTAGGATATCACTGATATAATTACATCACATTGAGCCATTAATACTACAAAAAAGGGATCCCTAGAGTAACGCAGAAATAAAATGTAAAAACATTAAAAATATTGAAATATATTACACATTAGTCATTAGTCCAATAACTTATTCTTGGTTCCATTGTAAGGTAATGATTCACAATTGGGTTATAAACATGGTATATGATATTCTCAGAAATAGGTTGTTACAGTGTAGAAGGACTGGAAGAACACAAACCATGTGTGGCCATTCACCGTACTACTATGATTTTTTCACTCCTCTCAGGTCCTGGTTACCCTCGACCATCTGGAAAGAGTCAGCACCTTCCAGGAATTTGTTCAGATTTTCAGCCAGTTTGGCAATGAGATGGTGGAGTTTGCCCACCTCACCGGAGACAGACAGAACGTGAGTAGCATGAGAAGAAACCAACTCTCTGCTTTTCTGTTTTCAGAGTGTCAAAATCAACAGCACGCTATAAATTTCTCTCAATGAATGAAATGTAAATGTGGTCTAACTTGGCAAAAAGCTGCATATGGAAATAGTGATGTTTATGAACACGCAGTAATTTGTCTCTCTGCAACACTGAACACGTTTTGTTTATTCATGTAGATGTAATTGTCTAACAAGCAGTGATTTTCTAAACATGGTATTCTGAATGTGCAAGCAGGTGGTGGAATTAGACTGTGAAAGCTGCATGACTTACATTATGAATGTGCAGACAAATCAATAATTCAAGAATCAAATATTTACACTTCCCAAAAAATCAAACAATGAAGTAACAAAGCTTCTTCAGGTGTCTCTTGTTTCTGCAAACTTTCCTTATTTCTTTCTGTATATATTAATATTTCTAATCCATGTCTCAATCCATAAAATATATGTACAAGTCAGTTATGACTCATACTCCACAAACACTATTTATGTCACAAATCAATGTTAAATATGAACTGACACCTACTTTCAGCGATGCATTCTCTCAGCATTTTATCAGCTTATTCTCAGATTTGTGAAACAAAACCTTTGCTCAAAGCCTCAGAAAAACAGTCCAACTTAGGGTTTCCAACTTTGTTCTGTCAAGGACTGCTAATCCTACTTTGATGCATACATTCAGCCTCTGCAACTAAAGCGGTTTGCCTGCAGAAGCTGATGTAAAGTACAACGGCTGCGATATCTAGACAGGGAGAGAGGATCGACCATCCCTCTTTCTGAATTTCTTCGGGGCCCCGTGTTTTGACACGCACATCATGTCTCTCTCCAACGCTCCTCATTGCAGCTAATGCTCTCTCTCCTCATTTACCACCCTGTTTTCTTTATCTTTTTTTGTCTTATTCACTCCCACTCATGCGCTCCCATGCACACACAGCCACAAGCACACAGCCCTTTAGAAAATCTACCATCTTCATCTATTGAAGCCAGGCGAGCACAGAGGCAAAAATAATGACAGATAATCACATCATTTTTGTAATCTATGGCGAAGTGATGGGAGAGGAGTTGATTCAGCTGCCTTTTCGAAATGCTGTATCTACCTAATTTCAGCTGTCTATTTGGAATAAACGGAGGGGTCATACACACTTTGTCTTCTTTCTTATTCTGGTAGCATCTCTTTTTATTAAATGACAATTAACCTAGGAAGTTTCATGTGTGTGTAAACTTGGAGAGGAATCTGTGTCACATTTGTGTGTCCCTTCATACCAGCATGAAAGAGATTTGTTGCATACTTTTGATGTCCCTTGGAGAGTTCTTAGAAGTTGAAACTGGAGTAAAGCCACCCATTACCATCTACTGTGTGCGTGCGTGTGTGTGTGTTTGTGCTGTAGGACTTGAAGGATGAGAAGAAGAAAGCACGGATGGCAGCAGCCAGAGCAGTGCTGGAGAAATGCACCATGATGCTGCTCACAGCCTCCAAGGTAAACAGCTGGCATATCAACATTGGACCTCTGGGCAAGGATTATGTATTATATCCATTTTAAAGACTCAAGGCCTTCTCAAGTGTATTTAATTTCAAGGTTTTCTGAAATGCTGCAATCAGTGGTAATACTCAAAACCCAAAGTCACATAATTATATAAAAAAAACAAAGCGTGAATATTCATGGTCGAAAAACATGACAAAGGTTAGAAGTTGAAAAGAGGAGAGGAGGGCACGAGTTTTGACATTTCATATCGAATTCCTTCCAAAGACTTGCCTGAGGCACCCAGATTGCGAGTCGGCGCGGATCAACAAAGACGCCGTGTTCCACCGAATGCGCTGTGCCCTGGAGCAGGTCATCGAGATAGTCACTGAGGCACGGAGCTGTGGGGAGAACAAGATCCTTCCTGCCAGCATCTACAACGGCATCAAGGACTTCAAGGTAGGATCAGAAATTCGATTTAGTGAAGGAGTCGATATATATCACGGTAAAGGATTAAGATTAGGGATGCTCCACTGACAGGTGTTGGCCTGTGAAGTTAAGTAACGATCCTCTTGTGGTAGAAGCATCATGCTGAACAAGTTTTTCTTTAGTCTTTTGAATAATGGAATTAACATAATCTATTCAGGAATATATTAATATAATAGAGACTATAGTTTTAGGCAAAAATCCTCAAATCACAATCTAGTCATGGCTCTCTGTATGAGTGTTGATTTGTGTTTGCAGCATTAACATTTTTGCGTTCACTGTGTTTGTTGCAACAGCTTCAAATGTAACTCATGGATTCAACATGCAGAACCACACCTCTCTATTTCATAATTTGGATCATACGGTTGTGTGAATCACCATTAAACCTACATCACTATGACTGATCTCCTTTGTTGTCCTTGTGCACTGGCAAATGAAAGAAATGAAAAAGAAAAAAAATGTTTTGAAGGGGTCTTTTCCATTGACATAAAAGAAGAAGAAAGAATTTTAATGAAAGGACCCGGAGATGCACATTGCTCTTAATGGCAGAGTTTAACTAAAAGCTTATGTAAACCTGTCATCTTAGGACACAAGCAGAGACCATTACTTCTCTTAAAAACAGATCTTTGCTGAAAAAAGAAAGGAGAAGGATAAAACAGCAAAAATACATTAGCTTTTATGTTCTTGAGATGCTATTTGCAGAATTTATTGTGCACCTTTGATGGCCCACGGTGATTTTAAGGCTAAAGCCATATTCCACAATCCTTTTTATTTAACATTAAGATCAAGTGCATAATGATAATGAAATCGTAATTGTTTTTCCCCTCAGGACGTTGGTTAGTAAAACTCCTGTGTGTGTTGCCACCTCAGTCTTTTCCTTTCATTTTTTAACAATCCTTCCCAACGTTCCTCCTGCAGTCCAGCGTGGAGTGCCTGCGGGACAACCTGTACTCCTTGTCGCCCCAGAGCGTGGGCAGCCAGCTGGAGGCGCTGGTGGAGAGGACAGAGGACTTCACTGATTCGGCCTACACCAGCCACGAGCAGCGGCAGGCCATCCTAGGATTGTGCCAGCTGGCTCGCCAGGACACTCAGCAGCTGGTGCACGCCTGGGTTGAGGCGGTATGTTGGCATAAGCAGGCACGCTTGCACAGATGCACATTCACCTACAGGAATATTCATAAAAACATAATGCTACTATATGAAGAATTATAATAAGTACCTAATCTGTAAGACACTTATAAAAGAAAAGTATGATAATAAGATGCAATACAGAGTTATCCAAGCAAACAGGAGGAGATGTGGGTTTGGTTACTCTTGTGAGTGTAAGGAATGATGGGGTGTTGGCAAGGTTATAAACAGAACGTAATATATTTCTAAAATACAAGTGAGAACACTTTTGTGTGTGGCATGCAGTGTCTGTTCAACACACCCACAGCATGCTACACAGACAGACTCATACGCGTTAAGAGTTCTTCCCCGGCTCACCCAGTCATTCACTTTGCCAACTCACTTTCTTTTCACACAGCCCTCCTGGAACAACAGAGCATAATAACCCACCCGAATAATCCTTTTTCAGAGGCTCGTTCAGCCGAACATCACGTAATGTTCCGCATCTTGTTGCCATTCAGCAGAGTCTCCTTGGCCTTCAAAATTGATGGACTTATGAAACACAAGTCATTATATTGCAGTTTCTCATTGTAAACTTTTTTTCAGTGTGTTCAGAGTACACAGAGATACTTCTGCCACATAATTGTACAGTAGTGCCTCATCTAGCATTTGCAATTGAAGGTCATCTGTTTTGAAATATCAGAGAACGCGCCTGAATGTGCAAATATTCTTGGGTGTTCTTTCCAGTCCAATTTCTGGTCTTGGTTCTTGTTGTGGTAGGTTTAGTAGAATATATATTTTTATTTTTATTCCAACTGGATTTATGGGTCAGAAAGTATGAAATTTAGAAAATTGTTGTGCAATATTTAAATAAAATAATTAGTTTTTAATCATTTGGTTTTGATTACACAAAATGTCATGTTTTAAAAGGTCGACTTTTTTGCTTATTCAGAACATAATAGGTCATAAATGTAATTGGAAAGTCAAAAACCATGCTATTAAGTCCCTAAGTTAATTTTCCAATCCAGTCTTTTTCTTATTGTCATACTCTTCCAGATAGCAGTGGAGGTTTGTGTTTCGGCCTGTAAAACCATGTTGGGTCTCATGTTTAATCTCCTCTTCCTCTCTCTGTCTCTCTGGAGCAGCAGTCTGTCCATGCCAAAGAGGCCACAGAGGACATGGAGGTGGCCATCCTGAAGACATGCCAGAGTGTCAATGACCTTAGACGCGAGGTGAGCAACAGTCTGTCTCTGCTCTTCCTGTCCGCCCTCTGAGTCTGAATAGATGTCTGTGTCTGTGTCTCTCAGCTACAGAGAGACACAGACATGACTGGGATGTCTTTCACTGCTTCTGTAGCTGGTTTACGACTTTTCATTTTCACATCACTCTTCAGCTTACGTGTCAACTCAAGTATGTCATTATGTCACCTCTGCTCTTCTTCTTTTTTCTCTGCCTCCTCAATATCCACCCTGCCTCGCACTCATCTCTCTTTCTCTTGTGTTTTCTCCAGCCTCCATTACTCTCTCCTCTTCTTATTCTGCAATTGAATCTGTGATTCCTCCTCCAGCTCCATAAGGTGGCAGTCGGTCGTGCCTCAGACTTGCTCAAAGTTCACGGGGAGCAGTTGCCTCTACGGGCTCTCAAAGCTGCAGGCGCTGAGGGAAACCTGGAGGCAGTGACTGAGTATTCGCGCAAGCTCACCGAACAAAAGGAGCAGCTGGTGGAGGTAGGCGGAGGCAGGGGCAAAGGGAGCAAGGAGGCTGGGAGAGGTTTGGTGGTAGCGCCACCTAGTTCAACTGGTAAAAAATAAATCAGTGGTGCATTTTTGTCTGCACTGGGCAAAATAGCTGGCATGCCACAAGCACTTGTTTATGCAAGCAAACACATACAGCTTGAGATGAATTAAAATGTAGACTACACTTCTAATCTTCAGCCAAATTAAAGTCAACATGTGGTTTTGTTATGCAAACACTGAGCAGAAAAATACCATGCAGACTTTGTCATGTCTTTGCTAGTGGCCCTAACAAACAAAACTTACAGTATAGTTTGAAAAGTAAAGGTGCTCTTTCTGGGACATTTACAAAAAATACACAAAATATAGTTTTGGTGTAACACCTTTTCTTAAAGATGCAGCCTTTTACGCAGTATCGACTGAGTAAGCTAAAATACCATTAAAGTTCTTTGTCCTTCCTGCTGAAACCACAAATGAAAAACATACATTCTACAGGTTTTTGTGTAGTAAACATCAATGCACCTAAATTCAAGTGACCAGAAAAAATTACTATGCAAAGATAAGGTTATCGTATAAACCTCTAAAAATATATAATTTGACCACTGTGATAAAATTAGGTATGATCACCTATGATTTTGTTTTTGCCAGTAAGAGTTAAATTGGTAGGAAGGTAGTATATGCAGTAAATTTTAACATTCATCCTGCAGATTAACTTTCAAACCTCAGAAGCACCTCCAGTCAATCATTTTTTCCTCCTGTGTCTTTGACCTCAGACATGTCGGCTGCTGTGCCACGTGTCGGGCACAGAGCCTCTCGAGATTACCTGTGTACACGCTGAGGAGACCTTCCATGTCATTGGTCCACAGGTAACAATAACCCTCCAAACATTTTCTGTTTTGACTTTTGTTTTTGTTAGTTTTATATTATACCCCATTGACTTGATGTGTAAATGGCAGCAAACAGGGGAGACAGGATCATAGAGACATACAGGTTAACATTAATTAAACCTGAGACCCATTTCATTCAATTCAACACTTTTATTGCATGGCAGTACAGTCAACCTGGTCCCACAGTGGTCTGGGATTGAAATCAAACCTGACTAATATTCTACTTAGAGTGGGGAGTGGAAATAGGCAAATTATCTCACATCTCCTCTGTCTGCCTCCTACACCTGCCAGCCATTCAAGATGTCTGAGAACATGCTGTCCACCTAGTCCCCCTATCCCAGATCTAATTATGTTTGCTCTAGCAAACCATCCATGCCAGTAATTATCCAGCAATGTAGAATGTTCCTGTCCTGCAGTGCTAATGTCAGGCCCCGCATGACTCTGCAGTAATAACTCCGCTCCTAAGTTCAAAGGTCAACCAATCAATAACGTTGCAGTATGGGGGTGGCACTGGTGATATGTCTCTGTGTGTGCCCAAAGTAATAGAGGGGTGGCCCAGAGGGTAATTGGCTATTAAATACTACACTGTAGGGGATGGGCGTGGGGTGTGTGTGTGTGTGCTTGCACACGTTTGTGTGTGTTTTGATTTTTTAAGTTTTATTTGTCAAATGTAGTCATCTGAAATCTTATTCTGATGTGTTTCAAACATATTGCAAGCTTGAGCTCAGTTACATGTATGGTGAGTCGTGCATCAGAGATGTAGTACTGTAAACTTTAAAGGCCCAATACTTAAATCTTTTGGCCATATAGATTTGAGCTAAATTCACAAACACATTTTCTTCTTAATCTGCAATCTGAATTTTGTGTGGCAAATAATGTTAACTGAAAATACCTATTTTACGGCTGTGTTTTTATTTGGAATAATTCCACTAAATTATTTTTGCACACAGAGTTGCAGAGTTACATTGTATTCTTACTACTCTGTTATTATTTCATTATAATTTATTATTGTTTATTATTTCTTACCTGTCTTTGTTTACCGGGGGACAGTTTTGAGTGTAACAGTAGAAACAAGGCTCTGATGTGTCAAGCAAGAGAGTGAAGTTGGTGTTTTACTGTCTTGCTGTGTTGTTGTTGATAAAAATAAGATTATTCCAAAACTACCCACATATTAATTACTTAAGTTTAGTTATTGTACAGTGTTAGTTCTTGTGTAAAGTACAATTTGAAAGTGATAGCAGCTTCCAGTCTCGAGTTTTAGATTTCAATGGTAGGACAATCCTTTACTTTTAGATCAATAGTGGCGTCTGATTAAATTGAAAATCATCACAGTGAGTTTCCCAGTTCTGGACAAGAATGACACCACAGTTTGTTTCTCTGTCTTTGAATGCACTTGAATGCATAGTTTTTTCTGTTTGGTTACCAACCTACTTCATTTAAATGTTACTTTTCTCATGTCACAATTCTTCACACTCCTCTTCAGATCATCTCGGCTGCTCAGACGCTTGCCCTCCACCCGTCCAGTAAGATCGCGAAGGAGAACCTGGAGGTGTTCTGTGAGGCCTGGGAGTCGCAGCTCTGTGACATGGCCCTGCTGCTGAGAGAGATCAATGACGTCTTTGAAGGCAGGCGAGGTGTGTCTTAGTTCAGTAAATGGATACTCGTGTGCATTTGGGTGGGTTGTGGTGGTAGGACAGTCAAGCACATACATGAGGAACAGAAAGCCTTTCAGAAAGAGTGAAAAGCAGAAGTAAACACGTGCAAAATGTGCTGTGAATGGCATTTTAGCCTGAGAGAATCAAATTCACTGATTAAATCTTGGTAAATCATGTTGAGCGTGAACACTTTAGTAGTCTTAACGGAAGTTAAAGTTGAGGCAAAGCAAGCAGCATGAGCATATCTTTTAAAAATTATTCATCATGGACTGTGTGAAGAATTTTCTAAAAGGAACTATGTCAATGCCATTAAACACCCATGCATTCATTCCAGTTACCTGAAATCATGGACAGCCCCTCTTACAAATGAGCTGCTTGTTTCCTCACTGACAGAGACTCAGACAGAAAGTACAGGTAGAAACTCAGGCCTGTGTGACTGTGCATATTTGCATCGACTGTACGTACACACAGTTTGTATCAGGGTGTGTGTAAGTGATATCAGCCCTGTGCTTCCACACGCTGTAAATCTGAGTAATCTCAAAGACAGGGGAAAGATGTTTTGGCATATTTCCATGTGGTTGCCCTCAAGAATGTGACTTTCACATAAAATGCAGTAAATGTTTTGAAGTGTGGCTCAGCGGGTGAATGGATTACATCCGTCACACATTTGTATTCTCGTGAAGCTAAAGTGCTGTGTTAAAATGTAAAAATATGGACACTGTGGAGAGATTTGCTTTTATTATTTTCTCCTAATCTTCCCCTGTGAACACGACAGTAGAGTTTATCGTCCCTGTAGTCGATTGAAACGGCCCATGCTTTTTGTGATGAAAGATAAAAATGTGTCAAGGGTGGACAGTGATAAAGCAAAACAATGTAATCACCATAATTACTGAATAACCATAATTGCCACCCTAATTGTCTGAAAAAGTGTGGATAGCTACATACAGTCATTCAAAGAGAAATAACACATGATTATTGTTGGGGTTTTTTGTTGTTTTTTTTACTTGTGACCTTGTGTTCAGATAATCAGAATAACTCTCTACTCCTAGGAGACAAAAGACCTTATTTGTCACTTCCTAGACCTGGGGTGAGTATCACGCCATCCTTCCTCATGAATATTCCAATGATCCAATGGTTTGCAATCATCTGATTAATGCCACTCTCTTTTCCCACAGAAACACTCACTTACCAACTTGAAGACTGCCAAGGCTGTCAAGTTGGATGCAGAGGTAGCATACACCACAAACTCCTCTGGCTTTCAGCACAATACATCACATCAGATGTTGTGCCCTGTTGTGACAGCAGTATATTCATCTCCAGGAAACTTTGTGTCTCTCGCTTGAAGAATTCATAGTGTTCGTATGGTAATAGGCTGCAATTTTGCCGGCCGGCAATTTTTCACATGCTGCACACCCACAGGAAGCAGGATTATGCTGATTATAGAACTTCTCACTGTGCTAACAAATGAAAATAACCCTGTTTGCTAATGTACATTTCTAAAATGTCATCCATTATACTCCAGTCTTTCCCATATAGAATTACTTTGTGTGTGTGTGTGTGTGTGTGTGTGTGTGTGTGTGTGTGTTCAGGAGCAGACAAGCATGGCAAAGCTGGGTCTGGAGCTCCGCCTGCTGTCGTCAGATGTGGACACAGAGGTGGAGAAATGGGAGGAGCAGGAACACGACATTGTCCGGCAGAGCCAGAGTCTGGCCAGCATGGCCTACAACATGCACCTGTTCACCAGGTAACCGAACAGTACCACACACTACAGAGCATGCGCTCCGATTTTATATCTGCAGCCTGCTCAACTTGTTGCATTCATTTCAGAGCTCAACAGTGAAAAGCCTCTTAAGCATCCACATGAATCACTTTAGAGGCTTAGTGTTAATGAGAGCCCCCCAGCTATCGATATTTACCAGGCATAGTTTGAGGCACTGACGAAGTCGACATGACTATGAGTCATTCTGACAATAAAACGGTTGCGATTCATCTAAGTTACTGTGTTTGTTGATTGCTGTGGAAGCATTTTGTGCTCATCCATCTTTCTCATCCATGTTTCCCTTCCTCATTTTCTGTCTCCCATATTGATTTCTCAGAGGGGAGGGGCTGCTGAAAACAACACTAGATCTTTTTCATCAAGCAGAGGTACGTGCATCCTTCTCTCCACCTTCTGTTCTATTTTCCTCCCTTTTATTGAAGTTGCAAATAAATGCATCTGTTTTTTCATTAAACCAAAGACATACTGAGGCTGGCAGATCAATAAGTTAGTAAATGCCAGCATCCCTATATTCACTTCCCTCTCGCAGATCTGATAGGACATGACTAGTAATACATTATTGTGAAATATAGTGCTGTATGTTCCTGGCCACATTGGACACATGAGGTGATAACAAACAAGGTTTGCATGGAGGAGTGTAATTGGAATCATTGCCAATAATGTGCAGTCATTTGTAGAATCAGGGCCCAAAATGTCAGCCAAGATTTGTTCCTTTTGGGGTGAATGAGGGAGATAAGAGAGGAAGCGGAACAATCGGGGAAAGAGACGGAGAGATACTGAGAAAAAGTAAAATCTGATGATATTTACTGACTGTGCTTTTTCTTGCTATCGAATGGCTTCCTGGTGGAAGTTAAAAGAATTATATTTGTGCTTGTATTTGAGTAAGTGTTTCAGTTTTTGTCTTTTTTTCTGACTCATTCTTAAGGTTCTTTCTGAAGAGGGGCTCCAGCTGTGCTCATCTTTCCGCACATTTTCCACTCAGGTATATACTACTACAAAAATCTCTCTCTCTCACACACACACACACACACACACACACACACTGGAAAACAAACCATTTCAAAATATTTTAAACACTCTATAAATAGAATTCTAATGCATATTATATAAAAGAACAAAGACTCTTTATTAAATTAAATGAAGAAATATACATTTTTGTACACATTATGTTCTTGCTTCTCTGGTGGAATCTGATAAGTGATATGAAGCTATAGAAATCAGTACTGAAGTAAGTAACTGAACAAAATATAGAAAAAGAGAAAAGAAAACTGCTAATTTTCTTTTGTACAGGGTGAGCTGCTAACCCATCTGTATGCAGACGTACACACACACACACTGGCACCTGTGCCCCCACCCACGTTACGCCTCTCACACACATACGCACCCATATCACCCATTCTGGCATGCCACGGTGCCAGGTCCGCCTTATAAATCACGCAGCTAGAGCAGGAAATTAAAGCTGTCACACACTTTTACCATCCTCTTTGAGTTGAGTTCCAGCAAACAAACGTAGCCTCTGTGCCTTCGTTCCACTTTCCCTCCACCAACTTCTTCCCCAGGTCCTCCAAGTTTAATTAAATGGCTCTTTTTGACAGCCATTAACGACTGCCATTCGTCACCGCTGCGTCTGTAGGTGTGGATGTTTGTGCACATGTGCATGTGTGGAGGGGATGAGGGTGGAGGAGTTGACTGCAACCGCCCTCGACTAATTCATAATCAGGAGGCCCAGCTCTTCAACTTACCTCACGCTTTCTGATTAATTACAGCAAACAAACTGGTGCTAATGGAATCTCTCTGTCTCACCCTCCACTCCCATAGTTCTTTGGCGCCAAACACACTTGTAGCACACCTGTGTTCCCCTCACTGAAATTATGAGGCTATTTATGCAAATTAGCTTGAGCATTTTTAATTGAGGTTTAAGAGGTTTTATGTACTTTTGTCAGTCATAAGTAGTGCTACCCTGAATAAAAGAGGTTGTGTTTTTAGGTCACTGTTGGCATGTAACTGGAGTAGATTGATGGCCCCCGTGACTGAGATCTTGGGATTAACTCAGCTGCATAACACAGTAGATCATGACCTGGCAATTGCTGAGGGATTACATCAAGCAACACTAAATTTGAATTTATTTCATCCTCCTTTTTTAAGATGCTTGATTTGTGTTTGACCAAGAGCATCCAGTAAATCTATCAATGTCTGTACATATTAACCTAGTCTCCCTGGATAATACCATCACAAACCATCTCTGCTGTCCTGAAAGACATCTCTCCTTCTCTCTGTCTTCCTCTCTGTTCCAGCTGGTTGATGAGGAAAAGTCTGTAGTGATGACAGAGATGGAGAAACTGGTGGCATTATGCCAACAGCTGCAGATGGGGTCCAAGACTCCTGTACAGGGCAAGACTGCCACCTTCCAGAAGGTACCCATAATACGCTTGTGTGTCTCTCTATCTTTTTATGGTTTTGTTTTTGTTGCACACTTTTTTTCTAAAAAATGTATCGATGACTTGTTTTTGCCCTGAGCCTGTTTTGTTTCTGATACATTAACTTAGTAACATCACACAGAGTGTACAGAACAGACTTTCTGTAGTTTTTTTTTCTTAATGGGATGATTAGCTTTGACAGCATCAAAACTACATATCCAACAACAAACGGGCATCAATGAAGCACTGAGCAGACAATAGAGCATGACTAACCGCGTTACTTCATTACTGGCTACGGCATAATCTCTGAGTGATCAGCGAGTAACGCCATTATCGTACACAGGGCGCTAGATTAATGAATGTCTATGAGCAATTAATGAGCATCTTGGGCAGGGATGAGCTGCCTTAGGTCACCTTGTAATAAAGGGGAAGGTTAGAATCAAAAGGATGTGGTGAAGAATAGCGTTTCCCCTGCTGATTAATGAGCACCTCTTTGATATGTATTGGCTCTCCATCCTGATGTTCACTTTATCATCCATCACTAATAAGAGAGTGTGTGTCTGTCAGCGGCTGGCACAGTAGAGCACAGATCAGGAAATTTCAAATGATATGCTATTCGCAGTTTTGATGTGTGTGTGCGGTTGGTAGGCTGCTGGGTTGATGTGTTTGTATGTTCTTGTGCATTTGTATCCAATGTATATCCATGCTACCCCTCTTAAACTAGTTTCATTATTTAATTTCTTTGTCTCTAGGTGGACTCATCCATTCAGACAACCAGAAGCATCTTGACTGTGGTCCTCACCCTCCTCCCATTCTGTAACAAGCTCAACAGAAAGGTGAAGCCACTGAACAGGACTCATGACTGAATCACTGACACTAGTGTTTGCTTGACAAGCTACATGGAAATCTGCCTGGAAACTAAAAGAGATAAAGCTCAGAATAATGTATGTAGCCCAAGAAAGTATGATTACATTTGCAATTAACTGATTTGTTGCAACTTGATGGCAGTGGAACTGTTTGCTTGTTATCAAACAGGTGCCTATTTACACATCCAGCACTTTCAGAGCAACATTAGCATTCATTTGGAGTCATGTTTCTGCTCACTTGGCAAATGTTAGACCAATAATCACTCTCTTGTAGCGCTGTTTGTGGTCTCCACCAACTCCTGAGGGAAATATGTTGCTGTTTGGCTGCTAAATGCTCCACTATGTTCACCAGCTAGTCTCTACCTGTGTCTGTCTGCTGTTAGTTGCTGAGCAGGTAGTGTACACGGGGTGTTAAGGGCCGGAAAACCATAATAAGCAGAACACTCCATAAAGCTAAAAGGGAATGGCAGTGTTGAGTGTTAATAGCTAAAAGTGTGTTGTTACATTTGCTTCTTTTTTTTTTGTATTTTTTATTTGCACATATATACAACAGCAAAACCAGGTAACAGAAAATATATTACATTTATTTGGCTAACACTTTTATCCAAAGCCACTTACAATAAGTGCATTCAACCATGTAAATGCAACATAAAAATTGCAAGAATTATGCAAGTACATCAGCTTCATCAAATGTGCTGAACTGCTTGAAGTGCTATATTCAGAAACAATAAGAGAGGAGAAAGAGTTGAAAGAGAGAAACTAAACAAATGTCACTGGAGAGGTCACATTTTTCACAAGATAGTGAGAGCTTTATTTTCATATTTTGTTTTTCCATTCATTGCTGTGTCCATTTGCAGTACAAGTCAGAGAGGAGCAGCCTGGGTTCCCCGCAGGACTGGAGAGAGAGGCAGGATGCAGCCACACCTGTCAAAGAGGAGGGAGCTCTCAACAGCAAGAACAGCAACGGCTTTGGTGTCAAATCCTTGGAGCACCACATGGCCGGTCTCAACCTCCTGGAGAGTAAATAATCCAGGAAATATTCACCTCTTTTGTCCACTATTCTCCCTTGGAGCAGCACATAGCCAACCTCACTTTTCTGGAGGGCATGTAATCCAGGAAATAGTTCGCTCCCCTCATCCCCATGCACCCACCAGAGAGTGGGCAAAGAGCCGTGCGGTGAAGATGGTTGCCTGGGTCAGTCAGAGTTTGTATTTGCTGTCTGGATGATGAATTGTAAGGTTTACAGAGGAAGAAGCACATCCAAGCTCTTTGTGCCCAGGGGCAGTTTTACACCGGGGTAGCTTGTTACCTGAAGCACCAGTTCCACCCCAGTCCACAAGATGTAGACAATCAGCCAAC
Organism: Coreoperca whiteheadi; assembly: GCA_011952105.1. NCBI lineage: Eukaryota > Metazoa > Chordata > Actinopteri > Centrarchiformes > Sinipercidae > Coreoperca > Coreoperca whiteheadi. The sequence goes on from CM022477.1 coordinate 15,000,391, forward strand.
ATTGCGACTTTGCCATTTGCAGTGAACCTCTTGAAAGAGCAAGAGAACTGACACAAACCTGATTTTGGAGTCACTTTTATCACTTCTCTGGATATTCAGTTGATAAGTTGATCAGAAATCAGGGGAAAAAAAATCCTCTTGATGCTCAGCTCAGCCATACATCTGTCTTCACTATGTGCCTCTGTGTAACAAGCCTATTTGCTTTGTGGTGTACTGTAAAAGTGTTGCACATGTTAGCCTATTTGGGGGGGGGCAAACTTGCATGATGCCATAATCACCAAACCCTTGTGTTTGTTTATGGTCAATGTGTCATAGGTTTGTAATGTAAACACTTGTTCTGTAATGTTAGCCATGGTGGTACATTCTGTCTCTGATCACTGTCATTGTCAGCATCTCACTGGGATAAATAAGTATTTTAAAAGTCAACCATGCCATATGATTAATGTCTAATTTCCATACAGTTTGCAATAGAATGTTCCCTATGTGCCATGTTAGTAACAAAATGCAAAAATCATAATTTAATGCCAAATATGATTGTCCTCATGAAGACGCCCTGATCTTCAGCTTGCTACTCGTATGAAATATAAAACTCCTAGTCCTCCAGTGTTCATCACTGGAGATTTTTATTTGGGCCTGGTTTCTCCAAAAAGTCAGATGAGAAAGATAATGCTTATTACTAAGATGCTTTTTGGGATGTCAGGACCTTACTTTATACTGTCCTGAGTATTAAATCATCTTCTGTGTATACTGTAATACATTTTTCTCACAAAAGAAATGAAAGATAATTCTGAACTGACACCTCTGTCAAACGGAGACTTGAAGTGTACTTGTTATGAAGACTATCATTGTCAGGCTGCCTAGTTGGCCACTATGTATTAAATGGTATATGGTATGTATAAAATGGTACTTGAAGCATATGCATATATATATATATATATAGACACACATACACACACAGTAAGTATACTAAGGTAATGACTGGTACTAGTTGAGGGTGTGATAATGACTGAAATAAATAACACATTAAGCTTTAGAGATGCTTTGTACAGTGTGAGAGCAGCTAAGGATGCTGGGTATTGTAGTGGAGCTACAGATGTGAAGAAATCATAGATCTAGTTTTGGACCATCTATTCTTTTGACAATTGAAAGGTTAATAAAAGTGACACAAAAATAAACAGTATTTTTCTTAAATCACTGTCCGTTGTCTTTATTGACATTCTATTAAAATAACTCAAACTGAATATTATTTCAGGATAGTTAACAGACTTCAAGTAATTTGTCATGATTTCCTGCATTTCCTTTTTTTTTTAAATTAGAAAAAACAAACAATAAATAAAGAACTTGAATGCTAAGTGCATCCTGAAACCTTCCTCTATTTCTTAAACAATGAAAAGCAATGTGTAATAGTCCAGAAGCACAGTGCTGTGCTTTGATTATATGTAGTCCCTTTGAAGTGACCATATAAATGTCACTTTCCAGGATAATGTCCTCAGTCTTCATCCAACCTGGTGGGAGTGGAAGGAAGGGGAGCTCTCCCAGAACAGTTTTGGAATAAAATAAAGCAAGAAGGCGGTGCTCCGTCAGGTGAGTTGTGATTGGGCAACAGTACGTTTGGAGACGACGCTCTCAAACTCCTCTCTGCTCAGAAGATTCTCTGTTATGCTTTTGCTCTCCTCAAACTTTGGCAGGATGACAGCGATGTATCCTTCAGTGGATGGCTGTTCAAATTTGACAGACAAAGCACTATTAAAAACCATTCAAACATTTGTCTTGATAAGATTAGCATTACAGTTTAAAAATGTATTTACCTTTTCCAGCAAGAGAGTAGGCGTTTCTAAAATACTCTCATTGACCTCAAGAAGACGGCCCCGGATGCAGCTAAAACAATGATAGATTTGTGTGACTGATCATGACATACAACCCTGTGGAAAGTATGCCTAGAAAAACAAACCATTATTTCACCTGTAGATTGTGTATTCAGTTGCATCTGTGCATGTTATCCTGCACAGAGGTGCAAAATCAGTAAGGAACTGACCCCCCTAGAATGGGGAAAAAATTATTGAGAAGCATTTAAGTCCAAGTTGACCACTTAAAAATGTGAGAAGTGAAGATGACAAAAGTACATATTTATGCACACAGACCAACATCTGTAGCTCGATGAATTATTAGGAATTTACCCGCTTGGACTTTCCAGACACTTTATTGTTCAGCCGACTGCAGCCATTACTGATCTGGTAATTGATGCTTTTGATTGTCCGCCCATTCTGAAGGATCGGGTGAGTGTCTGCTAACGTGACAACACATATTCTGCAGAGAACAAACACAAATGTAAAAGCGCGCCCTTAAAAGGATTACCACAAGTTAAAAAAAACAGTGTTTGTAAATCACTTATATTGAGTGTTTGGTAAATCAAGTTAAAAACAGTGTGACACAAAACCCTGGTAAATTTAACATGCACATATTAATTGGGAGTATCAAACTATAAACATAACATAAAACATCAACTAAATACACTGGGTGACCATTCAAATTGAAACTCCTGTACACTGTGATATGAAATCAACTGTCCTGTAGTGATACCACCTATGTTTTGCAGCTTATACTTTTTTGAAGCTGAACTTTGTGTTTTATTGGTTTGCATTAAATATTTAAGGAAGGCGCTTCTAATGTTTGTTCATCCGTAGACAACATCTTAGAAACCTCTCTCAATATAATGCAATACTACCACAAAAAGCCTCGAAACCAAAGTGAAGCAAGACATAAAGTAGTCTCAACAGGAGCCGAACATTTAAAAGGTGAGTAGTATTTATCCCGGGGTATTGTAGCACTGATGTCTCTATAATAACGGTCACTCAGTTACCATTTACGATCGTGACTAACGTTGTTCGTTGGGTAATCATCTCCACCTGGTGTTGATTTCAGTGTTTACCCGTTACACTCGTTAACTTACCTGTTTGAATGCTGCAGGATACAGTGGTCCTCACATGGTTTGCCCTTCATGTCTACATAAAACAACGACAATAATGTTGACGTATATTCGTGACATTTTAATTAAATGCATTATGCTGAGGAATTATCGAAACGGTTAGTGCTCTTTGCCCCTGTGGTCTTAAGTTAAACTAACGTTAGCTGAATTAACGTTAGCCAGCGGACAGCTAACTTAACGTGAGAGACATTTCAGTGACATTTTATTTACCGGGTCTGTACCATCGTGTGTAATATCGGTCGACAACTGAAGGCGCCTTTGCTTCTGTGTCTTTCTGCTCTACGCAGTCCATCAAAAGTATTCGCAAAAAAAGGTGTAAGAAAAATTATAATTTACAGCAACGCCAACGTTTGTTCACCGTTACTTCACTAGACAGACAGCAAATCATGTGGCACCGGGCGGTCCGTCCTCCAGACGAGTCCGAAGGCTTTAAGAGCGAAAGGGTTCCGGAGAGTCTTTTCGCTTCTTTGGGGGACTGAAGGGGCGAATTTGACACTTTAGAAAAGTACAATGCGTGGGGTTAAATCTTCATCTAGTACAAAAAATGAACTATAAACGAGGTGGTAATTTTAGAAAATGGCAGCGTAGATGTATCAAGAACCGGACATTTGTCGCTCATAAGTGGTACGACTAACGTTAATCCAACGTACTGCAGCTAACCTTACTCTCATTTAGATCTTGATTAATACAACATCACCATTTGAATAATTTAGTTGATAAGGGCCCAAAGCAAACTGTTTGCACATTTCATTTTTCGGCGCCGTGGCAGGGTCAAGCTCATGCAGTTGAAAGCTGGGACACATTGTGAGAGCAATTTTTCACATTCCCCACTAGATGTCAGACTACTGCTTACAACTGCAGTATAGTTGATGTGATTTTAGCTTACACTTGAAAACTCCTCAAATGACATCAGAGTTATTCAAATGCAAATTATGCTCTGCAGAATGCGAGTACATCTCCATATCTCTAAACTAAAGTAATATCTCCAGCTAAACGTTTTAATATTTATTTAGGATGCATTTGTTTATGTGTAGTTGTTATATGCCAGATCACTGTGTCCGTGATCATCTGTTCAATTTTCTTACTTTCAACTATGTGTCATTCCTTTTTTTTTGTTGAGTCTGCATCCCAGTGAATTATGTAATGAGGAGGTCTGGGAGAGAATGGATGCAGGAATGAAGGACTTTTCCCCTCCCTGGATCTGGCAAGCAGTCCCTATCTGACCCAGACCAATCACATAACGAACATATCTGGCTGGATTTTCTGCTACTTGCACAATGCTGAGGGAACATTTTTTAGGGATTGGTATCGGCACAAGGCAGCTTAAGTAATGATGACTTCATCTTGGTCACATAATTGAGAGAAAGAGAGAACAGGAGCGAGGGAAAGTCAGCTGACGTTTGGGGGCACAATGCGTTTTCCACTCACCACTACCAAGACTTGGAAAGTTTTCCTGTCAAGACCCGTCGTCATAAGTTTTTCCATCACTCCTCCGTCTGTGGTAGGCTGTGGTGTGCAATTCATTCAGAGATGAAACACAAAACCATTGTGGAATCATTGGACACAAAGGGAATATATAGCTACACAACCTTGCATCAGTCATTTCCAATAAACAAGGCCATCCATAATATGAGTCAGCAGCTTTATCTGTGATCTTTTCCAACAATTTCCCAGCACAAACTATACAGCTGCTGCTTTTAGAGCATCAAGTAGATGCTGGATACCAAAAGTCAGGATTTGTCACATCACGTGGATCAGGTCACATGCAGTAGATCTTCAGTCAGATGGCATTCTTTGAAAGTTCATGAGGACGTTTGACAATTTCTCCCTTCAAATTGTTGTGTCAGAGGGAAAAAGGGCCCACATGTCCTGTTAACTTGCAGGTGACCTCCCTGGATGTTGGTATTTGCAAAAGTGTGTGTACATCTGTGTTTATTAGTGTGTTCACTGCCAAAATGTGTCTGTCACTCTGCGTACATTCCCAACCCTTTACTACTTATTGTTGGAATGAAACACTGCTCAGTCTCCCACTCTTCGAGACTTGACTTTGAGGTTCACTAGCTGGCTGTCGGACAGGCTTCTCGAGCGTCTCCAGCTGCACAGGCATCTGTGTGTGTGTGATGCACGCGTAGCTCCACGTCAGCTACTGCTACAGCGAGCAGCCCTTCTTCTCTGGTCTGCTGTTTGTCTGTTTGGCTCCAGCAGTCTCTCCCTCCACATGGCCGTTGTCCAATTTCTTTCTGTAGCAAGCCAAACGTGCCTACGTGCCAAAGGAGAGCCTGATAAGGGAAGAGAGAAACTCTAACCCAGGAGGTTGATGCCTGCGTGGCCTTATAGAAAACCCGTGGCGTCTTCTTATTAGGACTGTGCTCACCTAAATAAAGTTGGAGACTAGGGAGTTGAGGATTTCCTGGTTCGTGGCACACATTTTTGCGTGTGTTTTTAGCAAGAGAGACAGATGAGGTATTTCTGTGAGTGATGCAGATGGAGAGAATTATTGGGAGAAAGAGGACCCCCCCCCCCCCCAAAGTGGTTCATGCAAACAAGCTATCAGTAACACTTTCAACAATTCATTGTTTAGGAGGGGAATTGCATGCAATCCAGGCTTGACCTCAGTATCTCATTTAATAAATGTCTAGGAAAATAGAGAGAGGTATGCTGCAGTTAGAAATACTGCCTGTCCTTTTCCTGGAAAGCATTGAGGCACACACCTGCTTTTGCCATTTAACAGATCGAATCAGATGCTGCCAAAATACACATTTAAAACCTTTTTGATTCACTGGAATGTATAGTGGGTTTCAATAAAATAACTGTAATTTCATGGTAACACTTGTATTTTTTGAAGGGCTGTCAAATGTGCTTTTGTGTCACAGGACAAGAATTAGGTTTTAGCGAGAGTGTAGCTAATGCCCTGGTGATCTGTTTTACCTAAAAGGTTTTGATGGGAAATCAGGAAGTTGTCAGTCTGCTGTCAATGAATGTGCTAACATGCAACAGCACAGAAACCCCAGAGCTCTTGACTGTTGCTTTAAATATGGTTTATAAATGTCATGTCAGCAGAGGAGTGGTATCACTCTGATACATTGGTTGCATGTCAAGTTATTATTAGCTTTCTCTGTGGTGATCAGTGGCCAAAGGGGCAATCAATCATGTCAGGGTTTCTCTGTTATATTTCTGGCCTCTCTCCAAAGGCATGCAGCAATGCCTGAGGCTCTGAAAAATGTTTGTGTGCATAAGTCAACTTTATGATCAGTACCTTTAGTTGAACCATATATCATCACAGAACTGTTTACATCAAGGTTTGCACCCTCCCGTCACAGTGGCATCAATAAATCAAACACGACACACCTAATTAATTATAACTCAAAGGTCAAACTGTTGTTCAGCAAGAGATCACCATTTTAATTCGCTTTGCTTTGATTTATTGTTACTATGGAAACAAGACAGATGCCTTTAATAGCTAAGTGCTGTTATTTTCCCTTCAACTTTTTGCTCCTTTGTTCTGCTGATGGCTTTGTAGTACTAATGAATTCATGACGTGGGCCTAATGCTGAAGCAAGTGGAGATCGCGCTGTGACGTACAGGAATAGTGAAACATTTTGGGAAAGATGTTCTTTCTCTTTCTGAGAGACTTAGATGATAAGATTGATACCACTCTCATAGCTATCAGTTAAATATAAGGCTACAGCTAAAATGTCAAACTATTCCAAGTTTGGGTGAAAAACACAGTGATTGACAGAGCGTATCACCGGAGTCAGTAACATAGACATCTGCTTCTGATAAAGGATTAAAAGATAAAAAAGATATCAATATTTTAGATATGAGTGTCTACAGTAAACATGTGACAGAAAGGGATTAGGTGTCCCTGGCGGCAGAGCGGGACATCTCTCCTCCCTGAGCACAAATGCATAAATATTACTGTTGTGTGAAAAATCACAACACAAAAATGCATGGTGGCAAGTCTGGTGCCACAAGTAGCAACAAGTCTCTCTTGGTTCCTGTAAAAGTTCTTTTTTGGAGACATGCAAGGTTTTCACCTGACAGTGATGTCATTTCACTTTGACCACTGAAGTGAGAAAACAAGAGGAAGTTGCTTCGTCTTGTACTTGGTAAAAGCAATCTGTATTTCTATAGTATAGAATACATCAAAGCGTTTTAGAATAATTTAATGTCATGAGTTAGTTGGAAAAATGAATGCCAATAATAGTGAGTCACTAGTCTAGCAGACCTGGTTACATCAATCACATGTTATTTTTCTGTCTTAGTGACACATCCATCTTTTGACTACAGTTTGACCTGGTGCCCATCCATCTTTATTGCACTCATTTTCTCTTTCATTTCACTGACTATGAACTGCTTCAGACTCATTCCTGACACTAATTTGTTCACATCTGTCATCTTGCTTGTCATTCTCCAGACACAAATGGAGTTCAACAGGAGCTGAGGGTATCGGAGAGAACATGCACACATGCCAGGCAAAAAGACGTCGAATGCACATGCACACGCGAGGAATAATTTACAGGTATTAAGAGGTTTCAGTTTTGGATTCTTACCACATGCTTTGTCTTTCCAAAGCAGTAAAATTTAACAAGACTTTTTTATGATACACTGAAAGGGATATATGCTTATGTATTAAGTCACCAACTGGGCATATTTAGGTTTACCAACAAATTAATTTCTATTTAGAAAGTGCCTGCACAGTGCTTGTGTTAATTATTTATTACAAGCCACGTGGCAAACTGTTTGAAAATCTCCTCATGGAAAGAGGAACTTACCACCTCTAGTGTTTGCTTGTAGCGCAGCAGCAGGCAGGATGCTCTGAGCTCTAACTCAGCTGGCGGTTGAATGACAGCGGAGCCAGGTTGCTCCCTTTTTCTCCAAATATCCATCCTTCAACTGCTTCCCAGAAAAACTCATTTATGCCTCTGCCTGACTGAAGCTTTCCAGATCCAGGTTGTTTTCTTCAAAAATATTCTCTCAGCATTTGCCCATTCAAACAGGCTTCTCTGCATTTCATTACGGTGTTCAAATGTTCCTGTATTGTTTAACTTTTTTTTTTTTTAACTTAAATTATAGTGTTAGTTTGCTCTCAATGGAAAATGTCACACACACTTAACTACTAACAAGATCACTCAAATCTGGCTAATAAAGCAGCTGTTTCAAGCAAAGTAAAGGTTTCCTTATGCAGAAATTATAAAGGTCATTGTATAAACCTGTCCACTCCAGAGTAACATGTCACACATTGCACAGGCCTGCATTCTAATCAAAAAAGGACTTTATGAGCACAATGAAGATCACTGCTTCATTCGGCAGTATTATATATAAGAAATGGCTTAAGGAATGGGAGCAGAGATTCCTGGCAGGTCACATAAGAACACTCCATTCCCTGGCAAAGATGTGGACATTTGGAGCTTTTTTGTGTAGAGTTCGGTTTTTGTTTGTTTTTCCCTAGCTCTCTGGACAGCCTTGGATATGGTTGTGTGTATTGGCTGAGGCCCTTGGTTCAACACTAAAGGACATGTTCTCATGTGCTGTTTCTGAAGCAAAAACTCAGTGTTGTTGTCGGTGTTCTTTGGAGGAGGTTATTTTATTTGGTGAAAAATCGTTTGATTCCCAGGGTAATTTTACCCTGGGAAAAGAGCAGACTGTAATTTATGGCACTAGTGGCCGATTTCTCTGTTACTCAATAAAATGTAGTTATTATCTTTAAATCTGCAGCTGCCATATTTGTGTTCATTTTGGGGCTAGAGCGAGATAGCAATCTAGACTAATTTCTATTCTATACCTGGAGGAAGTGGTCAGAGTTAAAGTTAAGAGTGGAACGTCACTTGTCGCACTAAATTAAGCTGGAAGTAAAAAACCTCGTTATTGTGAGATCTTCTGACTGGAAACAAACACCCAACCTATATATTTGATTCCGCTAAGAGAAAACCTAATATAAACTCATATTTTATATTAGAGCCTGTCCGAAGACCCTACAAAAAACTTTCTCTTCAAGATGATCTCCACAACATCTCCACCTCAAGAAGTAGCCACAGTTTCATGTAATGAAGGCAACGGTATGGAGAAGAAACAGCAGTTTTAATTAACAAGGGAGAAAGCACAGAATGCGTTTTTGATAGAGCAAAGAAAACATTTTTCTGGATTTTTTGTCGCTACCAGTGAGCATATAGTGCCAAAGTGGTGAAGTCAGAAGTTTGGACAGCTGGGCCTCAGTGCAGAGGGGAGGATGTGGCAAGATTAGAAGAAGCTTATTAACAGAAAACAGGCTGGAAGAAGAGGAATCTCCCTCCATCTCTTAATTTCCTTCACTTATCCCCCTTTTTCTGTCTTTTCCTTGTTCCCATTCTTATAGACAGAGATATGGACGGGCCACAACTCTACTTCCTCTTCTTGTTTGGGGAAAAAAATCGAAGGCCAGAGTGCATTGTTCGAGTGTTTTCCTTGGTGCTTACATCCAGTGTAACATCAAACAAAATTCAGATGGGGAGCAAAGGACTCAATGTAGGATCCCTTTTGTCTCATCATAAAGTCATCTTGAACCCGGGATTTTCAACATGCGCTGTGAGGGTTTTCTTTAGCTGTAATTTTTCCGCTCTTCATCCCACTGAGAGCCTTTGTTTTCACCATGTACACCCACAGATGTGTGATGTTTGGCAGCGTGATGGAGTATTGTTTTTCTTATTTGCATTGGAATTACAGTAAATGCTTGCATGACTTCAGGGAAGAGGTTTTTTTTTGTTGAAGGTTCATTGATTTGAATATGGATGAACGGATCGGTCAGAGGGAGAGTTACGTTTATTTATTTTGAATATGCTGTATAAGTGGCCTTTGATGACATGTGTTTTCAATAACTTTGCTTTCATTAACTCTCAAACTTCGCCCTTTGCTTCACCCCAGATGTAACGCACATCTGACTAAAGCTGCTATTGAATTATATAGTCACTCTTTATCTCCATTGTCTTCTATTGGTTTAATCTCTAGACTGTTTCTAGAGTGGTTCTGCAGAAGCAGCCTGATATGAGGCGTGACTAATGCTGACTGGACAGCAGTCTCTGCATGGTGCAGCAGTAGGCTACCAGATGTGTGTTTGTCTGCATCACTGATTGTTCCACTTAACATACACACACACGCACACGCACACACACACACACACACACACACACACACACACGTTTGTTTCACTATCCCCGTGGGGGACAATCATTGACATAATGCTTTCCCTAGCCCCTTACCCTAAACCTAACAACTAAGTGCCTAACCTAACCCACACCATAACCCTAACCTTAACCTAATTGTAACATTTACCCTAAAACCAAGTCTTAACCTCAGGGACTTTTTGTTGAGTTCCCATGGGTTTGTGTACAGTCAGGTTTAAGTCCCCACTGGGTAAAATAACATGTAACACACACACACACATCGCTTGACTTCTCTCCCAATTGGTTACTTGCAGGTATTTTACAAGACTTTAACACCAGGAAATGCAAGTATTTGATCCTGCTTTTTAAGTGAGAAGAAAGTGCTGACCTTGTCTTAACTATTCACACACATTTGGCTCATGAATTTAATGAAAACCTATAAATTAGATTGACAGAGTTACCAACTTTCCAGATGTACAACAACTTCCTGAAACAGGATAGGTTTTCTGTAAGTTTTCCCAGGTAAGTGAACACAGCAGCCATGAAGAAACTGGTGATGATGAAAATGTCACAGGTTATTTGAACCAGTGCCTCCCAGCTTTATTTCGATTGTGACTCCTTAATACAAAGCAAATGTTTAATTGAGACCTCTCATTACAGGGTGCATGTCTATGAGGTGTGAGCAGAGTAATTTTCCCTTCTTAGTTTTCTGTTTCCTTTGAATATTTTTAGAGGCCTGGAGATATAAAACTGTCCAGTATTTCACACAAAAAGCAAAGATTAGAGAAAGGTTTCAAAAATAGCAGTAGAATTTAGATTTTTCTTTTTCCCTATCCAGATAATCCTCTTGCAACCCCTTAAATTCATCTTGCAACCACTTGTGTGTTAGATGCCACTGTTTTAAACTATAAAGAGACCTCTCTTGTTTCAACAATAATACCTATCATGTATTTAGCTTGAACGTTTCGTCGGTCACTAACTGACTCCGCTGTGCTTCTGCTCACATTCTTGGACATATTTATCATGCTTTACCTTCTGACTCAGATGTACCAGCAGGGAGCAGAAAGCTATAGATAACGACACATGCTGATCTCTTTATTTAGACCCAATATTATGTTTTCACAGATAGTCAGCTCTTTGGGGTTAGTGGTTAAAAATGTTTAGGTCAAGGTCTTAAATACTGAAGAGGAAGTTGCTCAAGCACAAATGTGAAAATGTTAGAGGCGAGTATGGTTTTCGTTTTTTCTGGCACAAAAAACTCTTATGTAGCGGGGATAAATGTTTATTCTTTGCATGCCTTAATCAACAATATGCTGCTATTTATCATCTTATTGAATAGCAGTTGTTCAGTCAGCCTTCCATATGGTAAACATGTGAATTTAGTAAGACCATCACACTGGCAAGAATAGTCAGAACTCAACAGAGGAAGTTCAATAAATAGTTTGGCTGCGTGTTTGTGAGGAAATTTTAATTGAGGAACTCTCAGAACCTCTGCCCCTTGTAGTTTTAAACCCTAGATTCTGTTAAAAAACACAGAAGGTGCTTAAAAATGCTTGAAGTTATGGATGTACAGTGCAAGATGACAAATCACACGACAGAGTGAACAATACTAGATCATGACCATTGATTCAGATTCAGAGATCTTGTAGCTCTATATTTACCCAAGTACCAGAATGGACAATATGCACAAATACTAACGTTGGCTTTAGTATTTTTTGTCAAAGATATGTACCAGAGTACTACTACATGTAATAGAATTAAATACGGTTTACATAATTGTCATAGTGGCTTGTTTCTGCACGCTGTTTGTTCCTCTTAGTGAATCATCTGTGAATCCATAAGTGAAGAATATACATTTCCAAATGATTACGTCTTCTACTTCCTCAACACCAAGTATTTAAGAATTAAAGCTGTTCTGATCATTATTTCTATATTAACAACTGATCAAATGACTACATGTAATGTGAAAGGAGTTGCTCTTAGTGACAAACCCATGGAGACCTATCACCCAACTCTGCAGTTCCCATTAGCTCTATGGAGCGTTTTAGAATCTTTTAACTCATTTTTTGATTTTCTAGTCCACAACTTTACTGTTTTGCTTCACTCCCACTGCTCTGTGTAATGTCCAGCCACAGCAGACATTAAAAGGCCTGCTTAATTTAAAAGGCTCTGATAAACCCACTGTACACTACCTTCCAAGCACCAAACGGATAACAGGGTTAGTCAGCTGCTGACCAAAGTTGAGCATAAAAGCAGATATTTCCCTCAGGAGTTGGTGGAGAGCAAAACAGCTAAAGGGAGAGTGAATATTGGATTTATCAGGGGGACACAAACACAGCTCCAAATTATTGCTAATGTTTCTCCATGTCTGCTAGTTTTGCCACTGTTTGCTAACAAGTTTCCATATCAACTTAATAAGGTAAAAATATGTCAAAGTTGCCAAAAAATATATCAATGAATGCAAGTTGTTTAAGTTGGTGTCAAAATATAAAAAATTTACCATATAACATTTATTAATAACAAAGAAAAATAGTTTGAAAACCACTAAAACTCTCAAAATACCCATAGCACTCATATCATAATGCCAGGCTGTTTGTTTTTCATGTGCAGAATGCACATCACAGTTCAATTGCACCGTTGTCCAGTTCAACTCCATATTGTCCTGTCTCATCAGCTGAGTCAACGTGTAAGTGGTCATCCAGTTTGTGTCACTGTTAAAGTACTTCAAAGAGCTCACACAAACTATAACACACTTCGATGTTTGAGATGCTTAACACAAATGTCGGTTCAGTGCAGCCCACTGCCAATATTAGAAATGTGGTGGATTTCAGAGAAGGATGCCCTCTACTGCCCTCCACTTGAAGGTATTCCAGTCTTTTAAGCTGTAGGCCCACTGCTATCTCTAGAAGTCATCATCATAGTCAGTGTTTGCGAGGCTGCTTTCAGGGAGAGCATAAACAGATTTACTCTTCTTCTTCCTGCTCTCTGCTCTCATCTGTGCTGGTTGTTGATTCCCAGAAAAGGACAGGTAGGCAGCGATGCTGTTCCTAACTCCATAGCTCACCGTGTTGTCACTTTCCGATGCTGCGCTGACCAGCTGTCTCCTGTTAAGGGAGAAGATGAAAACATAAATGAGAGCAAATCATCTTAGTATCGCAATTTTCTTCCTCACTTGTGAAAAAATTATGAAAATGATGTGCAATATATTGCCTCCAATTCTAAGCCATTTTTTCTTCAAATCAAATTCAGATTTGCTTGAATATCTATATTCAGTAACGAGTAGTTAAGTTATTAATTAATCGAAAGATGGCCAATCGAAAGAACATTAATAATCATCTATTTTAATAATATTTTTATTGTTTCAGAGTTTTCAAGAGAAAATCCCAAATATATCTGGTTCCAGTTTGAGGATTGGTTGCTTTTCTTTCTCATATATGATGGTAAATTCAATATATATGGATTTTGACTGTTGGTCAGATAAAACAAGCAATTGGAATACGTCATGTTGTGCTCTGAGAAATTAAAATGGGAATTGTCACTATTTTTCAACATTTTAGACACAAAACAATGAACTGAGTAGTAATCAGCAGATTAATTGATGAAAAACATTATCGCTAGTTGCAGCCCTAATCTATATTCTTACATCTTTGCTATTTGGACATGCAGTACAAGACCAGATATTAGATGATTCCAAATAAGCTACCATCTGCCAGAATCATTATGCACTGTCATGCTGACAGATTAAAGCTGGTAAATATCACCAAGCCTCTGTTGTACCTGTCTACTTTCCTCCAGTCAAAATTGTGTCGCATGACAACAGATGGAGCTCCACGATCTGCATCTGATGGCGGGGTGTTGCCCGACAGACAGGGGGTGGTTAATACACAGCATAGGCCATCTGCAAAGTCTGAAAAGGCAAAGATAGAGGAAGTAAAACACTGCTCTCAAGCTTACTAACAAACAGAGAACAAATGTTATGTTGCATAATTTGCATTACCACACTCACACCCTACTGCTCACACAAGCCATTGTGAAGGGGGATCCATATTGAATATCTGCACCACTACAGCAAATAACGCCAAAATGTTTTTCACTGTGTATGCACGAGTGGTCATTATCAAGAACGCATATTGCATCTCATTTCCTGTTTTATTCCAAAAATGTTCTGTTAGAGCAGGAAATACATAGTCGACCACTGATAGGAAACACTTATTTATTAATAACGTATTCTATTATTTACATAAGTGGCTGTGATTGCGCATGCATATGTTTGTGTGCTTGTGTATGGCTCTACATGTCGTGATGTTTGTTTCCTTCCTCTTTTTAGGCCTACGTGTTTGTTCAGTTATGTAAGTTTTTGTGCATGTACCAACCAGAGTAGTGGTTGATCATATCTTCAAGGCACTGGAAAGTGAGGCGAGGGGAGATATAGTACCAGCTGTTGTCCAGTCTGAAGATACGATAGTGCTTTATGATCCTGTGTTTCACTGAGAGCGAATACAGACCTGAGGATATGACACAAACCATACACTTAACAATATGCTTTCAATCATGACACCAAGTTGCTCTCTTCTAGAAAACAAGCACATAATGAAATCAGGTCACTGTAATTTTGCCAGAATCCAAGAACAACAATAACAACTGATCCATGCATGCTTAAAATGTCAGAACAAAGTAAAAGCAGGCGCAACAATGAATGTCATGCCTTTATCCTCCCATGCTTAGTCACTGTGCATTTCAGTAAGAAAGAGTAAAGAGAAGTTTCAGTTCAAAATATGACCACGCAGAATCAGTCAGAGGAGAATCCACTTACAGCTAATTCCCCCGAATACATGTCTCTAAAGAAATAGTTTGACATTTTGGGAAATATGATTATTCTCTTTCTTGCTGAGAGTTTGATGAAAAGATTGATACCACTCTCAGATCTGTCCATTAATGTAAAACTACAGCCAGGAGATGGTTTGCTTAGCTTAGCATAAAAACAACTAGCCTGGCTCAGTCCAGAGTTACAAGAATCTGCCTACCAGCAACTCTAGAGCTCACTAATTAACGCATTATGTCTTGTTTATATCCATACAAAAGCAAGTGTAAAAAAAACGACACCTAACAATATCTAATGCTTGAAAAGAAAGTGAATACCAGGATGAATACCGGTAAGCGTATTTGCCAAACTGTACTTTTTGCTTGTTTTTTTTTAAGACTTTTAATTTTAACCAATGTGATAATGCCTCAAATTACGCCAAAAATATATATTTAAAATCCCCATTCCATTCCAAATCCTCAATTCCTTTAATTTCTAGTCGCTTAAAAATGTATGTATTCAGTTGAATGCCATTGTCTTGTCAGTTTTGTCTCTCTTCTTGAACAAGATCCCTCATGTTCATGTTTGGATCTGACTAGAGCTCGCCTTAGCTTGCCTTTTACTGCCCTGCTATTGTCTTAACATCATCCTGACCCCGATCATCCTAATTCTGGCACATGCTTACTTGTTGACAAGCATTTAATTTCCTATGGGGAGACTCTAACCTTTTACAGATAGCCACAGTCAAACCAAGCTAACAGAGCTGATTGCAGACTCTGCTGTTAGCAAATGTCCTCACCTCTCTCCCTGCTGCTCTCCCGCACCAGGAAGGAGCCGACTCTGTTCCCAGGTAGACAGAGCAGCTCTTCAGCCTTCTCCCTCTCCACCCCCTCAAACAGCCAACTGACACAACAAAAAACATCAGATCACAGTAAATACTTGCTGCATTTTAAACCTTAGTAGTAAAATCCCATTCATATTAAAGACAACACCTTGAAATGAACACATACAGCTTGTACAACACTGATTAATATCTTGTGTTACTAACATCTCCCGTTATCTCCCAGAGAGAGATCTTAGATAGAGGAGTGGAAAAAGATGCATTTGATATTTTTTGCCCTTATCAATTTAAAGCAAGTTCAAACAGTAACAGGATAGTGTCGGAGTAATTTTACCTACCCATGGTACACTCTGGCCACATGGCTGTTGGGTATATAGTTCTCCTTTCCTGTTTGTACAGAGCGGACTCTCCACCAGTAAGCCTCCCTGACCAACATAAAGAGGCAAAGAGGAATCAAACACTAAACACTACTTTTTGTGTAAGCACTTCTCTATACTGCAAACAGCATCATGTTACAAGTTAGACTTTATTTCCTCATAGTTATCTGAGATCGTCTGTCTACCAAATGTGTTTCTGGATCAGAAAACTGGATTGTTTTTAAACAAGAATGCAAAAACTTGATCGTACTGAGTGACGACTCTGAGCTTCTCCCCTAGCTTGTAGATGGGCTCGCTGATTTCACGAGCTGGGTAGTCCTGAAGCACCACCACCATGTCGTCTTCCAAACCTTCCAAGAACAATATTTACAGAGTTTACAAACACAGCCAAATGCTGCTACACAGACATCATAATTTTGGAAAAGATCTCCAAAGATGTCTAAGAATAAACCTCGTAAATTATTGCCAATTAATTTTGTTATTTCTGATTGTAGCTTACGATATCATGACATCTCTGTACCATAAGACATAGCTGTGCATATTGCAACATACAAATAAATAATTTCTGGCAACCAGTGTGCTTCAGAGCTGTTTGGATGGATAGTGCAAAAATGTTATAATTGAAAATGTCACACTCCTTAATGTACAAAGTGCAAGACTGCTGTTACTGACAGCAGCAGAGAAAGCTTTCACTAAGCACTGCCCAAACTTCAATTACAAAGCAAGTGACGTTATATTAAAAATCTTACCCTTTTGAGAGCTATCAATGTTGTCTGTGTTGACCTGGTCTCTGGCACTCACACCTCGCATCATGTTCCCCATCCTCCAGCCTGAAGTCAGGGCAGAGAGACAGATATACTGTGAGTGTACTACTCAAGCCCCACCAATTTTTCACTCATGTACTTATCTGTATTGTTTTAAACCATTAAACTTCTCTCTGCTGCTGCACCACAAAGTTTGTAACTTCCTATAAGCTGACCATTGAACAATATCAACTGACAGACATGTGGGAAAGGTGAGGCTAAATGTCGTCAGACAAAATTTTCCATTGCAGCTCTGTGTACTGACAACTAACATTTATTAATGATATTGAATTAATATATTGCAAAAACCTGATCCCAAACTTAAATGTTACATTGCATCATTTTCATTATGATGAATCAAAAATATATGCCTTTCAACACATCCTGCGTATGTGTCACGTATTCTTAAGTTACATCACACAGTGTTCAGTTGACCACTATGAACAAACAACATTTCCATCGATACAGAAACTATGAGCGGTGCGTAGCAGAAGCAGTTGATGTGTGATAGACACCTACCTATAGGACTTGTAGCTCGCCTGCTGTGATGGCATCAAGTGTGTTGAGAGAGATGATGGACCGAACAAGACATGGCGGCAGCAGCAGAGTTTGGTACTAGAGAAGTATCATGTTCACAAGAGTTCACAGCAATGACCTGTCACAGAGTGTGGCGACAGCACTTCATCTGACTGCAAACTCACTTCCTGTAATGAAATGAGGAAGAGGGCCAGCAAAACTGTTGTTGAGACACACACAAGAGAACATGAAAGAAGAGGGTACACAGCAGCCCTCTAGATGTAGTTATTTAGAGTAACTGAAAGCACTATTGCAGGCTAATGGTTTTTGTTCACTTTCATAATTCATCTGGATGTTTTTAGACTTTGAATTATATGTCAAAATGTTTTGTCTTGGTATTCTTTCAGTAGAGATCAGCATAATTTTATGACTGTTACTGTTAAGACTTGTTCATTTCTGCCAATTTTTTGCTATTATGGAAAGTATGGAAAGGAATTTAACATGAAATGATTAGATTGACAGAAAATGTTCACCTATTTTGATAATCGATTAATCATTTGAGTCATTTATCAAGCCAAAATATCAAGCTCATTACATTGTTCCACCTTCTCCATTGTAAAGATTTGATGCTTTTCTTTGTCTCGTGTGATATTAAATAGAATATCTTTGTGTTTTGGACACAACACATCACAGTCTGTATGACATCTATATTTATATGTTCATGTTCTGTGTGTCAGGAATACAGATTTACAGATGATGTATTTTACCAGGAGATTTCTGACAAACTGCTGCTGATTTCATAGTAATGTTCTGTGGTGATTTTGTTTAGGGCTATACATGTCTCATAAAATAAGATGTTTTTTCCAGACCTTTCTTTCTGCTTTCACTCCCTGTCTTACTTCTAGCCCTCTGATTAATTATCTCTCATTCATTTCTATGTTTTTTTCCTTGTAGTTGTCTTGAACACTAGGATTTATATAATTCCCATTTATTTTTTCACCTCAGCTCCACAAATAGGTTGTTTTTTATTTGAATCACTGTATTTTTACACAAATTCCTGAAGCTAAAAAACTTAGCTTTTGTTTTGACAAAACATACGTCCTTGGAAGATGTCGATCAAAATGTCAAATGGAACACCAAGTTCAACCCTTATAGATAGACTGAGTGTATCTGAAGCCCAAGATCCCTGGTTACATAAGATTACGCCTCTGTGCCACACTTTATTATTCTCAAGACAACTTAGCTCATGTATTTTCCATAATAAAACCTGAATTAGACTGCTCCAGAACATTTGGCCTCTTTCCTTTGCCACCTTTCCTTTCTGAATGTGGGACAGTGTTGCAGTAACAAGAAAAAAACTGAGGGAGAGCAAGAGATCAGCCTCATTGTTAAAAAAAAACATATCTTAAAACCCTTTGGGGATTTTCAAAAGTAGATAAATAGTGGTTTCAAGTAAACCTTTTTTAATATCTGCGTCACTGTAGAGTTTTTAAAGTCTTGGAAGATATTAGCTGGAGTCAGAAAACACTGAGCTGGCAGTTCCTTTTGTTTGCTTCCTGCTGTGCGAGGAGGAGATTCAGATCTGAGAAATAAACATTCCTTAGAGGAAGAACACAGGAATCGTAGGTCACATCATGTCTAAACTGAACTACAACTAAACTGTATTTTAAGGCAGAACCAAACAGTTTTGGTTGTAGAAAAAAATCAACTGCTGTGGCTATGCACATGGTGGCTAGTGTCAGATGCCAGGACTCTGGCAACTGTTGTGGCTGCAAAGAAGGAAGGAAGTCTTTAGATGAAAATAAGTACTAGGTCAACATGTAGCCTCTGTGGTGACTGTGTGAAGAAGTTTCATCTTCTAGAATTTGTTACATTTCCTGTGGGAAGTTTTATCAATTTTTAGAAAGTTTCAAATTAGATTTTACTTGTATTTATTGGTGAAAATGTTAAAGGCAAAGGTCTCCATCTTCTTTGCTTCTCTCAACAACTTTGTGCTACAGCAGACAAGCTTTTTGTGATATTTTGTGAACTGTTTATTAAACGGTTGGTTAAGCCACATTACCTATGGGGTAAATCTTCTAGAAATAATGTACCTGTTATTCATGATAATCTACAGACATCATTGTGAACAGTCCTTAGTGCAGCTACTTCTATTATATACTGTACTATATTATGTTTGTAATTTACTTAGTTACCAATGCACTATATAACATAGTAAAGCATAAGTGTCATGGGGAAGACATAATCAATAGATCTAAATGACAGCGCTAGAAGAAGTAAATTTAAGAAGAAGTAAATGTATTATGTATTCAGATCCTGTACTTAGGTAGCAATACCACACTGTAAAAATACTTAAATAAAAGTACAGAAGTATTATCAGCACAATGTTCTCAGTGTAATACTATTATATATTATATATTTTGCATGAATTATTAGTGATGTATTCAAAAGTAAGTAGTAACAATAGCTGTAAGCAGTTATTGTGGTGGAGTAAAAAGTAAGTTATTTAGAAATGCTCAAGTACAGTATAAGTACCAAAATTGTATCCAAGTACATCACTTGAGTAAATGTAGTAAGTTACATTTCACTGTTAAATGATGAAACAATTAAAGTATAAAAAAAAGGTACAGGATTTAAAAGTGTTTGACAGGTTTTTAAACTGTATTTAGGCATACAAGGCTGTTACTTCACTCTGGAACATTTTTCTTCTTGACTACACAGCTTTTTATTTTCTGTTTTTCTATTCAGGTCCTGGCTCCTGTCACTGACTGTGCCAGGGCCATGTGTGTCTTTGAATGAGTCACTAGGAGACATAACACAGGTGAATGGACTCTTTGTTACATTGGGATGAGAAATGTATTCCCCAGCTAGTTATGGTGATTAATCAAGACTCCTTCCTATCTTAATTGCCTAAGCTTTGTTTGAAATTGGATTATGTAGGTGTTTAGTTGGCAAATTACATGAATGACATCTTAAAGGCTAGTGCAGTTAAGAAAAAGGAAGAAATTAAATCATGAGTGGGCATTACGCTGCCACACTGCATTACCATTACTGGTAAAACTATGCATTCAAACCATCTTTTTTATAGCTCCATGTCCATTTCAAGACACTTGTAACAAATGTCTTTATTCACAAAATCCTCATAAAAGCAGTGTAGCAGGTGTTTACAGGTGTTACACTGGTTGCAAAGCTGATATTTAGCTGTCAGAGACTTTCCTCACAAGGATAATTGCAATAGAGGTCTGCATGATTGATGTCCCAGTGCAGGTTTTTATCACATGTTGGGGAAGTTAAGCTCCAACTTTGAAGATGGTCAATGATTTGTAAGCAGTTTTTTTCTGGGCAACACAGTCTTTCTGTGTCTCTCATAAAGACAGATGCTCTCTTTCTGTGGCTGATGGTGGCCACAGTTGCCAGTGGCTGGTGTGTAGGAGACTGGATGTGTTTGAACATTTCACGGAGAAGTGACTTCCACGCCCTCTGTCTAAAATTACAAAATTACTGACTGTTAGGAAATCTCATCATAATTTATTTTTTCTGGAAGTCTAAATCAAGATGTGTTCATATGGCTTTAAGGCTTTTTGGCAGGGAGTGGAAGAAGGACATGACTGTTGTAATAATGAATCTTTCCACAGTTCCTCTTTTCCCAAAAACAATACATTCCACATGCTCAGACACCAGTAGTTAGTTTATATGTGATTGTTGTGTTCTCTCACTGTAATGACCAGTCTCTAAATGCAGGAGCAAGGCTGACCCCACTGGACTCGAAACCACAGGATTGACCGGAACAGGGCGTGTGTTGGCTATATGTGCATGTGTATATCTGCAGCTTTTTCAGCCACAGTTTTATCCACAGACCAAAAATACTCACATACACTAAAGGGCCCCAAATCCTCCACCAGTTAGCCTGTAATCATTAATGTAATGTGGTCACTATGTGGGTCAGTCAGGCATCTGGAGCATCTTATCCACCAAACCATCTGCACTTGAAATCAGCCCTGTCTGCTTCTCACATCCATTAATGTATTCCTCCGATCTTTCACAAATATTCCTCAGGTATACTGGCAACAGTGTTATTTCTATTTGCTTATGTAGTTATTTAAAATATCTGTACACACTTCAACAGAATAATTTTGATGATTTTATTGGTAACATAATTGGATGAAATTCCATAAGAAATCTGAGCCTGTACTTGCAAACCACTGCATTATAGCAGAGTTTGTGAGGAGAGAGCACACAGGGCTGCAAAGTTGTCCTCTGTTTAGTCTTTTCTGGCAGGGACAGAAAAGCAAAGTTCCTCAGTGGATCAACCACAACAACTTTCAGACCTGAAAACCTTTCCAGACTTGAAACATTCATTTCAGTCTGCTGCAATAATAAGACCTGACTTAATGGCTTTTTCCGCCCAGTTGTGTATAGGAAAATATTACTCATAAGAATTACATCACTGACATTACTGTGAACTGCGACTACCATTTTAAAAATCCTGTACTGGGCCATGGGATGGCACTTAGTTAAGTGGAGATACTTAAGAGAGCTGTGGCTGGACCCTCTTGGCAAAATAAGTCACATGAAGAAAAGCTGCGGTAATGAATAACACAGAACCGACCCTGAGATGCTTCATTCATGTACTGGTCTGAAATCAATGAAATCAAACAATTAAACCCATTTTTGACACTTTTATGGATGGCCTTTTCAACTTAATGAATTTACGGCCTGTAATTAATTCAGTCTATAGTAGTTTTCATTGTTTATGGACTTAAATTGCCTTTACAGCACAAGGGTTTCACAGGAAACAATTCAGCATGTAATCCAGCGTTATTGTGTTTAATTGTATCTCATTAATATTAGCCTCACTGTTTACTGTTCACTCTCTCACAGCCATATCAGAGTTGTAATAATTTATTGCTAATGCAGACTAAACATTTCCTACTGCTGCTGCTCCACATTAACAGCATTCAACTGGCAAAATACTAAAAAATATAGTTTTTATTGTGAGGTCACAGGAAATACAATGTATTAGTGCTAAAACTAATAATCGTTTGGTTGTGCTGTCAATAGATAGCCCAATTGCTCTTCTGTTCTGACAAAGCAATTGCTCAGGGAGTGTTTGCTGTAGTATTAAACTACACTTGCTGTTACCACGGTAACCAAATCAACCAGTAATGAAATCCAAAGTATTTCAACTTTATGGACAGACAGCAACACAACCAGTAGTGTGAATGCAAAAAACGTACATTTACAATTGTGCATTTCCTAAAAGAGAGCTTAAATGGGTTCTCCAGTGATTTAGTAGTGTGCTTCTGTAAATTGAAGGATTTGAAATAAAGAGATAAAAAAAGTAATGGACAACTCCTCGGTCATCCCCTCTCTATCCCGTCTTTCCTGTCTCTCTCAACTGTCACTATCAAATAAATCGGAAACACCAAAAACTTATTAGCATCATTTGTTAGACCCTCTGTGTCTTGTAAATTGCCAGGTCTTTCAAACTTTACCCCTCCAGGCTCTCTGTTATAAAGCCCAACCCTAGGGTTGGGTATGTTAACGATTCTCAAGGGCAGGGTCAAAACAGGTCACATGCTTATTTCATTTAAAAGACTACACAATTCATATTCACTCATATTCATATTCACTATTTACTTCACGGTTTATGAAAACTGTCAATTCATTTCATACAGTCTAATTTGGTTGTTTTATATATTATGATTCAATACTAATCTGTTAATTTATGTTTCACTGTAATTCACTGTACTGTAGCTGTAACACTGAAACCCACCGAAATGACAACAGGGCTAAGACTAAAAACAGTCTTAAAAAACAAATAATTTACAGTTTACAGGGGTATAGTGCTAGAGAATGTAATACTAAGGCAAAGAAATGTGGCTTGTGCCAAAACCCCATTGATGAGTGCACTTGTAATGAAAGTGAGAATGACAGAAGCAACTCAAGAGCGGGTGTGCAGGTGCAGAGGTCTTGGATCAGCCCACTGTGGTAGCCATCATGGTTGGGGCAGGTGAGTGCGGAGCTGGTCAGGGATTAAGTCCAGTGTGGTCAGCGTGATCGTGGGTAGACTCTCAGAGATTCCAAAGGGGAAGAGCAGAGGTACGGGGTTGGCTCCAAGGTCTGAACCCCAGCCTAGATGGCTCTGAATGAATGCGCAGACAGATAGCGAGGTCCTGGTAGAAATGCGATAGGTGTTTGCAGTATACTGTTCATTTGAAACTAGCGTAAGTGAAACTTGTTCAGGAACCGATAAGCAGAATTCAAATTTTGGACCTAGTTCTAATTTGGAACCAGTTCTTGATGCCCAACTTAAGATGACCATGATGAATTTGTAAGGCCTTATTTTCTCAGACTTAAGAAACCTCCTTCCAGAGCCACAGGAGACATTATACAACTGTTTTCACTGGCTGAGTAGTACTCCCCATGAAGAGTAAGCTGACTTTGATGTGTTAAATCTATGGAGAGTCCCTTTAATTTTAAAAGTTACTAAGGTTGCCTAAGGTTATTCCAGGAAAGATTTGACATCATGCATCCATTAGTGGATGAGGTGCACTCTTGCACTAATTGAGCCATTAAACTAACAAGTCTCCCTGCAGTGTAATCCCCAAAGCTGTGCTCTGCAAAGAGGGAAAGTGTTCCTAATGTCAGACCGTCATTCAAGCTCTCTTATCAGTGGTTCCATGAGGCCTACCTGTGTATTCTGGCAGCCCTGCCCTCCAATTCCAACTCCACCTCCACATGCATGCATACAAGCGAGCGCACACATCAAGGATAATGCCAGCCTTCACATCCAGGGCAGGGTAACTATCGGTTACCTTGCCAGCCAGCCCTGCCAAGCCCATAATGAGAGTCTGCATCAGTGGACGCAGTCACTTTCTTCAACAATCCAGATGGGAGTTTACCGTTTATCGCAGCGTCATCATCTATTACCTAGTCATTACAGGCCAGTGAGCTATTTTCATGATGCATGTTTTCACAGTGCACCTGTGAAAGTACATCCACCCCCCTACAAACATGTGCACACTGCTGTTTTTAAGACATGTAAATCCCAAAAAAGCCACAGAGCCAAATCTGATAAAGACTTTAATGTTGTTGTCAGCTTTGGAATAAGCATGTGTTTGCTCACTGTGATGAGCGATGTATAACTGTGTGGGATGTAATAATTCACAGTTCTGAGCAGATACTGTCATATAGATGTCATGTTAGCTGACTTCATTTGACAGAAAGTTATATTTTCAGGGGTGATGTTTTTAAAGAATTGCTACTTGTTCAGTTTGATAACTGAAAAAACCCAACATTTTGACATCCAATAATGTTGTACTCATTCAGCTCACTAAAAGTACAGCTGTGACACAAACTTGCTGTCTTACTAGAATATATAGATCCTGTTATGGATGCAGGATGTCTGTGGAGAAAAGCTCAACATCACACACATTGGTGTGATGTGAAACAGAGCAGATTAAAATGCAGACTGTGATCCCGGGCATACAGCTGGTCCTTTATATGTGAAATAAATGTCTTTTTTAGAGTTTGCAGGCACAACAGCATATTTCATTTTCTCTTTAAAGTGAGACTATGTAACTTTTGAGAGAATGAATAACACAATCCTCAAGAGTTTTACTGCTGCAGCCTTACTTGGTCTGGTATGATCAGTAGCTTATGGTGGCTATTATTAGCAAGCTTTTGATAGATATGTCTATGTAACTGACATTACTGAGCTAGTTCATGGACTTGATGACTCTGGTCTATTTATGCTATTGTTAAACTACGTTTCAGCACTGTCTTTTATCCAGTAATTGTCTTTTGTGACCACAGTGGCAAAAGTTACATAGCTTGCTTGAACAATTAATCTTTGAGTTCACCTCAAAGACTAGTAGCTTTGTTTCTATCTGAATATCTCTTGAAAATATTTCATTATGCTTCACAACCTAACTAGTTTTTATTAATACAATAGTAATAACAAAAACAGACCAAAATGTGAAATCCTTTGTACGGAGCTTTAATGTGCAGAAGAAACAGCCATCAAATTTTAAGTTCAAGCGCGCCTTCCTTGTTGACTTGAACTGACGCTAACACCTTTAAAAACTCTAGAATAACAAAAACTGGATAGTTGTGCATTTAATCTATTCACCAAAACATGGATGCTTGATTTGGTTTGACAATTGATTTAACTAACGATAATAAAGAAAAACAATATTCCCTTTCAATTTTTCTGTGAGGGACATGCTTGGTGTTCATTCCAACCGTCACTGAATGCGTGTAACATGATTCCTGTCATTTCCCTCGTTCCTGAGATTCCTGCCTGTTGGAATTCACCTTGTCATCTCTGTTCAAGATATGGAGCCAGAACTGACCAGCAGTCACTCACTTTCCTTCATCAGAGTCCAGGATGAGGTGATTACAGTACATGGTTATTTCTGCTGGTTGTATTTTAATTTGTTGTCCTTCAGCTTTACCCTAAGCCTTTTCACTGGTAGTTTATACAAAAACTAATTCAATCTTTTTTTATTTGTTAGAACTAAAGTTTTATTGGGTCAAAGATGATGAGGTATTTTCAGCAGCAAATGCTTTTTCCATGACTGGAACAATTTGTACTGATAAAACAGGAAACTCTTGAGGCCATACTTCTCCTGTCAGCAGCCACATGCACTATGGAGAATCTGATCCCAGGTCACAACAATATATTGACTTAGTGTCTAGCTAACTGCTGTGTAGGGACATATTTCATGGTGAGTGCAGACGCCACTGAAGAGATGTCCACCTTGCGCAGTTTGTGTTCCATCCCAGTGTGTAATTGGCCCTCATTCACTTGCATTACCAACTTCACAGAGCAGGAAAGGTCAAAGGAAAAACACTGGAACTATCTGAGATGATTTCTGGCAGCTTTGCAGTCCTTTATACAAGTCTATGACGATGGCGCAAGGCATAAAAGGAAGCCCTGTCATGCCGTCTTACTTTCAACTGGTCCCTGCAGGTTTGGAGTTGAGATTGTATAAACATGACAGTTTTCACTGTGGCGGGTTCTCCAGGGATGGGCTCAGCTCTAAATCCTATTTACGACTTCACTTAACTTTTAGAAAATCCCTTCAGCCACGATGACTCCAAGATTCCCCTTAACCTTTTGAATTTCTCAACAGATGGAGCAGATAAGCCAGACTGGACCCCCACACTGATTATAATCATTTTTTTCCTCTTCTACTTTTCCTTGTGCTACTGATGATGGTGCATCTGATTCTTCCAGCCTTTCAAGCCCATCAAAGGTTAGACATACACTTATGAAATGCACAGTAGCTTTTCATCTAAAGCCATCCAAACTTGGGTTATTTTGGAAATTTGACATTTTCAACCACTGACTTGATCATATCAGAATGAAGGTAAATATCTGCAAAAGTGTCAATGAATGATTCCATGAATGCTGAGGGGAATACTTGCAGATGTAAGAGAGCAGGCATTAGAGCCTGAGAATGCCCCAAAGTTAGCCCTGTCAGTCATTTGGATATGCGTTTGATCCAGAGGGATTGTGATAAACAGCTGCTGAAAAGCCATAGCAGAGACCTGATCTCTTTGCTGTGTACTATCTGTAAGTCAGATAGCACCATGGGCCGATTCTTGGGTGCAAATGGTAGCTTTTCCAAATCATACATCCTAAGGCTAGGCATTTACAGATAGCAGGTCAGCCAGGATAAACACACTAAGACAAAGCATTCCTACAGTAGGCTGGAGTCATGCAATCAAGAAATGCCAGGACATCAACAAATCAGCCATTTGTGACCAAGACCTATCCAAAAGCATTCAAGTTTGTATTTTTGAAACATACAATTCATTGTCTAGATGAAGCTAAAAGGAACTTGAGCCAGTGTTTGGTTTGAATTACAGCCAAAGCTATACTGAGCTGAAACTTCCTCACTAGGCTGCTTATTGTTGACCCACACGCAGATGCTCCGAAAGACAGCTTTTGTTAAAAGTCATGATCTTGTTCGCAAGATCATTTGGGATCTCACAGCATCCTAAATCCCTCGCTTTGTCTACATGTCACCTCTCGCCTGCCAAAAGCTAAACAAATGAACAAAGCAACGCAAAAACTTTGTGCAGGCACAGTGTTTTAGAGGCTGACAAGAAGCTCCATTACAGCTGCCCCTTAATTCATGAGACGTGACCCACAACCTTCGGAGAAGTGTGTGTTCATGGCACACATGTTCATACATACACATAGGTGTCCTATTGCATAATTTCTATCATTATCACATACATACACACACACTGTAATACTGTATAGTGCTTGTAGGCTGGCACAGTACCAGGATGTACAATACATTCACATGAGGCATGTCTGAGCCTGGCTTAAATCATAGGATAAGGCTGACGTGATGTGAGGAATTTCACTTTACCTGGACACCAAAGCTATATTCACACAAATGTTGAATTTTTGATAACATGAAACTCAGCAAAACACTAAAATAGTCCTTTTAACTCCATCCTGTTAGCAAGCCATGTATCTACCTTGTATAAGTCCTTTGTCACGTGGTGTTAGTCATAATTCTTTTCTCTCTTTTTTAGGTTTTACCTGATCATTATCAAGAAAAGATGACCAATAGTTCACGATTTTAAACAATTAAAAATAAAGTTAGAACTGAATCTGATTTCATATAACTTCTAATGTAGTGAGAATGTCTGGACAAATGTGCCTAAAATGTGATACAAGCAACGTTTGATCAATCCAAAGCTGACACAAAACAGAGACAAAACTAAAAGAAATATGGCTTGGACTAAAGATTGCATCCTTAAATGTCTTATTTCCATTTAGTGTTACTAATACTATCATGATTGAAATGTTATTGTGTAGTTGGGTTGCTGCAGAAAGCTAAAGAGGAGTTATTAAAGCAGATCTCTGATAGGAAAAGACAAAAATGTTTCACCGAAGTTATAAATCTAGCATCACTGGGTCAGCCAGTGGAAATAAGCTGCTAGGGGAGAATAATAATAGACATTAAAAGCCCTTGGTAGAAATATTTCTCATCATAAGCAAATTATTGTCCAGCTTTTAGCCCCTGGTGTGTGTACTTGTGTGTGGAAATGTCTGCATGCATTTGCACATACAGTAATTGAGTGTATATGAGTATAACACACCACTTTCCATACAAAGACTATTATACAGAGCCGACAGCATTGGACCTGAAACTAAAATAGTTTTTGGCAGGGCCGTGACTAAATGTTTGCACAATGTGTTAGGATTTTCCACTTAACAACAAAACACAGGCATTAATGGAAACTTGATTTTTATATACACATTTCTTCAAGAACTGTAAGTTACTACAGGTGGAGGATCATTTACAAAGTTGTGCAATCTCTCCGAGGAATAATACATCAATTATTAATATATATTCTCATCAGATATGCATCGTACACCCAACCTTTCTCCTGTAAAACCTGCTGATAGCATTTCATGTAATAAATCAAAAATTTGAATAGCTATCTGTTATTATTTTGAGCTTAGCTTTGCTTGAACTGTACCTGTGTGCTGTTGGCTTAACCAGGTCAACAATCTTACAGGTTTATATCCATCAATAATACAGTAAGTGCTAAACCGTTATAACAAATACCTGCAACACAGCGAGTTACATGAGGAATCGCTCACCATTAATGTGCTTTGAGTTCATGTAGAATTCTTGAATCTGTGGAGCTCAGCAGATGTTTTCCTCAGTCAATGTGTGTTAAACCACAGCTATATAAAGACAGTATAATTACTGGACTGGTCTGAACACAGCCTGCCATGCCCTTTTCTGTCAGACACACAGATACACACAAACAAACAAGTCACTCATATAGTTTAAGCACATATGGCTCACAAAGTTCAATCAAGTTTAAATGAATACTTTAAGATTTGGGGAAACACAAAATATGCTGTCTTGCTGAGAGTTAGATGGGAAGATTTCTATGCTCGTGTCTGTATGGTAAATATGACACTATAGCCAGCAACCAATTAGTTTAGCAACGTACAGACTGGAAACAGGGGGAAACAGCTAGCCTGGCTCTGTCCAAGGTAACAAAAGGCTCTGTTTGCCTACCAGCACCCCTAAAGCTCACTTAAGTAACATATCATATTGTTTGTTTAATCTGAACAAAAATGGAAGTATAAAAACGACACTTTGAGTTATAACGAGATACAGACTAATGTGTTAACTATAGAGCTTTAGAGGTCCTGGCAGGCGGATTTTCTTAGCATCAAACAGAGCCAGGATAGCTGTTCCACCGTTTCCAGTTTATGCTAAGATAAAATAACTGGTATATTTACCGTACCAACTTGAGAATGTCAATATTTTATCTAAATGTCAGCAATGTCAGCAAGAAAACAAACAAGCATATTTCCCAAAATGTGGAACTATTCCATAAAAATGTTTGCATCACAGTTATTTTCTTATTGGGACATTTTATTGTTGTTTTTGTTGAAATTATTCTTGCTAATTTAAAAGATAGTCTAGTCATCCAGCTTATTGTATTAATCACTGTACTTTCAAACTTCCCTTTAACTGGAAATACAGTCTGTATTATTTGCAGGTCGATTATGAGGCCACTAGCTGCAAGAGAGTGATGTGAAGTTCAGAAAATGTTCCCACACTAGTTGTGTGCTGTGAAAGAACTTTTTTTATATATCACCTCAGCAGTTTTTGGTCGCCTCAAGGTGTTGTAAAGTCATTCTCCCATTCTAAGAAGGATTACCAACTCCACTTGACTTTGAAGCTCGAAGATTTCCAAAACACGGTTTGACTTCAAGGCTTCTCTGCGAGTTGAGGGGATTTTAATGAGGGGATTTTCAGTTTGACCAGCTATGCAAGACTTGAGTCATAGATGGTCGGCTCCCATAATCAGGCCATCTAGCACACTTTTATATCTGGAGTGCTATACTGGCTCCTTCACTCTCATGGGATAGATACTGCACAGCACTCAGGGGGTGCTGTGTTTCATTGCGCCTCACATACAGGAAAGTGATGCACCTAAAGTGTGGGTTGGTGCACATGGTAATATAGGCTGACGGAATGAGTCAGTGATTAGCACTGTTGACCTCAGGTTCAATCCCATATGCATGTGCAGATTGCATGTTAAGCCCGGACTTTCAGTTTATGCAAATCAAGTGGAGACTTTTAGCTCACCATTAATACGAATGAAATGAAAGTTTCCAGCTCTCCACCCAATGCATGCTGAGATTATCAAGGCCTGAAGCGGATGAAAGAAATAGTTTGACATTTTGGAAAGTACACATATTTGATTTAGAGTTAGATGAAAAGAACAATACTACTCTCATGTGTGGACACAAAATATGAAGCTAAAGCTAGCAGGTAATTAGCTTAGATTTGCAGAAAGACTGGAAACAGGGTCAAACAGCTAGCCTGGCTCTGTCCAAAATGTGAAAATCTGCCTACCAGCACCTCTAAAGTTAACTAATTAACATATCAACCAAACTGTTAAAACAACAATTTGCTGGAACTCTTAGTTGGGAGGCGCTGGTAGGAGGCTTTTGCTATCTATGGACAGAACCAGGCTAGCTGTTTCCCCCTGTTTCCAGTCTTTATGCTAAGCTAAGTTAATTGCCTGCCAGCTTTAGCTTCATATTTTGACAGACATGAGAATAGTATCTTCTCATCTAACCTTTGGCAAGAAAACAAATAAATGTATTAGGTCAAACTATTGTTTTAAGACAATAAATTAATTCATGACTTCCTACACTTGTGCTCTTTGTTTCTCTGACTCTCTGTTGAACCTTTCCCTTAAACAACCTTCTACTTTAAACATCAACTGAATCATTAAACTCCCTGTATTCAAGTCAGCTGACAAACTGAGCCCTGCATCCACTTCATGTGAGAGCAAAGCAGTAGGCGACTCAGACCTGGCTTTCATTATATTTTTTGCTAAATGCACCACAACAGACACATGAAGAACACAGACGAGTTGGCACGCAGCTGAGCTCTGACTGACGTCACCTAATGATGCATACTGTAGGTCCATGTAAAGCTCCGCAGTTAACTACCACTGTTGTATCAGACCAGAAAATGGAGGACAGATGCTGACATGAGCATGAATGATACCACCTGTGAAACGTCTCTTTCCTGTCTCTGTATTGTTTCAGTGGAGGATGGAAAGACCTTTGGTGTGTGAGACAGCCAGTTTTTGACTGGCAAGTAGAAAAGGGTTAGAGGATTAAAGAGGGAAGGAAAGAGACAGACTGAGAAAGTGAGTAATACACAGAAAATCTTTCAATGTTGAATGATGATTTTTTTTTTAAATCTCCATAAATGAATAATAGAACAGCTCCTTTTCAAGTTTATTTATTTATTTTTGGTTGTCCCCAAATGAGCGGATTGGCTTTCAAACTAATTTCTTTTACTGATCATCTGGTCTGTCAGTTACATATCTGTCTCTCTTAATATGTTTTTTTTTTTCATTTTAGCCACTTATAAGTAACACATTTTACCATTTGTAGCTTGTTTTTAAGGTGCACATCCCATCAGATATATTCTGGAGTAAAAGTAGTAGTACCCAGATCACTACTAATGACACAAACACACACACACACACACACACACACACACAAAGTAATGGGTGATATTTTTGTGTATTTTTTCTTTAATCATAGTACCTTGTGCCACTCAAACACAGGCAATAATGTTAACAATGTTATTGAGCTCAAACTGAAAAATTAGACTTCTTATTGCAACTGGATACGTACGAACATTATTGCCAGAGTAAAGGTAATACTGTATTAATAGTGCATAAAAATGAATAAAATAAGGTTAATTAAATCCTTAGACAGCACAAAATAGGATGGAATATGAAAACTGATTCTGTCTTAACTACACTAAACAAGGTTTATATGAGGTTTCTACAGTTTGTTCCAGAGGGTTCCGAGTTTGCATACCTGGGAAATCATCAAAACGATTACAATAGGAACACTTGCTTTAGGAATTCAAGAATAATTTCAAAACCCAACATCACTAATGAAACTAAAGAAAAATTTACTAAATCTTAGATGGCACAGAATAAGTTACATAGAATAAAAATTAAACAAATATAGCAATTAACTCAAGGTGAGTGGAAATGGATTGAAGTAGGAATAAAAAAGGGAGCAAGAGAGACAGAGAGTGGGTACATTGTGCTGTAGAAGGGTTGGGTCTTCTCGGTCAGAGCAGAGAGAGAAGCACTGCTCAGATCAGCTCCGAGGCTGACAGCACTCTGACAGGGATAAGAGGACTGCCTGTAAATAATAGGGGTTCAAACCTGGGGCACCTTGCTCCTTTTCAAAGTGCTCATTTCTCATCTATCACTCTTTCCCTATCTCTCTTCTCTCTGTAGCCTATGGGGCCTAATTCTCATAGAGTTTTCAGTGATTATTTCATCAGCAGACCTGTGACATGAGAGGTCCAGCATAACTGAAATAAAAAACATTTTCCATATGGATGAAAAGCAGTGTAAAGTGGAATTCTTTTGGCCCTCGTGTGCGTCATCTCAAAGAGAAACATTCAAATTTCCAGGAAAATGAAAGGAAAGCAAAGTAGCAGACTTTGAGAAAGATTACATCATTGATTTAAACTGAACATCTGTGGGCCAGACACAGCCCCAGCCATAAAATAGGCACTGCAGGTAGGAGCTAAGCGACATGTAGGGTGTATGTTTTAAGCAAATCATTGTTTCAAGAATTTTGTGTGCAGTTCAGATAATTCTTAATACAGCTACAGCTGAGTCGTCAGAGGTAGAGGAAGTGTGGCCTTCAAGTGCGTAAAGATGAGATCAGATCAGATGAGGTGAGATAGGATGAGATGCTGTTAATTGAAACATCAGCGACTCTTTGGGGCTCGATTGGAGAATAACAATCTCAAATCAGCAATACTCATTAAAGCAACAAGCAGACATTAAGGTGCAGATTGCAATTCGGGGCAATGCATACAATACAGTTAACAAAGTAGAAGAAGTAGCATCTTTGGCTCCGATTTTACAGTTATATCATACAAGGGGCCGTCTAAACCAAATGTACAACTTGTGCAAGACCATCAGTCCACAATCAAGCCCACTGTGACATTGTGATCTGAATGATGCTGTGTATGGTGCAGATTTGCATCCAATGTACACATTAAATTTCCCCATATGTAGCCTACTGTTTAAAGAGTTATTATAATTTGAAGGAAGAGGGAATTTTTCCTAAAAAGAAATTAACTCAGGAAATACCCACTTGATGTGAATAACTGAGACTTCTGAAGACTGCATATTAGCTTGATTTGTGAATGTATTTTTGCACAGAATGAGGACTGTGGATTTTGTCCTCCATCTCAGGGACAGCATGGAGAGGAGCCACCAATAACTATTTTAATGTAGGCTACATATAGGCACGTGAGTGTTGTTTTAAGATAGACTCAAAACAAATCTGGAGCTGTCCTTCAATCATGAAGCAACAGTAACTCAAGTGTCAAAGGGACCTCTGCTTGGCCCTGAGTGTCTCTGGGTTTCAGACACGCCCAAACCACCGGGGCTGCCAGTGCTCTGAGGAGGAGGATCGGGTGAGAGTGGAGCGGAGGAGACGAAACCGTCCCCTGTCAGAAGTATGCGGGGCTCGTTCTTTCAGACCTTACGTCAGTCCGGACTCTTCAACAGGCTGTCAGCCCCGGTCCGGAGGCAGACAGAGGTGCACGGAGATGACAGCGACGGGACAAGGATGTAGCGCATCTGAGGAGAGCGGCGTGTTGAGCGTTTAAAACGGGACTCATTCTGGATTCAATGCATTTGCGGTTCCTCACCAGTGATGAGTTGGCTCCTGTTGTGGATTCTAACTGCAGCCGGGATTCAACAGGTAGGATGGAGGATAGAATTAAAACAAATAAAAATAATTCTTTAATGTGCAAGCTACTAATCTCAGGAAGCAGAGGAGCAGTGAGGTAAATTCACATTATTCTGAAAATACGCATCTTTATTGGCCATTTAATAGTATCAGTGTCCCTAGTTACACCACGAAAAGATACTACTTCCTAGAGTATGTTTCAGTATGTTTGCAGTACTTCACAGTAGGCCTAGGTTTTAGTGACTGAAATGAGCTGGCGTTTCCTGTGAACTACTGCTTCATGTTTAATCAAAGTGACCCTATGACCTTGTTTTGATTAGCTGTTTTTCCTCCTGTTGGAGCCTCATAGATATCATCCTACCGATAGCACATCCTTCCACGAAGGCTATTAAACCCTATCCATTGTTACTCATAAGGTTATCTGCAGATGTGGCCTCAAAAGATATGTCTCTGGTGATGGAAAGTTTCCTTGACTTGGGACAGGGTTAGCTTGACTGAATAGATTGACTGACCTGAACCCCATTTATCCCTGTCTGATATCCCTGAAGAGAATCATTTTTTTGCCCTTAAACGTCCCGGGGCTAAACCAGCATTGTGAGATCCTGGCAGCTGCCTCACTGCAGCTTCACTTTCCATCGTTTGTTATGTTTTAGTGCCACCTCATGGTTATATAGGAAACAGCTTTTTTAAATGGCTTAATTAATGATTTTCTGTATCCTCTGTTTCCACAAACCCCAATTATCAATCTTTCAGTCAGCTTTAGGAAACTGGATTCTTCAGTAAAAGTAAAAAAACTGTGTTGGTGTTAAAATATGTTGGATTATTCTAATAGTCTTTATTTTTGTTCAAATAAGTTTTAAAGCCATTTGCAGCTGGAAAGGTAATTAATGTAGTAACTGTTATTATTATAATTTTGGCTGATAATGTAATGTAGTAATGCAATTTATCACAATCTTCTTACTTTACAAGCATCTTTTGAAGCCCCATGGGAGTTTTGGAAAAAGTGTTATTTTTCTTATGTTTTCCCACTTCTCTGAGAAAGGATTTGCTATGCACATGCTTCTAGAGGTCAAATAATCTGACGAGAAGCTGACAGGAGGTAAAAGATCAAGGAGGGTCATCAGTCCTTGTTATTTTTTACAACAGAGAGAAAACACTGTTTTCATTAACTGGCCATCACCAAAATATGACAGCTATTTGGGGTCACACTGGAGAACAATCAAATAGATGATTGAAGGGGTGTGTGACAAATATTCAAGACCAAATTCATAAAAATCTGAATATTTGGAGATCACCAAATTATTTGAGCGTCTTTCTCTGCTTGTAGTCTTTGCTGAAGTTTTCTTAAATATCTGTTTCTCTAATTCTTTTAGTGCCTAGTGCTGAGAGTGATTAAATACTTTTTAAATAAATTATGCTGAATTTATTCAGCAAAGATGAATGATTTCATGATAATGAGTGCATTAGGCTTACTCCATGTTTTCATAATTACCTTATGAAAAACCCCTCTCTCTCTCTGCACTCCTTTCTTTGCTAGAGTGATGGACAGGTTTTGAGCTGCATTTGTTTTTTTCCTTCTCTGTAAATTAGCCTGATAGCTGTGGGCTAAATTAACTCTTCTGAGGAATGGCTTAGTGGCACGGCAGTGATTAAAACTCATTTATCTGCATTAGCTTTCTACACAGTGCATAGCAGTTATTAATATGGCTGTAATTCCATTGAAGTGCCGAGAACCAGCTCAGGGATATGACATAGGGCACAGCCTGCATAAGATGATTAAACATGTTTCCTCACAAATAACTGCAGATTAAGTGTGTATGCATGTATGTTTGCGTATGTGTGTCTTTCACGGATCAGAAGCTCCTTACTGAAGTGCACTGCTCTGCTGTTCCAAGAATATGGATGAAATTATGATTTATGAGTATACAGACAATATTGGACCTCCAATGCATTGTCTGGGTCCATGTTTAAACCAGTCAACAGGTTGGCAATTATGATGGACATTGTGTCTGCTACAGCTTAAATGTGTGTCATTCATAGAATTTAATTTTGGCCTTTAAAATGTGATATTTGTTCTCAGAACATTTCCTCTGCTGAGACTTATGCATCCACCGTCCAAAACTAACCTCCAAGTGCTAGGCTGTTAATGTGGCTTATGTGGCCTGTTTCAGTGACAACATCTGCTTTTAAGAGCTGCAGAGCTCTTTACTGTGTGATCTTGGCTTCACAGAGCAGCTTGTAAGAGTCAAAACACACTAAGGGGGAGACGTTGATTAACTTTCATTGGCAGGATTTTGTAGCAGTTCAGCACAGTTGCAGATTTTAAATATGATGATGGAATTAAGCACATACAAGACTAGACGTTGTAATTGATTTAAT
Source organism: Coreoperca whiteheadi (assembly GCA_011952105.1). NCBI lineage: Eukaryota > Metazoa > Chordata > Actinopteri > Centrarchiformes > Sinipercidae > Coreoperca > Coreoperca whiteheadi. The sequence goes on from CM022477.1 coordinate 15,037,058, forward strand.
GAGATTATCACTGCTGGGTGTTTAGTTCATTTTTATAGTCTTATTTGATTTGTTGCACAGCATGACCAGACGTTAGCAGGCTGCCATGTATTTCACCCATGTAGGCACAGCAGAGGTGTTTCTGATACAGGGTTACCAAAGAGGGCTGGATATGAAATAAATCAGGATTAAGAATATTAAGAATATTGCCTCGCCACAGGGGGTCAAATATTTTTCATGCAATAAAAGATTGCATTTTGTACAAACAGACAAAGTGTAGCCACTGAAGCCTATGACTTTGTGTGACCACAGCTAGTAATGTATTTTCAGTGTAATGAAGGTTCATCCATGATGTTACAGTTATTAATTAACTGCATAGTGAGGAGGGAATTGGTCATACTCTGAACAAAAACACTATATTTTAGTGAAATGGCTACAAATATGAACTGCACATCATGCTGCACTAAACTGCACTTACTTGTAAGAAAGTTGTTGTTGAGCTGATCTTTTAGGCTTAATTTGACCACTTTCTTCTCTCCAGGCCCACTCCCAGAATTCCACTGCCATGCCGCCTGCCACAGCCGTCACATCCCCAGCTGCGGACCTGTACAACCGGACGCAGTACTGTAAGTGGCCCTGTGAGTGTCCCAGGGTCACGCCTACCTGTCCGCCGGGCGTGAGCCTCCTCATGGACGGCTGTGACTGCTGCAAGACCTGCGCCCGGCAGGTGGGAGAGGTGTGCAACGAGGCAGACACATGCGACTACCACAAGGGACTGTACTGTGACTACAGCTCGGACAAGCCTAGGTACGAAAAAGGAGTGTGTGCATGTAAGTGTCACTCACCAAAGCCGACAAAACAAACAACAGTTTTCACACAGCAGGAAAGATTGGATTTGAGTAGAGGAGGTTTTTGCTGCCATCAGCAGTGGTTGTCGTAGTAACAACACAGGTGTCACTGGACCTGAATACTGATGCATTTTAATGTTGTCTGCTTGATACCACAGGCAGCAGGATGCATGCAGTCTTTCACCTTCTCTGATTTTTGTTTGTTATTTTAGCAGTTTGTTGCATGAGGCCTTTTGACACAGATACAGTGACAACAGTTGCACATCCACAAATGTGATGTGGTTCATATTAAAAACCACATATGGAAGTGACTTGTTGACATCAAAAGCTGAGTAGAGTTTTGGGGGCGTTTACACATGGGAAGTAATATCCAGGTCCTGCAAAACAAGATTTTAATATTAATAATATTCTTATTATGCTCCACTTGCCACAGATTTAGCCATAACCTTAGCTCAAAATTATGCCTAAATCTAATTCAGACATTCCATAGGTTTCACTTTTCACACTAAACTATGGAATTTTGGGTTGTACATTACAATATAGTCACTTGTGGAAAAAAAGCAAAGTTTGTGGTTTAACCTGTAATCATGTGATCATAATACAATATGTTTAAAGCAGTAAATCAATAGATCAGTTTTATTTTCCTGTCATGTATTTTACAGTTGATCATTTAGAGCATCTCTGTCATTTTTGTGGATGCAGTTAAGGTTTTGTAGGTAAAGTTATTTTCTGTCTGTTCTGTCAGACTGACTATTGCTGCTCATGCTAACTACTCAGGTTTTTACTGACTCCACACAAACTGTGGTGAAGAAAGTTTGTTTGACACTGATATTTGCACAATGGCTAATGAAAAAAGTTTCATTAACTGGTTCGAGGATTTGATTTCTATTGTGTGATGTCAGCCTGCAGAAAGTGGCAATCCAGAATATAATTTATCCTACAATGTCACAGATTGTTACTTCTAAGAATATTTTCATTCATAACAATCGGTATTATAAATGCAAAGACATTTATATAGCTTTCAGTTTGCAGTTTGCCTTGCATGTCTCTATAATATGTGATTGATTGTCATTCCTCTCTGCCAGATATGGTGGGAACTGGCTGTGAGCATGATGGTGTGATCTACCGTAACGGGCAGAGCTTCAAGCCCAGCTGTAAATACCAGTGTGTGTGTGTGAACGGTGCCATCGGCTGCGTGGCGCTGTGCACAGAGTCCCAGCCTCCGCGTGTGTGGTGCCAAACCCCACGCCGGGTCAAAGTCCGGGGACAGTGCTGTGAGCAATGGATCTGTGATGAACCCAGAAGAGGCCGCAAGACGGCGCCGCGACACGCAGTAGAGGGTAGGACGCCTTGAATATATATGCTGGAGGGGGGTGGGCTTTATTTTGCAAACTCTCCTTGAATTTTTTTTCTGATCTCAATGGCACCTTCCAAATCCCCTCATTTCATTCCAGCTCACTGACATGCAAGACAGTTCACGGTTGAGTCGAAAAACAAGAAGGCAAGCCAAATCAAAAGAAATGCTTCAAGTATTGTAAGAGAACACAAAAACTAGGGAATGCAAGGAAATAAACTAGGGAATGATTTTTATTTTTCATTTTCATTGCTTTATAAGCATGGTTACATGCATGGCTTTTTAAAGGACTTCTGTGATCAGGAGGATATAGTTAATTTTGTTCATGAGTAGATGATATAAACGGTACTATATACAGTTAAATGTATTTTACATATAAACAAACCAGTTGTAAGAGGCCAAAACTCCTTGATGGTCTGTTATTGCCTTCATATGGTTTCAACTCTTTGGATATTTCTGATAATAAATTAGTGCTAATTTACAAGTACATATTTTATAGATGAAAGAATTTATTTATTTTTGTTCAATTGTGCATTGATATGATTGAATATGATAAATAACATAGCAGCATTTTAAATTGGTAGTCAAATGTTTGTAGTTGTGTGAGTACAGTCTGTAGTCCAGGAGGATCATGAGGTTTGGGTGTGTGTGCAGGGACAGACCAATCCTTTCCTGTGGAAGTCCTCGCAATGTTTTTGGGTCATTTCCAATTTCCAGTCATTTAGTGCAGCAGCGCTGCGGAGGGAACAATGTGAACGAAGATCTCTTTGTGTTGCTTAAGGACACACTAATCAGATCCAGATTACTAGGCAAACACAATTTAATTGTGATTAAAAACAGAGACAGTAGAAGGTTTAAACTGTTTTCAGGGCTTTTCTTTGTTGTCAGTTAAAATCATTATGTTAATTTCATGCATTAGTTCTTTTTTTTTGTTAAAATATCTGAAAGTTGGCATGACTCAAAGTTTTGAAAAGACCCAAGATGTATCGGTGTGTATCAAAAATGAACTGTGATATTTGAAGCAGTTTGTACATATGATCTATTTACCTCACTTCGCTATGTTGATCCAGCTTCCCCAGCTGAGACCAGGAGCTGGCACAATAACTGCATTGCCCAGACTACCTCATGGAGCCCCTGCTCAAAGACCTGTGGCCGCGGCCTGTCCATGAGGATCTCTAATGCCAACGAGCAGTGTGAGCTGGTTAAAGAGTCTCGCCTTTGCAACCTGCGGCCCTGTGAGGTTGACATCACCAAACACATCAAGGTAGTAATTTTGTTAAATATCTAAAACAGACAAACAATGGTTGCATAATTAAACTGGGTGTTTAAAAGGTTCCCAGACTTTACAGACTTTCTATTCTCTTCCTCCATCAGCCGGGAAAGAAATGTCTGAACATCTACCGAGAAGAACAGCCCTCAAACCTCACCATCTCTGGCTGCACCAGCAAGAAGCAGTACAGGCCCAAATACTGCGGCGTCTGCACAGACGAACGCTGCTGCATCCCCTACAAGTCCAAAACCATCGACGTAGATTTCGAGTGTCCTAACGGGACGGGATTCACCTGGAAGATGATGTGGGTCCAGGCCTGCTTCTGCAACCTCAGCTGCAAAAACCCCAACGACATCTTCTCCGAGCTGGAGAGTTACTATGGTTACCCAGAAGTCATGAACTAACAGGTGTCAACCATGTTCTCTGCCTATGGGAACTTCCGGACTTTCTTCTGGCTTATTTTTCTAATGCAGTGTTTTGTATTTGTAATGTGTTTGATTATGTACAAGGGATTTTCTTATGGTCTTTTTTCCTATTGGAAAAATCTGTAAATATGAAATATATTTTGTGTCTCCAGAATGGATTCATAAAGCATGATGTGTCTTTGAAGAATATTTATGGAACTGCTTTTCAAATGAAAAAAATATTCAGCAAGTGAGTGTGAAATATTGAAGGCTTAATTTATTTATGTAGCTTTTTGCATACATAATAACACATGTAACATTGTCTGTCTTTAAACTAACAAGTCAACTTCGATAATAAGGCTTTGCTGTCTATATTTTCCTTTATATTTCATGGAATTGACTTGATGATAAATGTTAAAAAGGCAGAAATGGACTGAGATGCCAAAGACGAAGCCTTATTTAAGGACCACATGTTTAAATATGCAATGATGACAGGATCAGGGAAGATCAGTTACAAGTTTTTTATTGTCAATTTTTAATAAATACAAACTGTTATGTCATTTTAAGCTTTTCTACAGAATTAGACGGTTGTGCATGGCATCTTTACAAAGCTGTGTATGTGTCCTACAAACCAAAATGTTCTGTAGTGCAAGTAAAATGGAGTAGAAGGTGTAAGTTCTATGGCTATCCTCATGTTAACATGTGGACCGATCACTTCACTCACCAAAAAATCCACAACCACATAGGAGCATCACATCTATAAAGTGAACAATTCCATGGCACATCTTTGTTCCATTGTGCTTGATTGTATAGAAATCATCATAAAAAAACAAAAAAAACAAAAGATACAAACTTTTTTGTCTGAAGCCATGATCCATTAATAAAGCTTTTGAATTTGTGTTTCAGAATGTGTTTTGATTAATGACAAAGCATATAATCTCATCGGAATGAACTAAAAATGATCATTTGATTCCTGAAAAAAAATTTCACCAGTGAATAAATGTATAATTGTTAAAATAACAGAATGTTTTGAAAAAACTCAAGGATAAAGGACATTGGCAAGATGAAACAATATTATTTGCTGTACATGATATACTTGTCTGTCCCTTAATTTTTAAAGTTAAACAGCAACTTGTGAAGCAAACTGCCTTACTTTACCAAGTGCCCCCCCATTTTCTCTCCACATCTACAAGTCTGCTCCTACGTACAAACGACAACATGTCAAACATGGAAAATACAGAATAAATGATCAGACAATTACAGTGAGATCAGAAAACAGTCATTTACAGTCAGGTATATTTGAGAAAGCTGTGTCAATATGGTAAAAATGGATAAAAACAGGGTGAGGGAATGCAGAAATGGAAATTAAACATTTTTTATATGTATGAGAGATTATGAGCGATACATGTACAAACTGGTGTACTGGTAGCCACAGCTTTCGCCGACATTCTCTGCTTTGGTGTCCCCAGATGCTGCGTTGCCTCTAACTACACACTCACCTGACCAAGGAGCTCAGGAGCATTTTCTGTTCAGATATGTCTGAGTCCCTCACAATGACAAAACAGGCATACAGTTGACCCTGACCTCCCACTCAAAAGACATCTTATTTTCAAATTGGGTCATCTAATCTGCACTCAACAGTCTGCAAGTGAGTGTCCATTGTGCGTTTTTACAAGTCCAGGTATGCTATCTTAGTTTCCCTCTCCACATCAGTGTGTATGTGCGTAGGAATGTGTGTGTCTGTGTGTCAGTTAGAGGCAGCGCAGCACAATCTGAAGGGACCTTGAAAGGTGTGGGTGTCTGGAGAGTGGAGGTTCACTTAGCAGGACACTTCGGTGGACTTGGGCATGGCTTGGTCCACGTTGCTGTTGGCCGCGCCGTCCATGGAGCCGTCTGTGTGGGAGCGACCACGCTGGTTCTCGGCCGTGTGGCTGCGGCTGCGGCTGCCCTCGTTGGTGTGCGAACGGGAGCGGTTTCCCTCGCTGGTGTGGGAGCGGGAGCGGTTGCCGTCGAAGGAGGTGACGCTGGAGCCGGAGGCAGTGCGGGAGCGGACCAGGCGGGTCATGCTGGCAGAGGGCACTGAGGAGAGAGGAGGAGGATTTAGTAAATGCACAGCTTTGACTGAAGGTTATTCTAATGCTACTCTGAACCAGTGGAGGAAAGAAAAAGAAAGTACATTTCTGAGGTACTTGTACTTTACTTGACTATTTTAATTTCATGTTACTCTGTACCTCTACTCCACAACATTTCAGAAGGAAATTATAATTAGACTTTTTACTCGACGGCATACATCTGAGCGCTATAGTCACTTGTTACTTTGCAGATTAAGGTTTAAAAATATATAATGAGCATACAAAATACAATTTATTGTTATACAGTAAATTAAACCACCCAACAGGATATGTAATAGCTAGAATCAGTTCCACCTTGACCAACTACAACATTAAAGTGTGTGTGTGTGTGTGTGTGAGACACAGGCCATTTTACCTGAATAGTGGGTAATTTAACTTTTATAATATAAGTAAATTTCACTGATTATACCTAAGTGCTTTTTCTTAGCTGTAGTTTTTAATGCAAGTCTTTTACTTGAGTGGTACTACTTTAAGTTAACTAAAGAATCTGAATACTTCTTCTCCAAACTCTGTAGTACAATTAACAAGTGAAGTTCACCTGAGTTCAAGTTACACCCCCAGTGAGTCATTTATTAACCAACACCAAAGGGTGAGGAGGATTGTGTGAACTGTGAGGCCAAAGATCTTCACCACAAGGTGGCAGAAAATCCCATCTTTTGCAGGGTGTTGTACAGAATTGTCTGTTGGTAGTGGCAAATGTAACCTCAACATTCCTGAGAAGTGCAGATCAAAGTAAAAAAATACTGCATGTCTTGAGTACTTACTGTATCCCATGCCCTGAATGAAGTACTTGAAAGCTTCAGTCAGTTTGCCTGGCTGCATAGAAGGAAAACACAAGGAGGGAGATAATTAGTCCTCTTGTCAATAATTATCACACTTGTTTATACATCACTGACAGACTCAATCTCTCATCCAGCTCACTGCTCAGGGTCTGAGATATGACAGCTGCTATGAGCAGGTGCTGTGCAGGGTGGAGGATTACAACCTGACAACTGTGGTTCATGTCTGCTACTTGCTAATGCTCTTAAGTGTAACCTTCTTATGCCATCCACTCGTCCACCTGACCCTCTGCGCCGATTATCTACAACATTAACAGTGTCTCGCAAACACAGGCATACCCACCTGGTCAACCTGGGGCATGCCTCCACAGTCAGCCATCTGGAGAAAGGAAGGAAAACACAAAAGAGGCCATTAGTATTTAGCATGTTGGTGCTTGTATTTTCATAAAGCAGTGGACACACGCCATTACCCCCCCATTACTTTCGACATGTGTCCCATTTTGAAAAGGCCGAACACCTTATCCCTGCTACCTCCAATCCATGTTTCTCTAGAACCTTAACCGTTAACTGCAATAATTGGCACCCATTGTAGCCCTAACAGCCATTTGGTTTCAGTTGTGGATCATAAAAGATTGCCATAGGCCAACATAAGTAGGTCAGCTGCTGCAGATTGTGTCCTCAGAGGGGGCGTGCATACGCATCCAGCCTTCAAATCCCTGGTTAATATGTCACTAGGTAAATGCTGAGCCACTGGAATCTTATCAGCCAATGCGTTTCCATCAAGGCTATTACAATCTGAATGAGTATGTGAGACAGGAGGCAGAGGAGAGGGCTGGACAGAGGGAGAGAAACAGGCCTTTACCTTCAGCAGGGTAGTCTTTGTCGGGTCCAACTTGGTGTTGCACTCAACCTGTGGGTACAAATAAAATTAGCATGTATTTTGCATGATTAGTGATCATATTTTGCAGGTTGAATATATAAACTGCGACTAAGATAATGCATTTAAAACAAGGTTTTCACAGGTTATGACTAATCAATGCTAACAGATCAGTAACACTATTTGGGGGATTTGGGGCACCTCCCCGCAGCTGAAAGCGGTAACAGTCACACAAGTCGCTTACCTTTAACAGATTAGAACTATTCACGTCCCTTGATTTCTGTTTCCAACTTTGTTCAGGCCTAACTCAAGTTAAACTGTTTTCCTTAAGTGTTAAATCTTACACACCTCTTGGGCTTAAACAGATGACTGAATTGAATGGAAAACACGTATTGCAAGTTAGCTGGGTTAACGGTAGTGGGGAATCTAATCATTAGCATTAGAGCTTTGTTTTTAAATGGCTGTGAGAAAGTCAGAGATTGTGCCTCAACTCACCACAGCCTCCACAGCAGGGGAGCTGTCGCCAACCACCAGCAGAGAAGGGCACCTGGATAAGGAAAAAAACATAACATTCAATTACAAATCAGGGTTGGTGAAATATTATATTTAACATAATAATGTGATTTAAATAAAATATGCAGCAGGTGATATGTGATTGTTGCTTGATGACAACTTACTTGAGGGTTCTGATACTGCCTCCAGGGACCGGCCTTTCAATTTCCAAATCCCTCCGACTGTAAAAAACAACATATTACAAATTCAGTGACTTATTGTATTTCTAACCCTGGAATGCCTAGTTAAAAATGTATTCTACTACCTGTGAAAGTCACATGTCGACTAATTTTTATTTGTTTTCTTTACCTTTCATAGGACTTGACAAAGAGGTGCAGGTTAAACTGGTTCATGTCATTTAGGATGTGGTGGCGGTATGTTCCTATCAGGTCATGGTTGTTGTGGATCTCCTCCTGTGGTGACCACACACAAAAGCTGTTTAACTCACAGAGACCTAAAGACCTAGAAAAGGTAGTTAACAGGGACAATGCCCTAGACCAGTGTAGTGAGATTTAGGTAAAAATCATTAGAAACTCAAAGACAATCTGAATCTGTACCTTTCCAAAGAGGTGGGTTATGATCAAGTCAGGCATGGCATGAGTCCAGCCACTGATCTGAAATAAGATTTTTTTTTTTAATTCTCAGTTTCTAGTTAGCTTCTGGTGAGGTTTCATGTTTCAGACAATTATTCAAAAGGTGCTATATGAGTATATTTTTGCACTATTAATGTGGGTTTGTGCATGTTACCTTGTGTGCAGCCCAGTCCATCCATCCCTCAGCACACGGGTTGATATTGATGAGCAACAGGCCCTCTACCATGTCTGGGTAGTCCAGCTAAAACACATGCAACATGAAATTTGTGATTTATTACTGTAACACACAATGATTTTAGAATTGCACTTCTGTGTTACCTGTCTGTAACTCACTGTTATTGCTGCTTATCTTGGCCAGGATAGGCTCTTAATGATAAAAAAAGCTTTCCTGGTCAAATACATTTAAAAAAATGTATTTAATTTTTTTAAATTGCGCAATTATGCACACTTGATTTAGTTACAGAGAGGGCTGCAGCGAGGAGTTAAAAGTTGTATCTCTGTCAGCCTTTTATCCACTGAGTGAGACTTCTTACTGAGCAGTGTTAGTGTTGAGCTGATCTGGAACATTCCTGAGGCTCAGCAGGCTCAAGCAATAAACAGCGTTATATTGCCAAAATCAGCAGAAGAAACACATTAGCTGGCTCTGCTAATCCTAAAATGATTAAAACTCATAATTATTGAGCCTGATTGAGAGTTGAAGGGGAAACCTACAGCAAATCTGGTCAGAATGTAGGCCCCAGCTCCAATGCCCATTCCAATAACACTCTTCAGCCTGCGGTCAAACATATATGGATACTGTTAGAACAACAGGTTAGAAGAAATCTTAAATTTGAGTGTAAAAGTCAAATTTAAGATGTGCAGCTCAACTTACCCAAAGTGCTTCAAGACCAGAGGTAGGGTCTCAGAGAGTTGGTCCATAGAAGGGTACTCATATCTGGAAAACAAAGAACATATTATTACAAACCTTTAGTTAACAATAACCATTGTCAAATCACTGGTCTATATTGCTCCTTGTTGTTCATATCAGCCTGTAATAGCCATCTGTGTTTCATATTATGTACAGTTCAGGTAGTGTTAACATAAGGCTAAGTCCCACCACCAAAGCAGAGATTAGGCTGAACGAGATAAACACCGGTCCCTACAAAACACTTGTCAAATTAGGTCGTCTTAAGTACATCCGCAGTGATCTACTTCTCGAGTTAAAGGTCACAGATTTCTTGACATACATTAAGTGCCAGTGTGTGTGTGTGTGTGTGTCTGGCTCACCCAGTGGAAAAAGTGTTCGCTCCCTCATGCTGCCCAGGGGCATCAACGTGACACACAGCAAAGTGCTGCATGATCTCTGACATGTCCTCATGGTTGAAGAGTGTGTTCCAGCAGGTTTTGTCTGGAAAAAGGAGGTAGAGGTGATCCTTGGCTGATAAGCAAAAACGACCTCAAGTAACCTGAGAATAAGTCTAAGAGTTGCAGGGTTTGTTTTTGTGTAACATGCAGGTGTTGTGCCTCATCGTCTTGTGACACAAAATAAAAATCTATCAGAAAGCTTGGAAGAGTTTAGATACTGTAATGTAATAGACTTAACAATATAAAGTTAGCCTGGTGAACCTAATCTAAACCCACGTGGTACGGTAATTCAAAACACCCCAGGCATTAGACAACAGATGTTTCGACTTGGTAGAGCTGAATAAGGAGCCAGGCTTACGGTTCAGTCCAATGTCATGGATAGTGAGGATGACTGGTCTGTCACCCTTGGGAACTCCCTTCATTGTACAGTGGATTCGCCCATGAGGAGTCTCCACATCATGCTCCTGTAGGTGCAAAAAAAGACCAAACTTAGAATAAAATGTGTGGAAACATTTTTAACAAATTTCAAAGAAAACACATCAAGGAATTCAAATTTAAGCTCAAAAAGAAGAGAAAAATGTTGCAGCTCAACATTATGTCCAGCAACAGCGTGATCTTTCAAAAACTGAATATATTTACACCACTGCCATCGCAATTAACCACAGGATCTTCAATCTTGCATTTCAGTTTGCAATGATCATCTAGTGGTTGAAATTTTCTTAACACCATCAAAATTGAAAGCTTTTTCTTTAAATTATTAAAACTACTCTACAACCAAACTAAAAAAAACAGCCAAACCATTTTAAAGATTGTCCTGTTATTAATTGTTCATTCCTTCCATGAAGCCACAAAACACAAATATAAAATGATTCTCTATTTAGACACCTGTTCAACAACTCCAACAGCAGGAAGCACAGTCCAACAAATCCACTGGAAACTACTCAGCGCAAACATTTCAATAAAGCCTTTAGTCTACTCACGCTGACTTCAATCTCAGCAACAATCATTTCCACATCGGAATCCTCCAGAACCATTTTTGCAGTCGAGGAGTTCAACGCTGCTCGCTACTGTGTAGTCGCAGTGGCTCCCTGAGCTATAGATCCAAATGTTGGTAAGCTTCTGAGGTTGTTTAGCCCTGCTCTGAGAGCTGCGTTTTATACCCCCGCTGCTTACCAGTTGGCCTAAGCTCCCGGCCTCCCATGGTGCCTTGCAGGCTGGTCAAAACAAGCTAACTCTAGATGAAGAGATCCGTAAATTGGATCAGCCAATGTCAGACAGAGGGGCATTGGCTACTGGGTTGACATGAGTAAGTATGGGTGTGTGATCAGTGGGAAAACATGTTGAATTAATGAAGGGAAGACAACAGTCATTATTCAGTAATATTTGGGGAAAACATTTCCAAAATAATGACTGAAACTAAAATCTTATTTTTAGCAGTAAACTGTCTCTTAAGGGTATAAAGAACTAAACAAAGACTTTTGATGACTGCCATAAACATTTCCTGAAAATACACCACAAACAGTCAGTGACAGAATAAATGCTGTTAATTCTCAAGATTATTTCAATGAAGTGGTTTGCAATCATAAATATTGCCGCAAATTACAAGAATAATGTCAATTTTATTTCAAGGTGGAATTGCCCTGATAAATTTGTATTTGAAGAAATTTATTCCAAAATTGGCAAATTCCTATTGCTTTCATATAATGGCACATTATGTTATTATGGGAAAAAAAATACTTGTATACAGCCGTAAATTTCTGTATTTTCACCCAAATAACATTTTGAAATCAAACTGTTTGTGTGTAGATTGAATCATAAAAAAACACCACTCTCCATGGTGACCTGACCTGCAGGTCTAGCACACTGCTCAAGATGACCTATTGGGTAGTTTTCAAACCAGCTTTGACTGCATGGGATCTGCTCTGGAGGAACATCTTAGAAGGATTCACCTCGCTCCACCCACCCTCCACCTCTACAGGACAAACAACAAGCACGTAGGCTACATAGGTGAGATAATCCTGCAACGTGACGTGTGTGTGAGTGTGTAAGTGCACAAATGTATTTGTGAATGCATGTATGTGCATCTATGAAACTCAAAGTGTGAAAGGTGATGCATTTGCGTGCCAGTGTTTGTGTATATACATTTACTATCAATGTCAGGAGGAAACCCCCAATATCCTCACCCTCAACTAATCCTCTAATTGTTGGAAGCTTAGCCGCCACAGAGACCAGAAGACCCATAACCTTACACAGTCTGACCTCACAAACTGGAGCCATTATGTTTGAGGTAAAGGTCAATACCTTTCTTTAGGATGGGAGAATGTGTACTTCCTGCTGACACTGTAACTTTAAGATCAACAAATTCTTGAACGTTTTTATGACTGTGAGGGTCTGAGTGCTGTCCAACAAGAGGCCAACGGATTCAGTAGCACCCATGTACTAATCAAAATGTGTGGTGTGAGTGTGTGTCAGTGTGCTGGAGAAGAAAGTGAAAGGGTTGATGCACTGTAGCTGTGTTATCTTACAAATCCAGTCCAAAGGGTGTTTCATCACTTTCAGTAGCTGACTGAATCAGTGGAGACGCAATTAGATTTTAGTCCTAATAAAATCACAGCGGATGAAAGCTCATCACCAAGATAGATGTTGATTAGTGGCAGAATATTTCTTTTCATCAACCACTAGATGGTACCGGACAAGCTAAAATAATACGATATAAGATAAAACCGTTGGTGAATACAACCAGTAACTGGCATCATCTGTCAACACAAGCTTCAAATAATAAAGCTGGGTTTACAACTGGGAATAATAAATGCTGGATCTTATTACTTGTGTTTTTGCAAATGTACCTTGATAACGAGCTGCTGCACAGCCTCTCTCAAGCCCTGCAAGGAAAGAGCAGAGTAATGAAAATATACAACTAATGCAATTACAGTGTAGCATGCTATAATCTAATATCCTGGGGGCATCATCCTGCCACTGAATGTATTTTCACATCCATATGAACTTGGTCATGTGAGTATCATAATAGTTGAAAAGGACAACTGATCAATGATTGAACAGTATTCTTTGTAGAACTCAATGTTATAAAGGGATGGGTAGGGTGATTAGGACAAAGGTCAGAAAACTACCGTCAGAGCTTGTGGTGCATAGAAACTTTCACACAAACATGTCCACTCATTTAAGGGAGTTCTAATCTGGTAAAAAAATAAATAAAATTGGAGGAACATAAGAAATGTACAGTATTAATGTATATATAATATGTAATCTATAATATGTAAACTATGACTTGGACATTCATGTATTCACCCTAAAACTGATATGGACATGATTGGAAAATGCTTTTTCCCCCCCACTTTTGACAGGGAGATTATGTTTTCAGTCCTGTTTATTTATTCATCTGTTTATTAGTGTGATGTTTAATATTAGGACTTATTGATATTATGGTCCAGATCCACAATTATGAATTGCTAATTGTGAGATTAAGCATTTAAAAAAAATATATATTTCTATTTTTCTAATCAACTGCTATACTTAACCTTAACACCAAAATAATGAAAAATATGTTTTATATTACTTTGATGGCTTAAATTTCTTGACAAAACATTGTCAGAAATTATAGAGGAGATATATAAGTAATTTATACTAATTTTCGTGTATTTCTTTGTGAACGGCACCTGTGGTATTCATTCATTCATTCAGTCGCTGCAATAGGATTAATCCACAGATGCTCTAATGAACCACACAAGCAACTTGTCAGGTATAAATCATGCTAAAATGAGCGTTACAGTACTCGAGCAGGTCAAAATATATAATAATTATTTTAAAACACAATTTGACTTTGCTCTGTCCAGAATACATACCGGCAGTTCCCTGTCAACCAGCAAGGGTTTGGACTCAACAACCTGGATGTCATCCATTTCAAAGAGCTGCAGAGCCTGGCGGGCAGAGAGGTAAGAATAGTTAATGAGTGACTGGTTAACCCAGTGTTATTGCAAAAGTAATGATGTGCTTGGATAATGTGTGGGGAAGAGGTTTGGTAAAATATTTGGCTTTCTCAAAGTATACAAAATACTGTTAAGTGTTATTTTCAATGATGCAAGATTTTATCATTTTCCCTGCTGGATCTCAAACCTCATAAAAAAGGTGCGGCAAAGGTTGGTGGGCTGCAGGAGGCTTTCTTGCAGATATAAAAATGACAGATTACGTGACCGTTGGGGTGGGCGTGTTTCTTATAAAGCAAATTAAAAGAGACTCCCACAGACCTGATCACACTCACGTACACAGGAACACACTAACATGCTGACCACATAGTCAGCCACACCTGTGAACTGCCCCCAGCAGAGACACACAGATGGACTGATGAGGAGAGAGAAAATCTCACAGACAACCTGAGCTGATTAACCACAGAACTGAAAAATGAAGCAGTCCCTCCCTGATAACAGTTACAAGATCAGGGGCATATTTCAAAAATGAACACTGACACCCTGTTCCATGAGAAGGATTCATGAGAAAGAAAAAAGAAGAGAGGGATAGACAAACAGAAAGAGCCTGAGAAAGGCGGGGAGAAAAAGAAAGAAAGGGGGAGAGTGAAGAGAAGCCAGGCATCAGCTTGTGCTGTGGATCATGATGCTGTGTTGGAGGAGAGCGGGGAAGGCTGCGGCTCTGCATGCAAATCAAATTAGCCAGTTAAGAGGGCTCTTTGTCCACTGGCCCCGGTGGCTCCTGAGAGCCAGGGCCCTGCCCCCCCCTGCTCACTGACCCACACAAACATACACAGAATGCAACGCACACTCTGGATCCCATCAATAGATCTCAGCTTCTTTTCATCCCTCTGCTGGCTTTCTAGCTCTGTGTATTCTGTCACTTTTCTCTGTTTGTCTCAGTCGCTATGTTTGCTCCTGCCAGACTCTTTCCATCTGTTTTATGCTCTCTGCCTTTCGGTTTGTCTTTGCATACAGCCACAGCAGAAGACAAATCAACATCAACCTACAGGACTGTAGCGTGGCTGTCAGAGCGAGTTGGTCTTTTGGAGGAAGTGATTCATTTCAAATGTGGAGATGACGGTTGTCCGGCAGAATACGCCATTCACACACACACACACACACACACACACACACATGCTCCTCTGACTGGGAAAACAGAGACCGGAGCCAGCCGGATCTCACAATAGCACAGAGGAAGAGGAGTATCAAACAACAGGTTCATTTTTCTGCTTTCAAAAACATGGCTGCCATCACACTGCAGGAGCTTTGTTGAAGAGGACAAGAAATCATCCCCCGTTGACATTCCACAGCCATGTGAGAGAAGGCATAAAACAACTGAGGTAGTTTCAGATTAGAAAACGGTTCAAATCAGTTCATGGGAGAATCCTCTCAGCCTATTTTCAAACACAGCTACGTAAAACCAGCCCAGAGATCTCAATAACAGAGTGCAGACTTCCTCTGTACTTGGCCACCATCACCACCTGCTAGCAGCTTGGCAATAGAGAGAGAGCCTGAGACAACTAGGTCACCTGCTGTTTACACCAGCGTGTGCCTTGCTGAGCTAATGTTTCACCTGGCCAAGAGGAGATGAGGGAGGGAGGTGTGTTAGTTTAACCCTACCGGATCCTCATCCCAAGCAATGAGTGCTGCTGTCTGGAAATTTCTTGTGTAATCACGATTTGTCAAATAAATTTCATAGGTGTAGAGTCATGTATGTCAAATGATTGGCATGGAAAAATGTCGCTATACATATAAATGATATAAAAACAAAGAATGAAAAGAGGAGTTTTATGATGTTTCTCAGATTTTCAGTAAGTCGCCAAATGAAATAATATATTAAAAGGGAAGTGACGTTTTTGCAGTGCATCTTTTTCTCACAGGAATTTTATGTTGCTGCTGCAGCAGCCGCCTTTCTTTAAACTGGCTTCACTCCAAACTGGCTTGGCGTCACTGGCAACAGGGGCACAGTTTCTTTAACCCAATCAAACCAGTTCCTACATGTGTGCATTTATTTATTTTTTTATTTAGAAAATGTCAGGCTGTGGGGAAGAAAACTAAACTATTCACTGAAACAGCTTTGGCCTGGCAGAAGTGTGTTATGCAGACTGTGTTATGCAATCACGAACAGGAAGCAGTGGGAGGATATAGGCTTGGGATGACCCGAAATGTGAAGCCCAAAATCAGCTGCATAACAAAGAATGCAAACTTTTTACTTTTCAGTGAAATACCGGCCGGTAAGGTTCCACTATTTCTGAAATAAGATATGGAAATAAACATAATTTGTTGACCCGAAAGTCCCATGACAACATGCACTCCAATAAAGCCTTTACATGACTAGATTTCTGCTCTTAACATCCAACTGATAATCCATTACTCCTCCAAGCTTTGACAATAACCATAATTCTCATGATTAGGTTTTATGTGTTGATTCCTGAAAAGCAGACTTTTTGAAAATCCAATGTTTTCACTTGACAGCAAGATAATGTGGTTTGAGCTGCAGAGGGAACACAACAACAACGCTGATGCAGGCCTACATACCACATTAGTGCTTGTTTTCCACAGTAAATCCAGAGATATGACACACTACTTTAAACCGGAACATCCAAGTTGCAAAACAGCTTGAGCTCAAACGCTTTCTCTGTTCGCTGAGAGAGAAAAACATATGTACTGATTAGATTTGGACAGCGAGCCTCAATTCTAGGGAACTGGAATCAAGGCCAGGCCATCCTTCCTCCATTGCCTCCATATAGTTTTAAATCCACGAGCCCGCGGCATCCATCTGCAGAAACAATGATTGCTTCCTTAATCTTTTGGAACTCATTTAATCTGTCAAATCCCTGGTTCTGAAATATCAGCACAGCAGCAGCAGGCCTGCTGGACTAAGCTGGCACAGACCTACATTTTCAGATAGTAAAAGATGTGGGGGGTCTCCATTGCTACAGTAAGTTGGTGAGTGGGGGTCAGGGTGCTTTGAGGGGATCACCATTCAAAAACAACCCTTGACACCACGTCTGGTTCAAGCAGCTGCTGCTGTTTATTGTGAGATGCATCCTCCTGTATCACCAAAGCTCAACAGACCTTCTGAGATCAGGCCCATCATCTTTTAGACAGGATTTAAGGCTGGATTTTTTTTAGCTGGAAAACTAAACAGCCTGAAAACAGGTCAGGATGCAATTTAGTCGTTTGTTTATAGCAAACAATGGAGGATATGCTTTTTATTTTTGGCACACTGCCATTAAGTCCTTAATTTATTAAACAACATGTTTTAATTTTTTTCATTTAGCCAGTTGCAAGCACTATCCCCTCCCCCTTCCCTCATGCATACTTTTGTTTGTTTTCTTAATATCAAAGCTAGAAAGCAAAGAGGATTTGTTATGAAATTATTGCTCCCACAATATTTAAAACATTTGTCGTGTGTATGTGGGCTTCCAGTGTCACGTGTGAAAAGTATGTCGCTCTATGATAACGTTCCTCTACCTGGTTAGATGCTGCACACAGGGGTGCCTTACTTTACTATAAAAATACATGCCACATTATTTAATAAATATACAAAAACAAATCAAAATGCCCTCCCGAAAAGTGTGTGTACACGTGAAATGTTTTGCCATGTGCGTTGGCCTTTTCAGTCATCTGTGGTCGGAGAAAAATGGCACATGTTTCTAAGATATGAACTGAAACAGTATTGTGTTTTTTAGATTGCATTTCGGCGCAGTTGCTAAACAGGAATAACAACGTGCGCAGGCATGCTGGGAAGCTACCAAACAACTGTAAAGTTGAGAGCCCAGTTCCTTAGAAAAGGAAAACAATAACCTACCTGTTGGTTTAACTTCTGATTGTCCTGAGGTGAACACTCCCCCCCAAAAAAAAGAGTCCAGAAAAATCCTTTCTCTTTTCAAACAGCGCTAATTGTTGCTATGACTGAAGTGTTGCTTTGTTTATAACGTGCGGCGTAAGGCGGATGTCTGAGGGAATTTTAAAGCCTTGGGGGTGTGCAGCCCGGCCCACTCTCCCCGCTGCTCTCTCTGTTCAGCTGCTCTATTGGGTAACAGCAGCTGTGGGGTTGATATCGCGTAGCGTGACTCTTTCCAGCGGTTGCACGATGAGGAGGCTAATGACAGCGACTCCCCCCACCACCACCACGATATATCACCAATACTGTCACAGTGTTACTAAACTGCTGCCTGTGCTATTATTTGACTTCCATGGTGTGTTATTGCCTGTAATGTTCTTTACATCGCTCACATTTGCGTTTCTATTTTTTCAGTAATATTTACTATGGGGTGTGGTAGGTTTTTTCACATGGGTGCTGACAAAACACTTTAGCTTGAAGTGAGGTGTATTAAATTCCCCATTGTGTGTCACTGTGCAATCATTAGGCTACACCTTCTGATGTGACACATTTGGTAGTTTATTTTCATGGTTAGGTGGTAATTATGTTGGTAAAACAGCTCTCTGCTATGAACTGAAGGGGTGTGGTCAGGAATCTTGGCAAGGCTGCTTGTCTTTTTACATCAGTCTACTGTAAGCTATAATTCATCTCACTCTAACTGAGGACTAGAAGTCATAACAGTGTTTTTACTCTCTGGCAATCCCACCAGCGGACCACATTTTTAAGATGGGTTTGGCTGCGGCTGTATGAGGCTGAGGGGCCAGGAAGGCAGCCAGGCCTGAAGCCTTGATTTGAGGCCAAGAGGAGATAAGTCTGTACAAAGGGAAGCCCTTCCCTCTCCTTGGATCAAACCGCTTTTCCTTGAAAGCACACTGCTATTGTCTTATCAAAGTCAGCTTGTCCTACAGATGCAATAATTAATACCACAACAGAGACACTTTGGTCCTGCGTGAGCTGCTGCAGTATTACTTTAAGGGAAAGCATGAGAGACATGTTATCTGCTACAATCCCCTCTACAAGTGACTTCAAATAGATATCTAATCTGAAATAATTCCTTTGTTGAATGGCCTTGATGTGTTTTGACACCTTTTAACAGCACACAGCACATGTAATCTGAGTGCTGGGGTTTGGTTATATATCTGCAGACCTCGGCATCTTCTAAGCATGTTGTTTGTGATTCCAGATCCATTTGTTTCACTTAGTATGTACTACAGTGCAGGGCTCGGCATGGAAATTTCCACACCTGCAAGAGTCTGAGTGTTACACTGTGAATCTGCCAATAAGTGCTAGTATTGGCAATGAGTGTGTGAAAGGTCCTTGTCAAGATACAATAGCAGCACTGTGGGCTTGTAATGTGAGGCCCTCGATAGGAACGCATCGGACAATAGCTGCATTGGAGGGGAAAAATATAACCACTATGCTAATTCCATTGCAAAACATGGGGAGCAATACTCATGGACAGAAGTCAAACAAAACTATTCTTACATACTGTTTCTTGCCATTAATAAAAACACAACATAGTGAGCATCCACGTGCGTGTGTGTGTGTGTGTGTGTGTGTGTGTGTGTGTGTGTGTGTGTGAAAGAGTTCACGGGTCTGACTCTACAGTTCCTGTCCAGCTATCATTGTGAAACAAAGATTGCATTTGCTGGCTTGCCAACTGTGAGAGATTTAGAGCAGCATATGTGGGTAGCAGAGTGTCTCAATGCTTGATAAAACCAGTGGACTTTCACCTGGCTGATTGCAAAGTTTGTGGGAGCAGCCCGGCACCCTTGACAAGGCATATAAAAAAAAGGCCAGAGCTCCTTATTTCCTGAGTTATGGGTTTCACTCTTTCACCCCTTATGTATGTTTGACTTCTTATTGATTTTGTCCTTTGCGTTATCTTATTTTCACTTTCTTTATATCATTTTTTAAAAGTGTTGTACAAATAAAGCAAATTTTATTCTTAGTAATATTATTTACAGTGATTTCTGGGAGCCTGGTGTCCAGAAAAGAGAAATAAATCATTAGATGAGGCTGTGTAAGGACACGGTGTGTAAACAGAAAGACTAAAACAGGAATATACTGTATAACATGTGAATGTTGAATCTTCAATGGGCATTAGAGCAAATTAGAGGTTGATTTTAATGTCTTCATTTGTCTTGTACCTCTCTTTGTCTTCTTTTTCTTCCTCTTGCTCTAATTTGTTTGCCATGCAAACTTGCGTTATCCACAACTGAATCCTCAGAACCGACTCGAAACTGCTCGATTTGCACATCTAAATGTTCGTTCACTGAACAATAAGTCTGCTGTACTCTATGATATCATGTTGAACAATGCTCTGGATTTATTTTGTATCTGTGAGACATGGCACCGGCCAAATTACTTTATTACCTTAAATCTGTGCGCTCCACCAGGATATACATATATTGAAAGGCCCCGTCTAAGTGGTAAATGTGGCGGTCTTGCGTTCTGCCACCTGTTCTGCAATTCCTGAGACCTATCCAATTATTTTTCCTGATACTGCATTCGCCAGCTTTAACATAGTCACTATTGATCGTATTTCGAAATTAGTGATGCCAATGAATAAAACTACATGTTCTCTCGACCCAATCCCAACATCTGCTCTTAAGAGGTGTCTCTCTTCAATTAGTCCCCTCATTTTGAACATTGTGAATACCTCTCTGACAAATGGTATTGTTCCAAAATCCCTTAAAGTTGTAGCTATTGCACCAGTCCTTAAAAAGCCTGGATGTGATAACTCTGATCTAGCAAATTACAGACCCATCTCAAATCTACCCTTTCTTGCTAAGGTTTTGGAACATGTGGTTATGGCACAACGCCACTCACACTTGTCTTCCAACAAGCTTTTCGAACCTTTTCGGTCTGGGTTTAGAAAGAGACACAGTACAGACAGCCCTGGTTCGAGTTATGAATGACCTGCTTGTTTCAGCTGACGCTGGTGCCTTTACCCTCTTGGTCTTATTAGATCTCTATGCAGGATTTGACACAGTGTGCCATTCTATCCTGCTATATAGGCTGGCGAGTTGGCTTGGTATCACTGGTACTGTGCTCAATTGGTTTAAATCTTACCTCACTGATCGTTCTCAGTTTGTTGTCTTGGGAAACAGTTCTCAAATTGGACCGGTCTGCCATGGTGTTCCTCAGGGATCTGTCTTGGGTCCCCTATTATTTAGCATGTTTATGCTTCCTTTGGGGCAAATTATTAGGGAATATGGCTTGAGATATCACTTTTATGCCGATGATACCCAAATTTAGATCAGTTCTAAGTCTGTGTGTGTGCAGGAAATAAAAACATGGATGCATTCTAATTTTTTAAATCTGAATTGTTCTAAAACAGAGGTTCTACTTATTGGCACACCAGCAGCTATTCATAAAGTTGACAATTTTAACTTGATTGTCGATGATAGTGTCATATTTCCATCTGCTCGAAGCTCGTAATCTTGGTGTGATTTTTGATACTCATCTGACGCTAGATTCACATATTAATGGCTACAGTATTTCTAGAATTCAGCAGCACAGGTTCTTATACACACTTCATCTCGTCAACACATCACAGGCATGCTTTATAGTTTGCATTGGTTTCCTGTTCAGTCGCGTATTGTTTTCAAAACTCTTGCAATAACTTATAAAGCTATGCATGGAATAGCCCCTTCTTATATCTGTGACTTAGTCACCCTGTACATGCCATCTTGTTCCCTTCGGTCAGTTGATTCTCTTACACTTCAGCAACCTCCCTGTAGATTAAAATCTATGGGGGAGATAGCCTTCTCTGTTGCTGCACCCAGGTTATGGAGCGCATTTCCTCTCACTGTTAGAGATGCTCCTACATTATCTAGTTTAAAGAAGCTGTTAAAAACTCATCTTTTCAAAATTGCCTATTTTATTTTATAACTATTTTGTACTTCATTATTTTTGTATTTTATTTCTTTAAATTGTTATTGTTTGTAGCGCATTGGGTATTAAAAAAGAGCATTATAAATAAAATGTATTATTATTATACTTATTAATATGAATAGGCCTATACTTTACATCCAGTAGTAGCGCTAGCTGAAACTGTGTCCTGCCTTCTTTATTGTCACTCTGCTGTATGCCAGTCAGGGGTCACCCAGTTGAAGTGTATTTGATCTCTAAGTTCATGACCACAATGCACTGCTGTTCACTGCAAACAGAGCAGATAATAAAATACATAATATAAAGCTCATCCATTACACTGACTACTGCTGAATCCTGTACAGTAAATATAATAATGATTAGGGGCTGTTTCCTGACATTTGCTTGTTCCTCTCCTTTATTCCATACACACACCCATCCCAGGGTCTTTGTGTGGCCCTAAGGTAGGCTCAACCAGTCATGACAACCACAGTGATGCAACAGGCTAGTAACAAGAATGGGTGAGTCAGACACACATGACATGAAATGTGTCTGAGGTCACGTAGTAAAAGGTCTGTAAGGTGTTGTAAGTTTGTGACCAACGCAGAAAGGCATGCGTTGTGTTTTCAGTGAAAAGCAAGACAACATTAGTGTGGCATTTACAGTGTCTGTTGACCTCAGTGGTAAATCTTTGAAAACATTCAGTCATCCAGATAAATCATTACATGCAGTTTGTTGCCCAGTTTTGTTTCTTTTTTTTTGTTAGATACCACTCCGTGTCTGTTAAATATGAGGCTACATTGCACATTATCATAGGTCAAAAGACAAACAAACTCTGTGGATTGATATTTGGCTGCAAAGTGAGTTTACCAGCAGTGGTGGTTTCAGCTCCTGCATGGTTCTGATGTGAAGTTTTCCATAGCCTGACCCATATTCTATATTGATTATCTCAATAAGGTGCAGTGACTGCTATGATAAGACTCTCTTGATGTTGATAAGGTTGTTACTGAGTGACCAGGCAGGGTAAATGTTACTGATGTATAACAATCATCATTGAACAGTAATTAATAACATTGTTTGTTTGGTCTGTGAGCTGCTGGGGGCAAAGGTGTGAGCACACTGCTTAGGACTTAACTGTTGACTGAATTTTCCATCTTGCTAATGCAGATGGTGTAATCTCAGAAAATAAGTAAACCATGATAAAGAAAAGAAATAAGTCTTCTTAATTGTTATCAAAGTTGCTTGTCAGACTTGTTGTTTTAATGAAGGTAGTTTAGAGTCACATAACCACACTGACAGTCAGCTGACGTGTTCAAAGCAGTGAGACAAACAAGTCTGTGTAATTATTAAAGACTGTGTCTTAAAAAGTCATGAACAACCGTCTGCCTTTTCTAAAAAAAGGCAAAGGCACAAGACAAGTAACAAATCAAAGTGTGTTCATTCATGTGTTCACACTGTCTAACTGAATGAAAATGATTATGTACAGTGCAGTCAAGTGACAATCTGATGTGCATAGTTGCCCTTTAATCCCAATCCATAATTCAATGAATCATTAGTATAAAAGTGAAAAGTTCCCATCCACCTATGCAAATGAATACAAAGGTGATAGTGGTTGTATGAATGACCAGCATGCATCTGACTGAGCACATTCTGTGTTGCATGTGAAAAGAAGATAAACACTGAGTGGATTTGAGCTCAACTAATCCTCCCAGAGCCGTAGTCACTGTTCATCAAGTGCTTTATTGTAGCGCTAATATCTTCATCACCAGCACCAACTTTAGACAAAATAAACATGTCAAGGCACAGTGGTACTGATGACACACTAGAAAAAAGTAGCACTCTCAGTGGGTTTTTACACAGATCTGTACTACTCTGCTGTAGTTGTGTGTAGGCTTGGCATTGGTGCTCCCCAGGAATTGCTTAGATGAATACAGATTAGATGAAAGTTTAATTTGGTTACCTTGGAAACAAATTGATGCTGTTTTTTCATTGTGCCTGTAACATTAAACCTACTTCCCTTCCCGCTTCCCATATGTGTTACTTTTTCATGCATATGAAAATCCCACCTAATTACAAATTTACACTTCTGCATTTAGACCTGACAGGAGCAACACATTCCAGCAGCAGCAGGTCAGCTTAGGCAGCTAAAGTTGGACTGGTTACTGAAGTGAAAACTGCCCTGAACCAGCCTCTGTTTTGATTCCTGAGGAAACTATGTGAGGTCAGGATGACAGGACGCTAACTGGTGGCTGAGATTGCACTGCGTTAGATTAGAACTTTACATAGATATGAACTCAGTGGAATATCAAGTAGACATTTAGTCCACAGCTTGATTCAGTTCCTATCAAGTTGAGTAGAATTATTGGAGCCAAATAATGAAATCACAAACATAATCCTGGTCATGGGCCTCTTCCTGGATGTATTTGAGGGGCGGTCTGTGTCCTGTGACATACAGAGGGAAAACTGTGATAACAGCCCCTGCTGTGTCACAGGAGGGACTTTGTTTCCCCCTTTATGCTAAACTAAACTAACCAGCTGCTGGCTGTACCCATATATTTAATGTACACATATGACATATATTATTGATGTTCTCATTTAACTGTCGGCATTAAAGCAAACTGAAGAAGCTCATTTCCCAAAATTTTTTAACGATTGCTTAAAAATATATCTGAGGGGTTACAGGGCAGGTGGGGCTGTGGAAGGAGACCATTGCATGGCTGCATGTGTATGAAGGATGTTTTTACTGACTGTGTGTCCTCAAAGTTACAGATTCATTCACAGTTGATTAACTCAGTGCAAGCTAAACCACACTGCACTGCTCCAAGGAATAAATACCGTACCATTTTTTCAATGATTGACAGACTGTTTTGTGAAAAGTTGAACACACTGTGATTCTGTGATGCCTACTTCACTGTCTGAGCTGTTGTTAATAGTTAGTGAAGAATTAGATGGTGACCCAGATAGCCCAGCTGTTAATTATTCATCAACCTTATAATAAGGATATACAAACAGCACACGTTTCAAAAGCAGATAATCCCACAATATCACTGTTGTAAATCAAAGGTCACTTGTACACCAGGACAAGTCATCTTCTAGTACTGTTAATAAAAGTTAATGTGATATTTAAAGGGGCCTTCAATGTTTTTTCTACTGAGATGCCCCTTGTGATAGGCCTGGTCTTTTTATTTTGATACATCAAAGTAAAATCATATGTGTTACATAAAGACACAGATAAAAGACAAAATATCCTATATAGTACAATTAAATATTTAAAGATAATGTTTGCCTTGATGGCACAAACTCTGTGTGTAGATAAGAAAAGTGACCTTGAAATACTTTTAGATCAACTCACCAGCACTTTTCAAAGCACTACAAGGGCTTATTCATTTTGTGTAATGCTGGCTTCAAGGACTGTTGTAAACATTGCTTTTGTGATTAGACATTCAATTCAAAGAAGAGGGAAAAGGGCAGTGGTGGAAGAATTACTCCGATGAAAAAGTAACAATAGCACACTGTTAAAATACGCCATTAGAAATAAAAGTACTGCATTCTAAACATTACTTGATTAAAAGCACATTATTGTAATTAGCAAAATGCACTAAAGTATCAAAAGTACTCAATGCAGAAAAAATATATTATTATATTATTATATTATTATTGCAGAGGAATTAATTTGATATTAATTTTTTACTGTTATAGTTTGTAGAGGTGAAGCTAATTTTAGCTAATTTATATACTTCAGCATATTTAATTTTTTTTAGACAATGCATCATATGTTTTGTGTGTAAAATCTTAATTTGTAAATTAACTAGTAACTGTAAGTGTCAGAAAAATGTAATTGAATAAATATAATTGGGTACAAATTGACTGAAATAAATGTAATTGAAATGCAATAGAATAGAAGCATAAAGCAAATGATTCAAAATGATATACTGTTGCAGGATTTAGGTCAAAATATTAGCCTATGCATTTAACATCAAAAAACGTTTATTTTTATTCATGGAATTTAGATTGATTTCACTTTGTTTAACTTCCAGGTACTTTTTACTACTTTGCAGCACAAGGTAGCTTCATCCAGCTTTCAAAATAAAACAACAGCCACGACAAAAATAGAGTCGACACCAAAATAATCTGTGATATCCTGTTTTTATGCGCAGCACCTGAACTCAGCACAGTCCCCCAGACTGAATGAACAGTAATGATGATACAGTAGTTTCGGGATGACAAAAGCTGCTGTGGGCGGTGCAGGGCGGGACCGGGACGAGGAACACGAGCGCGACGTGACTGGCCCGATTTTTTATCCTCTTACGTCCGAGTGCAGGGAGTTTCTGTGCTGGATTACAGGCAAAACATTTAGAATCTACTGTAGACTACCTTTAAGAAAAATCAACACAACGTGGCCTACCTGTAGGAGTTGACTCCTACAGCCTAGACAGGCACTATAATATTTTAGTGACACCTGGTTTTACATTAAACTCACTTTATGGTATTTGTGTTTCTCATGGTGTTAGGTGTAAAGTAACTAAGTCCTCACTTAGCCTACAAGTAAATATTTGAGGCACTTACTTAAGTATTTAAATTTGTATTACTTTATACTTCTACTCCACATTTTAGAGGGAAATAGTCTATATTTTACACATGTACATTTATCACTATAGATACGATTAAGATTTTATATACAAAAGATATAGGTCAAACCACTCAGCAGTATATAAAATAGATAAATCAGACTTACCTTAACCCATTACACCATTAAAGTGCTATTTACATGCATCAGAAATAACAATTCCTTAACATAATATTAATACAACACTGACCAGTGTGGGCCATTGTGCTGTATAATGAGTACTTTCAGTTTTGATACTTTACATACATTTTGCTGATAAAACGTCTGTATTTTTCCCTAAGTAATATTTTAGCTGTAGAACTTTTACTTGTAATGGACTATCTTTATGTGTGGTATTACTACTTTTACTCAAGTAAAGGATCTGAATACTTCTTCCACCACTGGGTGTTACTGTAATATTCCTCCTGTATTCCCAAAGGTGTATGATCTTGCTTTTATTGTACAGTAAGCCAAATGGTAAAATTGTAGTATTTTTTTAGAAGTATTTGCCATAACAGCACAAAGCATGTGACACTGAGTAATAATGAGAGCATGATGTTTTTTTTCATTACTCAAGAGACTCTACTGTCAAATGGGACGAAATGTACGTTAGAGGGCTAATTTTAGTGCATTTGTCCTCAGTGCAGCAGGATCCCATGGTGTCTCCCAGCCTGCGCTTACAATAGGTCACGCTGAGAGGTGAGGGCCAAAGGCGATCAGGCAAATTCTAGTGTATCATACTCTTTGTTATTGTAACAAATAATTAAAATAACGGCATTAAAACATTAAAACATCACTGTGCGTGTGTTCATGTTATTGACCAAAAATTCTCATTTGAAAAGAGAGGAGAGGCATACTTTGGTTCAGGGGTGAGGACTAATATCAGAACTGCAGTTGGGCTAAGGTTAAATTTTGGGTTAGATTGAGAATAGATAATAGAGTAATATAAACAAACACACACACACACAGTGAGAGAGAGAGAGAGAGAGAGAGACAGAGAGAGAGAGAAATAGACTATGCACAGGGAATCTGTGAAATCCAGAGTAATACTGGCCTGTATAGCAAATACAGTGAGGGTCCTCTGCACAGTAGGGGGATTAATGCTTAAACCAGTTTATTCAATCAGTAAATACAAACCAGCAACTCAAATTAATCCTTAACAGTAGACAGACAGACAGACAAGCTCCAGTTTCCTCTGATTGTGCAATTAAAGGAAATATATTCAGCTCAGTCTAGTGGCATCATTGTCTTAACACTTCTGTTTGTCACAGTAAAATCTGGGGTTTATAAAAATTCAATGCAAAGCAGTTGTTGTGACTGGCTATAAGGCCTTTTTCATCCCAGAAAATAGCACTAAATAAGTTGCTCTGGAGGATACAATGAGGATGCGATGTGTAAATTACACAAAAGAATAGGGAATAAAGTAGAGGAGAGGAAAATGAGAAGCAGTGAAGAAAAGGAAAGAGAAGTGTGTTTTGTCTCCTGTTCCTCAGTGTGTCACTCAGTCAGTCACATGCTCAGCCATTCTATCTGACTGCCAGGCTCTGCTCTCTGAGTGTAATCGCTGTTGACCAGTCAGTGGCGGGAGGGAGGGGGAAAAAACGATAGAGGTTCTACGTCGCAATCTAGGTCGTCCACCAGTAATCCCACAGTGTGGAAGTATGTCGTGGGAATACGATGCCAAATGCTTAGCTCACCCAACTCCTTTTCCATGCCCTCTGTCCGGTCCAGTTCTTGTCTCATGACAGACCTCCCTCGGTTTGCTGAATGCAAGACTCACGTGCTCTGATGTTATCCGAGAGGAATTCCTGATCTTGATAAGAGCTTTCAAGTAGGGGGATAAAATGAATAAGAATTAACACCTAAGCTTGACCTAAGATCACTAATCTATTGAGTTGTCTGCTTCATAACTCAAAAGTGCTGCTTAATGACGGATATAAAACACTCCAGAACTGAGTCACTAAAACAAACTTTTATGTGAACCTGTGGTTTAACTTGCTGGACAACATAAATCTGAATGGAGTATGTGCAGGATTTTTAAGTCTTCTATAGTATGTTCCTGTCTGCTCAGGTAATTCCTGGCACTTGTACACTATTTTCTTATCACTTGCTACCAAACTCCAGTTAGTACAAATACCTTGTACTGACTGAATGGGACACAATTTTCGCCTGTCTTGTCAGTGTTCCTGGCTTCCCAGCAACCTAACAGCAAGATGTATTGAGGGACACTGAGATGCTCCCATTCTCTCATTTAGGTGAGTGTGTCAGTACAGTATATAAAAAGCCATTGTGTGTTTTTTTCCCCACAATACCAGGTGCCTTTGTATCTTGACTAAATCCTGTAAAGCTGAATGGTAAAATAATGTGACTCCACCCCACAAAGTCCACAGACTGAGTGTTTGAGGCTGCATAATGCATTATGTTGCACTGTACAACAATGTTTTAAATAGTTTCTGCATTTGCAAATCCATCCACATTTACTTAATGCACATTTGACCTTTACTGTGCACTTCTCTTGCTAAAAAAACTTGCTTGCCTAAATAATCATTATGAAATGTCTTATTATTAATTGAAAGTAAGTTTCAGTGGGAGTTGTAATAAAAGTGTTCAGATGGACAAAGTAGATGATGGTTCAGACAATGTACTTTGTGGTACAGATGTGCATGCTAATAGAAAAGCAAACAGATTTCATGTATTAAATGTTTGCTCAACTTAACCTTGGCACTGTGGTCAGTCAACTTAGTATTATGTCACCCAATGCTGCCTCGGGGATAAGGTTTAAAGTTCAAATTGAACAATAACAACTAACTTGATTGGCTAATATGGTTTGTTGCATTTAGATGTTGTAGTTAGACTCCAAACATCATATACATGGCATGACCTAGATTTTCAGGTGAGATTATGGATGAACTAGAAATATAAAATCAAATAATTGAAATGTTCTGACCAAATCACATTAAACATAAAATGTTGGACAAAAGTAGTAGGCTGCAGAAGAAACAACTTTAATCATTCTGAGTTTTATACATGCCACTGTTGACAAATATTGTACAAGATCAACTTTAAAATACTATGCTGCCCTCCTGTAGTCGGATGCCGAGCTCGACCCCAACAGAAACGATGTCTCAGCTCATCTCCTACCGCCTGTTCCCGTTTTAGGGGTCGCAGGTGACTGGAGCCTATCCCAGTGACTTTGGTAGGAAAAAAAGTACATACATCCTGTCGGGACAATAGGTCGTTAGAGGGTAAGCACTGCAGGTGAATGAGGACCCTTTGCTATCAATGGCTCGTGCACAATGCTGGAGGTGGGGCAAGTGATCATGCTAATAGTATATTTACAAGTTATTCAGCATGTCTGTATGATATTAGATGAGCCATTACTGCTGGAGTTGGAGCCATCAATCCCATTTCTAAAAGGTCATTAGCATGTCTATATGGATGCCATACAGGCTGATGTGCCTCTTGGTTCACGTGAACATTTTCAGACTTCATATCTAAACTTTGAATTAGGCAGTGGAAGTCTAACATCGCAAACACAAACATTAGGAACATGTATTAATTAAAAGGCACTTGTTTGGTTTCAGGCTTCATTCAAAGTACCATACAAGTATACATTTATTCAACTGGAAGAGTCTTTTGTCCAAAGCAATGTAGAAATGAGTAAAATCTAAGTCACAGCAGATCGACAAACTACTATACAAAAATGCCCTGTGTATTGTGAACTTTTCAAGCTAGCTATAATTATATTATTCAAACAAACCCAATGCATTCTACAAACCTAACATTAAAAAGGATTAACATCCCTACCCCTGTTTTAGACTATATTTCAATAATTAACTTCAGAATCATCTTAAAAGTGAACTCACAGTGAAGTTGTTTTGGTGAAATGCAGGTCCACCTCAGTACTCAAACACAAGTTGTTTTCACAGCAGAAGAACAAACTGCAGCTGATTCTCGACTATCTACAAGTGTGTGTGTTGTTCCTGCTCCGGTTTGTGATACTGAGGGCATTTTAACTTCAGTAATTATTACATTAACTTGAACCTATAAGAGTCCATCTTACATTTTGTTCAACCTTATTTCTAGAGACAATACAAGCATGTTGTATTTCAGCCTCTCGAAGGCTGCTCTGAAAATACAAAGTACACTGAGTGACAATGACGCTTCAAAAAGCAACCCTGACCCATTCCAGCCCATCACACCTTTAAGGTCAAACCTATTGCCTTTTGTCCCACATAACGGTGAATGCCATTTACATCAGTGATCCTCACTCAGATGCATTACCTGTACTGAATGCTTTACTCAAAAACAAGTTTGGAACTTGACACTGATGCAGGGTCTGGGAATCTGCGGGTTTCCATTTTGATCCAACAAAATTAAAGTTAAAACATTAACATTACATTGCAATTAAATGACCAATTGAAAATGTTTGGCCTTAACAGAATAAGCATAAACCACTAAAGATCACTTACTCAAGGCCACTATAAAAAAAAAGTATAAAAAAGCAAAATTCAGATCATATAATGATTATGTAGACATTTGTTGAGTGTGTTGTTACATGGAGGAAGTAAACTGGTGAAAAATGGTATGTCTAGAGAAATTGGGTTTAAAGATTAGACACACTTTGACATTTCAGAGTGGCCATTTCCTGCTTCTATCCTGAAGGTGAATGGTGATGCAGCGATTTCTTTTGTTAACATTTCCCATTTAATATCAGTAAAGAACGTGGGACATATGCACACATCCAAATCTTTATAGCTACATACAGGGGCATAGGAGCAATTTTGAACCTGGGGGGGGGGGCAATAAATGCTAGGGGGGTTTCGAGAGAAATTTCCTGAATTTTTAAATTGAAATGCTCATTTCCAATGACTTTTGGGAGCAGACTGTATCACTTAGTTTGGTTGTAAGAGGGTATATGCAGTGACAGACTGGGTAGATTATAAGCAAAAAAAATTGAAATTTCAAAACGTAAAAGTTTCCAGTCATTTGTGCCCGAAGAGGACCAGAGTGTGGAATATTAACTGTTGAATATCGCAGAATCTGCCAAAATTGGAATTTGGGGGGAAACACGGTATTTCAAAGGGCCCTATGTAGCTTATCATTATAAACTCATTTTACATTCAAATATATATAAACTAGTTAAATGTATTCTGTTATCCTACACAAATGAGCATTCTGTCATATCCCCATTACCTGTGTCTCACTTGGCCCTAACGCTCCCTGTTCTGTGGCCTCTTCATCTCCTGTCTAGGAAAGTAACAAATGTTTGAGGACACAGAACTGGTTTCAACGCAAACTCTGATGACATTTTACTGATCTAAAGTGCTTCTACTATGTGAATTTTAGAATATACTGTATGTAGCTATCCAGGCAACTTACAAGCTCTTCTCCTCTGTCCTCTTCCTCTTGAAGTACTGTAGGATGCTCATCTCTGTGCGGACATTTGGACTAATGTGACTTCTACATAGTTTATGGACACGCATCAATGGCACATTCACACACTCTTGGCTGTTCATCGGCTTTGATAGCATATAGCTAGTTATTACATGGCTTGGTTGAATTCTAATGCAGAAGGCGGTCTGTTATTTCTTGATGGCAGACATGAAAAACCGAGCGTTGCCATGCGCGCAGGATTCTAACCGTAGAGACGGGACGGACTATTTTCTTTAGCGGAAGCAATATAAATAGTTCTTAAATCATTAAACTCGTTTTTAAACCCCCCGACGTTTGATTCCTGCCCCGTTCCATAGAGAGAGCGGCGCGGCCGGATACATTTTGAGCGCTGCGGCATTTTAAACACGTGATAAATACTATTTTGAAAAGTGGGACATGTCCCCCCCACGTATGACCTTAATTATGCCTTATAATAATATAAGTGAGTTATAACTAATTACCTTAGTGTTCTTTTGATTATCATCCTAAGTATAAAATCAACATTAAATAAGTAGTGTCCAGCATTTGTGGTGTTGATTATAATTTCAGCAA
>CM022477.1:15069762-15108950 GCA_011952105.1 Coreoperca whiteheadi
CCAGTTTGACCATCAGCTACAAAACATCAAATTGAAATTTGAAGTTTTAAAGATGACAATTTGTGTTTCATATGGCACTTTTCTTAAGGCTGGTTGTTGCAAATGTCTCGGCTCTTTCTTACCTGGCTGAAAGTGAGCCTCTTGCCTGGAGCTTCCTGGAGGACGACAGCGATCTTAGCCAGGTAGGTGGCGCTCTTCCCGAACAGATGTTGCTGAGAGCTGCTGGCTGCAGCAAAGAGAGGCAGCTCAGCGCCGAACTTCTCTGGCCTGTTCTGCATCTTGTTTGTTGGAGAGTCAGGTCCCACAGACAGTGCAGTGTGACCACAAGCTCACTACTTGCAGGAATGGGCCTGAAGCGGGTCAGCTCTGGACATAAATCCTGTCGGGACAATAGGTCGTTAGAGGGTAAGCACTGCAGGTGAATGAGGACCCTTTGCTATCAATGGCTCGTGCACAATGCTGGAGGTGGGGCAAGTGATCATGCTAATAGTATATTTACATGTTATTCAGCATGTCTGTATGATATTAGATGAGCCATTACTGCTGGAGTTGGAGCCATCAATCCCATTTCTAAAAGGTCATTAGCATGTCTATATGGATGCCATACAGGCTGATGTGCCTCTTGGTTCACGTGAACATTTTCAGACTTCATATCTAAACTTTGAATTAGGCAGTGGAAGTCTAACATCGCAAACACAAACATTAGGAACATGTATTAATTAAAAGGCACTTGTTTGGTTTCAGGCTTCATTCAAAGTACCATACAAGTATACATTTATTCAACTGGAAGAGTCTTTTGTCCAAAGCAATGTAGAAATGAGTAAAATCTAAGTCACAGCAGATCGACAAACTACTATACAAAAATGCCCTGTGTATTGTGAACTTTTCAAGCTAGCTATAATTATATTATTCAAACAAACCCAATGCATTCTACAAACCTAACATTAAAAAGGATTAACATCCCTACCCCTGTTTTAGACTATATTTCAATAATTAACTTCAGAGTCATCTTAAAAGTGAACTCACAGTGAAGTTGTTTTGGTGAAATGCAGGTCCACCTCAGTACTCAAACACAAGTTGTTTTCACAGCAGAAGAACAAACTGCAGCTGATTCTCAACTATCTACAGGTGTGTGTTGTTCCTGCTCCGGTTTGTGATACTGAGGGCATTTTAACTTCAGTAATTATTACATTAACTTGAACCTATAAGAGTCCATCTTACATTTTGTACAATTACATTACATTTTACAATTGGAGTTGTTTGTTTGGACATGTTTGCCATTTCAAGACATTAATTCATGTAGAAAAAACAAACAGATTGCATTGTCATCTTGAATCATTTTAGAAGTGTTTACTGTCTGTCAGTGACATGCTCCAATTGTCTGTCCAGTCAGTTGAACTGAATGTGAATGAAGCTCAGATATCACTGAACCATTGTGTTTGTTCTAATCACCCATTTAAACATTCCAGGGATTGTCACCGCTTTCATTAGAGCTTTTGTCTGAGAGTGATTTACTTGTTTGTGAAGGACAAACCTTCATCTGCTAAATATGTATTATATAATCTTTAAATCATCCCAGTACAGAGTATTAGAGAAAGTCCAAATATTGCTTGATAAATTGAATAATAGTTTATACCGATCTGAGTGTTCTCTTGTTTATCAAGAGGAGCAATATTAGACTGTGTAAGTAGTAATCAGTGATGCCGGTAACACGTTACTTAGATTACTCTAATCCGACCACTTTTTTAAGTAATTAGTAATCTAACACGTTGCTATTTCAAAACCAGTGAAGTTACTTATCCAAGTCACTGAGCGTTTATTATTTTATTCATTATATTTTTTTCACCTTCCAAAAGTTGCATCAGTTCCAGGAAGTGACATCATCTGCCTTTCGTGAAGTTGATGGTAGAAGACAAGTAAGTGTTCTCTTCTTTTAATGAATTTTCTTTGAGGTTATGTAATGTCTGAAAGACAGGGACACGCTCATTGTGTCAGCCCTGTTACTAGAAAAGCATATGTTAAAAAGTTATTTGTATGCATTAAAACATGTACATATATAACAACAGTTAAGTCTCTCATTAAGGCACATAATGTGGTGTCATTACCTATACCTCATGGCTAGTAATGGCTGCCAATAACATATTTCGTCAACCCTAATGGTAACAGGGTTGACAAAAGTATGCTTACCCATGTTGTATACCCAAGGAGGGTTAAATCAAGGGCAACTGGACTTGGTACTTCCATATTTGAAGATGTTTTGCCTCTCATCCAAAGGGTTTCTTCAGTTCTAAATGACTGATGGGGAGTGCCAGGTATTTAATCTCTGTGGGGTTGTCACCCCTGAGACAACCCTTCTTGGATAACTATGACCTGGATGACAGAGAATTTTCACAGACGTACTTTTTTTACTAATAGTATTTACATAATATACCTGTTTTTACAGTTTTCATCCCTAAAAATCATGTTTTTTATTTATTCTACTGATAGGTATGCTTTACTGAGCTATACCGATACACACAAGTACATCAGGTTTTTATAAATGTGCTCTATAAACCAAAAGTCATTATTATTTTTATTATGAGAATTCATTAAATTAACAAGGTTGCTGTTAAAGTGTTTTATGTATTTTTATTTGATTTAATTTTGTTAGGATGCCTCTTTCTGCAGCTGAGAAACAGCGCAGATACAGACAACTCTGGAAAAGAGATGGCAAAATGGAGAAAGGACAGAGACACAGGGAAAAAGCGGTTAGTTAGTGAACTAAATGACAGAGAAAGGAGAGCCAAGTGGCGGAACTGGAGAGCAGCACAAGTGAAAAGCAGAAAAGCCAAAGCAGCAAGTGCAGAAATCATCGATCAGTGCATGACACCACCTCTAAGTCCAGAACCAGGTGTAAGGCCAATGTTCAACAGTTAGCTTTTCCTATACATTTACATTTAGTCATTCAGCAGACACTTTTATCCAAAGTGAAGGTTTTTTTATTTTAGAAAAGAGATAGAAATGAAGTCGAAGTCAGTGATTGTCAGTTAGGTGTTGACGGAAGAGAGCTTTTTAAAGGTGGTGACAAAATCTGCTGATCTTGTAGGAGCAGGCAGCTCATTCCACCAGTGTGGAACGGATCCAGAGAAGGTGCACGAGAGATTTTGTTCCTTTTTGGCATGGTACCACCAGACGTCGTTCGTTTGCAGAGCGCAGGGACTTGGCAAGAGCATGGGTCTGTATTAGCGAGCGAAGATATGATGGTGCAGAACCAGTGGTGGTCTTGTAGGCCAAGAGCATCACTTTGTACTTGACGCGGGCGACAACAGGGACCCAGTGTAACCTAATGAAGAGAGGGGTTACGTGCGCTCTCTCCGGTTTATTGAAGACCACTCTTGCCGCCGCGTTCTGGATCATCTGCAGAGGTTTGGTTGTGCAAGCAGGGAGTCCAGCCAGCAGCGCGTTGCAATAGTCCAGTTTGGACAAGACAAGAGCCTGGACTAGGACTTGTGTAGACTGCTCAGATATGAACGGTCTGATTTTCCTGTTGTTTTAGAGGATGAATCTACAGGACCGGGTGGTGCTGGCGACATGGCTTTTGAAGTTTAGCTGATCATCAATTACCAACCCCAGATTGCTGGCCATGCTGGGCGGTGTAACGGTCGATGAGCCTAGTTGAATGGAGAGGTTGTGGTGAATCAAGCAGTTTCTTTTTGTCGAGGTTCAGCCCTCCCTTTACCAAGTCCTTTTGCTCCGGTCCTGAGTGCCAGTACTTAAAACTTTGTTGTGGACGTCATCAAGGACTAACAACTGTTGGGCAGGAATGGTTAACAAAAGAAATCGCTGCATCACCATTCACCTTCAGGATAGAAGCAGGAAATGGCCACTCTGAAATGTCAAAGTGTGTCTAATCTTTAAACCCAATTTCTCTAGACATAAGATTTTTCACCAGTTTATTTCCTCCATGTTACAACACACTCAACAAAGATTCTGCGATATTCAACAGTTAATATTCCACACTCTGGTCCTCTTCGGGCAAAAATGACTGGAAAGTTTTACGTTTTGAAATTTCAATTTTTTTTTGCTTATAATCTACCCAGTCTGTCACTGCATATACCCTCTTACAACCAAACTAAGTGATACAGTCTGTTCCCAAAAATATCATTTGGAAATGAGCATTTCAATTTAAAAATTCAGGAAATTTCCACCAAACCCCCCTAGCATTTACTGTCCCTCCCCCAGGTTCAAAATTGATCCTACACCCCTGTATGTAGCTATAAAGATTTGGATGTGTGCATATGTCCCACCTTCTTTACTGATATTAACACAGTTATTCATTTAATTTCAGTACATTAAAACTAATATGACTTATTGTGACATGAGTAAAGGGAGAAAATAGTTTTCATTGCATCAGTGATATTAAGATGAAGCATTTTTATTCTTCAACATAGGTTTTGCTTAATATCTTTGTGTGTGGAGCCAAACAAGCTGGTCCCCAGAACTTACACACAGATTATAAAAAAGCAATGTTGCAGTGTCACAGTAACAGCACGATATTGAAATATTCCTACACCCCAGACGATAACTCTGAGTCTTAACACATTCATTCTATTATAGTTGATTGTATTTGCACATTCTGATCATGTGGCAGATGAAAGACTACCACAACAGGATACAAGAAACGTAAAAGAAGAAAAAAGAAACTCAGTCCACGGAGTTAAGGCTGTCATGAGTTGTTGAATTGTGCTGGTTGAAAGCATCTAGGCCCACGGTGTATCATTTAAATCTGTAGAAATATGGATCATATACAAACAATTACATTCACAAAACCATGGAACAGCCAGGTGACCCACTGGTCGAGATCTATTATCATGTACATGACACCACCTGAGGATTTAGACCTCACTATGAAAAGGTCCTCATTAACATGGAATACACATTTTCCGTCTTATGTCCTATTGCTCTTAAACGCCTGCGTTAAGGGCAGGCATTGATAGATAGTGATAGAAGCTGTCGGTCTACACCTTAACAACTTTTTAGTATGTGGATTTTGTTTTTTTGTTCACCTTTCTACAGGCATAAATGAAAGAATTTTGGTTAAATGATGCTACCAGTCGTCAGATCAGACGTACCCACCTTCCACCATACCATGAAAATCTTATTATAAAGCGAACGTCTATCATTTTCTCCTTAAATCGCTCTCAAAAACCACTTCAAACCTTTTCTTGAGCATGTCTTTGTAACCAAGACTCACGCTTATACAATCACTGCAATATTGTTGAAGCTCTGTAGCCATGACTCTTGCTCTTAACTGTTTGGAGTTTTAACAATCTGTAAATTGTGGTATTGTATGAGGAAGTCTGAAGTGGCAGAGAAGTATGTTAGGGTGGTGCAGGACATGTATGAGAGCTGTAAGACCGTGGTGAGGTGTGCTGTAGGTGCGACAGAGGAGTTCAAGGTGGAGGTGGGTCTGCATCAAGGATCGGCTCTGAGCCCCTTCTTGTTTGCTCTGGTGATGGACAGGCTGACGGATGAGGTTAGACAGGAATCTCCATGGACTATGATGTTTGCGGATGACATTGTGATTTGTAGTGAGAGCAGGGAGCAGGTGGAGGAGAATCTAGAGAGATGGAGGTCTGCTCTGGAAAACAGAGGAATGAAGCTTAGCCGCAGTAAGACAGAATACATGTGTGTCAATGAGAGGGACCCAGGTGGAACGGTGAGGTTACAGGGAGCAGAGGTGAAGAAGGTGCAGGACTTTAAGTACTTAGGGTCAACGGTTCAGAGCAATGGAGACTGTGGAAAAGAGGTGAAGAGGCGAGTGCAAGCAGGTTGGAACGGGTGGAGAAAAGTGTCAGGTGTGTTGTGTGATAAAAGAGTATCAGCAAGAATGAAAGGAAAGGTGTTCAAGACGGTGGTGAGACCAGCGATGTTGTACAGCTTAGAGACAGTGGCACTGAAGAAAAGACAAGAGGCAGAGCTGGAGGTGGCAGAGCTTAAGATGTTGAGGTTCTCTTTGGGAGTGACGAGGACGGACAGGATCAGGAACGAGTCCATCAGAGGGACGGCTCGTGTTAGATGTTTCGGAGATAAAGCCAGAGAGGCCAGATTGAGGTGGTTTGGACATGTTCAGAGGAGAGACTGTGAATGTATTGGTAGAAGGATGCTGAGGTTGGAGCTGCCGGGCAGGAGGTCTAGAGGAAGACCAAAGAGGAGATTTATGGATGTAGTGAGAGAGGACATGAAGTTAATTGGTGTGAGTGAAGAGGATGCAGAGGACAGGGTTAGATGGAGACACATGATTCGCTGTCGCGACCCCTGAAAGGGAGCAGCCGAAAGGAAAAGAAGAAGATATTTGATTTTCATTGTGTCAGCTAAATGTAAAAAATGTAGATTCCCACAATGTCTTGATATCTTATGGCAATAGTCCAACACCTGCTATTTGATGTTGAGTTGATGACTAAATGCAAAAGCTCCTTTTGGGGATGGTATAGCTTTGAACCTGCCCTTTAGATGAGTCTGTTTAGTGCTTTTTTTCTCTCTCTCTCCGTCCATTAAACATGTCAAGTACCTTCAGACTGCTTGTCTCAGTCATGCTGCCTAAAAGTTTCTGAAATACACAACAGCAGGAAAAACTCTGACTCACAACAATCTTGTTGTCCAGACTTCATATTCAGAAGAGTCTGCAGTGACTGGAGTTGAATGATGTTTAATGACATAAAATGTCTTCGCTAACATCAAGAGTTTGACTTGAGATACAGATGGGGCTGAGTTTGCCTTTAGGCATATTGTTATTTGCTCACTAAACTGCTCTCAAACATCTTTAGGTGGTATACAATGCTTATGAAATCCTCTTTGCACAATGAAAAGCACTTTTATTGTACTTATTGGATGTTTCCCTGTTATTCACTGATCACATGTGTGATGTTCTTTTGGAATCCGCAAAACAGTGTGTGTAACTCTAAGATTATGGGAGCTGGTGAGGCTCAGGAGACAACACACTACTTAGGTTAAAGGTAGCGATGAAGCTGAAGAGTCACAGGCAGGCCAAAAATAAGGTTACAATCATTCTCTTTACACTCAAACAGACCATAATTGTAGTTGGGTGCACTAACTCAACTGCATGGTCTTCATGGTGCTAAATGTATCCAAGACAGTGGTAAGCTTCTTCTTTGCCTCTCCAAAGAGCAATAGTCCTTGCAGCTTTATGTTTCATTTCAGAACTGGACCACTAAAATTAATTACTAATTTGGTCACTGATTCAAGTTCTTATAGCTACAATTACCAAATGTAGAACTATTTCAGTAACATTTCAAATGGCACGGTCATGTCCATATTTCAGTTACATGTATTTTTTGCATCTGTTGTGCTTCGGTCTCATTTTAAACTCGTGTGTTGCCGCTCTGATATTTCGTCCGAGTAGCCAACTGATGTCAACATTTGAGTGCTGAGGATATTGACTTTAAGTTGAGTGGAAAAATCGACAAAAACATAAGAACTTTTTATACTCATCCTAAGAAATACTGCTTTAATTTTGATTAGTTGGATTACTGCCAATATAGTGCGACACACCTTGAAGGAAATTTCACCGGCCATAGTTTGTATTCATTTCCCCATCACATGTGAAAGCCCGAAAACACAGGCCTATCAAATGAGTAAACAACCACTGCATCACAAGGATGGACAAAACACACAAGACAGAGACTAAATGAAATAAAATGCCATTTTATTGTTCAGCCGTGTCATAACCTCGTCTCCAAAATAAGCACAGCAGGACTACAACTGGTTCATCAACCTAGCTACCCTTGATAGCACATAAAACTGGGTTTTATTAGACCACCAATGATAGCATTAAAGACTTTTCTATCAGACATCCAATGATAGCATACAAAATAGTTGTTAACCTACCAGTGATACTGTATATAAAACACTTGTCTCTAGATTTATCCCCAACCCACCCTCAATTTCACCCATATCCCTCTTTAGAACATTTGTGACACTGACATATTTTATGCTTAAACAAGCACATAAGAATGCATAATTCTCCATTTTTGAGATTATAAAAAAAACTACACAATGTTACACTTTAAGTCAGAGTACAATTCAACTGATTATTAGTGTTCTACACATTCGGCCAAAAACCAAAGGAACATTGTATAATATCACTATAACTTAACACTACATGTAATATACGTTTTAAAAAAAAAAAAAATACAAATGATTAGCATTGATGAGAAAATGAAAATGGCTAGTGCGAAGGCAAGCTGGGTCAGTACCATAACAGAGAATGAGTAATACAAAAAGAAATAAAAAAATAGAATAAGAAAAATAGAAACAAAAAACTGATAAGAATACAGGCAAGGCTAAAACATGTGTTTCAAACTTTTAAGATCCACCTCATGTGCACTCATTCATTTAGGTAACCTGCTCCAAGACCGCCATTGTGTGATTCCATATCCCTCTGATATTTTACCCCCCCCCGGCTTTCAACTTGCTTAAACATTCCTGTGGCAACCATCTTCTTTGTTTTCTTGTGTCAGGCACTTTCCAAGACCCCTTATTCCTCTCTTTACCTTCAACAACTCTACAGGCCAATCATAATGCTGATTCAGACAATACAGGCCAATCACAATGCAGGTTCTATCCGAATACAACTGCAAAAGAGCACAGGACAAAATTTCCGATCAACGTGTTGCTATGTGTTACTGTGAACTTGCAAGTTAGGTTTTCTGTGAAGGTCTGTCTTACCAATCCTACAGGTCGGTGTCAAACCAGGCCAGCTGGTTGCTGTCCATCAGGTCCTGGGTGTGGCCAAGGTCTGGCAACGGATCAGTGTGGTGGCCCAGGTCGGGCAGAGTGTCAGTATGGTAGTCAGCGCCTTCCATCATGGGGTCCAAAAGAGAGTCCTGGCCATAGGCTGCTGGGTAGGCCCGGTATGCTCCATCTGAAAGACAACAGAAAAAAAAAAACCCCAAAAAAAACCTTGTTAATTGGTGCAAACAGTTCCAATTGCACAGGCGGTCTAGGAAGGATTTTGTTTTATTCTCAACAAATGCACTGTGATCAGCTGTCATTGCTGGGTGGCACCAAATGACATATAGGAGGGAAGAGGCGGGGTGACGTGACATGACTCCATGAGCTATTTTGGGTTTTTATGAACTCATGGGTTTCTCCAAAATCATTCTCCACTGAAAAGAATCAGCTTTATTGCCAAGTAGGTTTATGCATACGAGGAATACACCTGTTTCGTCACACCCCATTCAACCATTCAATAGTTACAATGTATTTTTTTCCACAAAACCAGATGCTTTCAGAGATCAAATTACATAAACCAAAGGATAATGAAATGAGGTGAGAATCAGAGTGGGGATTTCATTAGAGATACAAAAAGGCCCCTACCATCCTGCCTGTAAGCCAGAGGGTCCCCCTGTGCTCCCATATCCAGTCCCAGATCTCCAGTCTATAAAAAAGGCAAAACAGTGATGAGTAAAGCCGGACGTAAGCCAGCCTACGTGGAGGAGTGGATGTCTTTGTCTCAATCCTATTGTACGCAGTAAGTACTACAAAATACTGATATTGTGGAGTATATTAATTTGGTGAGTTCTTCAGTGTGAAGACACTACATACTCAAAACCTGCTAAGAAGCGTATTGTACCTGACCATAGTTTATTTGTTTGATTATTACTTTGTGTGTGTATGTTTCTGTGCACCTCGTTCCAGGCCATAGGCTCGGTTCTGAACAAAGAGCTGGTCAGCTCCACTGACAGACGTTTCTTGTAGTCTTGGGGCTTGTCCTCAGACATGCGGAACAGGACGGCTGCAGCATAGGTTGCTACAGGAAACAAAGCAGAAACAGTCAAGTACAGTTAGTGTACACAAGTACACTGACAAACAAATGTGTGCACCGTCTGTAAATGTGCATGTAAACTCACCAACGCCCTCATTACGGGAATGCAGCAGCTCAGTGAGGGGTGCAGTGGCTCCTTCAGCTTCGATTGCCTCAGCAGCTTCCTTGTCCTGAGCCAGTTCACACAGCACACCTGCTGCCACACGCTGGATGTTCTCCACTGGAGAATACAGCAACTAGAGACAGTGAATAGCAGAGAGAAAGATACGATGTGCGATTAAAGACAAAAGAGTCTGTGACATGCATGTAGTGGAAAAATAATAGAGCCAAGGAGAGAGGTGTATCAAGGTTGCTAAATAGCAGATTTGGTATTTCCAACACTTGAACATTTAATTGCTAAAATAAAAGTTTTTCTTTTTTTTTTGTTTACATACATAGACCGTAGAAGCGAGTCTCCATAGCAAGATTTCACAATGAGAGTTTGGGTTTACCTGGACAAAGAGTGGAATGGTGTTAAGCCCTCTGATGACAATTCT
Organism: Coreoperca whiteheadi; assembly: GCA_011952105.1. Lineage (NCBI taxonomy): Eukaryota > Metazoa > Chordata > Actinopteri > Centrarchiformes > Sinipercidae > Coreoperca > Coreoperca whiteheadi. The sequence goes on from CM022477.1 coordinate 15,080,125, forward strand.
GTTGTGAACATCCCGGGCCAGGATGTGCAGAGCTCCTGTGCAGCCTTCCACTATTTCCTCCATACGCACACCCTCCTGTATGTGTTTGAGTCGGAAAAAGGAAATCAAATAAACAAAAACATTCTAAATGTTCCAATAAAGAAAGCTTGAGGGGGTTGTTGACTTGGTTACACACCACAAACTGCTGCTGGTTGCCTCCCATGCTGGTGCGCCTCTGGGTGTCCTGGTGAGCCCTGACGAGCAGTTGGACCAGTCGGGGGATGGCTCCCTGCTCTCGCAGAGCACTGTGGTTGGCTGGGCAAAGAGCCAGGTTGCGGATTAGACCAACTGTGGCCTAGATGGGGGAGGAAATTAAAGATATTTTAGTTTGAATTAAATCCTGTTAATCAATGATAAGAAGATGATCCAAATGATATTAGTCTGGGAAAAATGTGTGAAATGCTAATGACCTTGATTAGTGGCCAGTGGGATGGAGGGTGGAGTAGTTTGACCACCACAGGCAGGCCGTAATGAAGGCGCACAGCATTCTGGGCCATCTCAGCATCCTGGTGGCGGGAGGTTAGGTGACGCAGGGCACAGACTGCTGGCTCTGTGATGTCCTCTCTATCACCGGCCCTAAGCACGGTTCGCACCAGAGCCTCAATGCCTCCAACCTTGTGTGATGAGATCAATCAGTGTTATTACATTGAAAAATAAAGACAGCAGACAAAGAATTTAAATCAGAAAACACAATCCACGTTCCACAGAGATACATAGCAATCTTCAAAGGCTGATAACATCTTTGTTTCTTACACACAAAAACACATTTCCCAAAAGCTGTATGCATAATACGTACCTGGCAGACCATGAGTTTGTTACTATAGTTGTTGCAGGTCAGGTTGGAGAGGATGCCAGCAGCACATGTCACTACATTGATGTCATCACTGCCCAACAGCTGGACCAGGGTCCCCAGGAGACCCTCCATTCCCTCCTGGAGAGAGCAGAGGACGGGTTGGAAGGGACAGAAGAAAACAAATGAGGGGAGAGGAATGAATGCATTCTAAATAATTTTGCATTTTGTTTTATCTAATACTTTATATTTAATGAGATTCTATGAATGGGCAAGGCGTTCACTGTCCAAACACAACTGGTGCGTCCTGTATGTTGTATATGTGCAGTATTCATAGTGAATCTTTTCAAATTCTTCAAATATAAGTGTCTTGTATATTTGTATTTTTGTTGTTACACACCATGGACATTTAGAACATTAATTACTGAGCAACAGTTTTGAAATTTAACCTAAGCCTCATAAGAAATTAGCATGTGTGACTACTGAGAGGGCGCATTGTACCTGTTTAGTGGCAGCATCAGAAAGATTCCTCAGAGTCCAGAGGCAGTTCTGGACCAGACGCTGGCTGGGGTCTGTCAGGTGAAGCCCCAAGGCCTGCATGCCTCCTACATGCACAAGCCAAAATACAATAAAACAAATTCATTACATCTGCAAACCACAACTACAAAAACATATCCAAAACCTGTAATAACCCACAGTTGTACAGCAATGAGTTAGACTAGAACATTTATTTACATTTTATGTATTTTTCACTGCATTGATTTCCCATTCCTTTTCTGTACCGTGACTATGTACGTACCAGCTTCTACGATGGCAGGCTTGTTGCTTGAGCAAACAGAGAGCACCTTGAGCACTCTGCTTGTGGTCCACAGCAGTTTCTCATACGTGAAGGTCCTCATGATGTTGACTAGTGCCTGGGGACCACCACTGGCCAGAATGATCAGCTAAAACAAAGGCAGGTTTATGTTTCGACTTGCTCCAAACTGCTGCCAGCCACATGGTGTGAGTAGACATGTCAGGGACTTAATGAATGAATGTAAATGCATGCAGAATTAAGTTATTGTTCTAATACCTTGCTTTCCTGGTTCCCATATGCCAGGATCTGCAGGCAGTCAGTAGTGATTGCCAGGAACTTGACGTTGGTATTAGACAACAGGGCCACCATCTTCTGCAGTCCTCCAGCCAGGCGCACCGCCATCTTTGCCCCTTCCTGATGCAACAACAGGTTGTGGAGCGTGGTGATGGCGTAGAACAACACACTGTCCACTGGTGAGCTGGAAAATAGACAATCAAAAAAGAACCCTACAACTTTAACAGTCAAAACCACTCTTTAAAAGTAGCAATTCTGTTACAACTGGCTCAATTCATCATAATCAGCAGAGGATGCAGGCACAGCAGTGCTGTTGGGGTGAACTCACATTTTTCATTAAGTATTGGAATAAAATTTGCTTGAAATCAGCTCTTTGGTCCCTTGCACTGTCTGGTGGTAATCAGGCAAAACTAGATTTTCAGTTCATCTTATTTTTAGTTCTTAAAGTGTTGGATTACTTTTTTTTTTTTTTAAAACCTAAATTTTTTTTAAATGTAGTTACTGCACATAATGCAGAAAACTCACACAGATTTTGAAAAAAAAACACAAAAAAAACACAAGATACCACAGTTTTAAGGATTCATATGCTGTGCTTATTATCTACCTTGCTGAACAGAAGAGAAAAAAAATAGCAAAAAAACCCACTAGCTTTTTTTAAGTTACTATCAGAAATTCTTGAAAACTCCCAAGTGACGTTTAAGACTAACAATGAAACTTGGCAACTACACATCACCAGAGGAAAGCATGTTGTCTGCAAATAATGCCTTGCTGATCTGACCTGCTGCTCATAACCACTGTGCAGACATCTGCAAATGACTGCTGGTACACTGGAGCATTGTGCCAGTATGACACATTTTGCCTTACATTGTCCATATCTGCCCTAATAATCCAAAATTCAAGGAGCAATTAACATTAAAATTCAAAGGGCACTCAAAGCTCAACAAAGAAACTCAATCACTGCAAATGTGATGAAGCTTTAAAGTGACTTTATAATGTTAACTATCACTACACTCAGGGTGGTTAGATGATCCAAATTGCTACCTGCTTTTAGTGCTTAAAGTCTAAAAGCATGCAGTTCATCATCCACTCTCATGGTACTGTTCCATCCTCCATTTAAAGTGTGGTAATGTGATTCCAGGTGCAATTTCAAACACACACGTGACATCAAACAGGTCCCAACTTGTCAGCCAGCTAACTGTTTTGTCTGTGTGCTTTGGCTTTTAGAGATATCAAAGGGTAAAGTAAGAAAAGAAGACATTTTAACAGTTGCAAATGTGTCGCATGGTGCAGTATTCTGTACTTTGGGAATGTCGCGGGGAATGTTATTTGAGAACATAGCCACTACTTGTCATAGTGCTTTTCTAATATCAAAGCAAAGGGATGAGTCAGGTTGGATTAAACACTGTTAACTGGTTTGTTGATTGTTTTAAGATGTACTTCTGTGAATGTGATGATTGGCTAACCAGGCTAATGCTTTGTGAAAGCTATACCCATATTTCTTTATTCATAGTTGACTCATTATTTGCTTAATTATGATTGATAGGCTCACAACTGTTGCAGCAGAGTACACTTACATTTTTAAACCTTCAGCATTGAGTGAGAGCAAGAGAAAAGGAAAGGAAAAGGGGGAGCGAGTGAGTGAGACACAAATGTGAGCACATTTTAGTTAATTTGTGCCATTGTTGTATAGGCCTCTGTGATTGACGTTGCAGCCTGCTGGACATATTTAAGCCTCAAACGAACATGTCTTGCCAATGGGACGAACTCAATGGTCAAAGCCCGTAAAATAACATTAGGGCCTGCCTTATGATCTACCACTTATTGATACAGTGCAGTATTGTACCAACCAAAATTTGATCTGCAAGGAAATCTTATGTATCTCACATCAAAATCACTCTGCCATCAGATTTTGTTGCAAAAAAAAAACACCACCACAAATCACTCTAAAGACAGCTTGTTGTTGATGTTGTCAGACCACTTGGATGTGTGCACACTGATAATCTCCAATCACATATGCAGTAATTGCTCCAATTTCCTACCCCAGCATCTTGACCAGGGCAGGGATGCCTCCAGACTTGAAGATGGCAAGGAGGCCCTCACGATGGTGGGAGAGGTTATGCAAGGTGCCAGCAGAGCAGCGTGCTGTCTCCACATCGCCAGTGTTCTGCATGGCACGAACAACGGCCGAAACCATTTGTGGGGAGCGCATCAGGGCGTGACGCGATGCCTCCTTCTTTGACAACTGATGCACCATTACAGCTGCTTTATTCACAACAACCTAGGACAGAGGTGACGTTTGTTAGGGAGACATGGTCTGGGAAGGGATGTAAACTGCGTTGCTAATAACTAACATGATACTACTTGTTATGCAGCCGGTACATTATGGCGTATGAGTGTGTTCATGTGATAATTCACTTATCTGCACACGTACCTGGTCCTCATCATTGAGCAGTTTGGTGAGCTCAGGAATGGCACGGGTGGCCAGCTCAGCATCATCTTGATAGTTAATGAGGTTGACCACAGCATGCTTTAGCATCTGAGAGGGCTCTGCCAGGCGCTGCACTGCCGTTGGGTGGGCAGCATCCAGCTGGGTAGGTGGGATCTGGATGCCCTCCTCCAAGGTCTCGGGGAACATTGCAGCACGCACACGCTGGGCCCGGGTCATGGCATACCCCTCAATGTCTGAAAGGAATACAAAATGACAGTTTATATCATGAGATTATAGAAATTTGTCATTCAGAGAATTTTCCATACAATTTATGCTGTAGTAGCAAATATCAGGATATACCTGTAGCCTCAGGAGTGAAGGGTTGGTTGAACTCCCAGTCGAAGAGACTTGGATCATCCTCCTCAGCATCAGGGTTTCCCTTGCCGCTCAGAGATGGTGCTGTGGTGGTGACTCCAGACTGAATACCTGAATCCAGGTAGGACTGCTGCTGCCACTGGCTCACTGCAGCCTTGCTGTCTCCCATTGCCATGTCCAACTCCATCAAATCAGCTACACACAAGGGGCAAAAAAGTGAAACACAAGGAATGACCGATTAGGAGAAAAATAATCTTTACTTCACTCACTTAGATACTTAGTTTCTCACTATAAGACAGGAATATTTTATAAGAGTGACCTTAAAGGTTTCGGAAATCTTACACGTAATATTTGTAATCTTGAGTTAATGCAGATGGGAGGTGTATGAATTTAAGAGGTGGATATTAGTCATCCCGAAAATAAAGAGGGACACATAGAATCATGTTTAAACAAACAGAAACAAACCGAATGAAAAGCGAAGAAAAATCTTGCGTTCCTTTATGCCTGATACCCTGAGGTACTGATTAAATTAAAGTATGTAAACATCAAATTCCTGTTACAATCCCCAGACACTTTTATTTATTTTTTTTTACCAGAAGGAGAAACTCAAATATAGCAAAAGACTAATTATAATTACATGGGATACTGCCACATGTGCTCACCTAGCTTCCTTTTTTTTTCCAATTTCCAAAGTGCCTCAAGGCTTTTAGTATTTATGTACAGAGAAACTCTTACACGTGAACACAAGATACATAATGAATGGCCAGCTGGTTTTCATATCAGCATAAAACAAATTTATATAAGAGTAAGTTATTCATACTTACACTGGGTAGCCATTGTTCTTGTCTGCCCTCAGCCCGCACAGCAGATATGTCTGTGTAAAAGGAAATAAATACACAGGGGAAAATGAGACAACTCGCACTCAACCTTGAGTTCTTGCTTGCCAAAGCCAAACCTAATCGTAATGTTTATGCGTTTCTCGTACGTGGTCTCAATAATAAAACCGCTGTCTTCTGCGCTAACGTTACCTGTGCCAGCCCCCACTGGTTCAGACTCTTGTTTGGCTTACTAACGTAGCTGTGAGGGGAAATGCCGAGCCTCCACCTCCAGCCGAGAGCGCAAAGCGGTGGGTATTTCCAGGCCAGCATGAACACAATTCACCATTCAGCGGCAAAGAACATCAAAGGCATATTTCTCCCCCTCCCCCCACCACGGCCAAGTTCCGACCTCGCAGCTTGGGTTTCCAATGAGAGAAACTACCTCCGCCCCGCAATCACTTCCATGACTCCTCCACTCACGGCGGGTCTAACTACGAGCGTAACAAGCTGCCTAAGCAAAACTAAAAACCCTAGATAACTGTATACGTTGCATGAATCACCAAACCTATTTCATAGACATATAATTCAAGACCGAAGCGCTAGCATGTATTAGCCACCACTGCTAGCTAACAGGTTGGCTAGCTTACCTTGAAAGCTCGCTAAGCTAACCTAACGTGCATAGCTAACCCCTCCGCTTGTTAGCTAACTAGCTAACATAAACAAACACTGTTTAGGGCTTCTTCCACAATGTCAAAATTGTTAAGACTTGTCCTGTCCCGTAACCAGCAGTAGAAGTCTTTACCGTCACAAATCAGTCCATTATTGGAATCGTGAATTTCAAGCGAATCATCCCAATGTTTAATTCTGGTTTGATTAGCTTAGCTAACCAGGACGTATGAAAAGTAGACCCAAGCGCCACCGTACAAAACCTGCTGTGCTGCCAGCCAAATCAGAAAACCCCACCGGAGACCCCTCCCTGGCCAAAGATGATTTTCTTTGGTGAAGCAGACATTGACGCGCTGTAAATCCGTTGTATAATAGATGCAGTAACATACTATCTTTACCAGAGTCGAGCGGCTCCTCCGTGGTTCTTGCCAGGAAAATTTTCTCCTTTCTCTTGGCTGAAAATAGGAAAAGGGCTGCTAGGTGAACCACCCGTAGAAGTCCGAACCACACCCGCTGCTGCTTCGCCGAAGATGTTGCTTCCGCCTGTGCGATCGAACATCAAGATGGCGAAGGAGAAATACCGTATTCTGCCGCACTCGGAAAAGTAGGGCGTCATCTAAAATAAAGTTTTAGCACCGAAACTGTCATTTTACAGTATTTTCCAGATATTGATATCTTTTTATGTTAAAGGGAGTTGGTTAGTTCTGTTTTGAGATGTTTCACCCACGTAAATGAAAGATGTGTGATACTTGCTGTAGAGGTTTGGAGGGCGAGTTGTATGCACTGGAATGGAATGTGATTCATGAACTGCTGTGATATGATAGAGGGGGTTAATTAACATGCAGTTAACTCAGAGACACACACATTCCCCCAAACAGAACTGTATCATTCATTCATTTATCTTGTTCAATAAAGCCATAATTTGCAAACAGTTAAGGCTTAATTTGCAAATGGTAAACTGCAGATTTTAAAGGAGGAAGAAAAAACACAGACCTCAACCATATAGGAAGCTGTAGAATGTCTTGATTGTATTTCAGTTTTCTGTAGAAACCCATAACTTTATCCCATGACACATACACTGCCCATCAAAAAAACACTGATTGTAGCTCTGATTGATGCTGTGCTGTGGTTTATATGGCATTTTATCGTTTGTCTCCATAGTTGTTTGTGTTGTGGCATGAACTGTACATCTTGTGACAACTGTGAGTCTGGCCGATCACTAACTGATTGAAGGCTGACATTAAAACTCTAGGCTTATAGCTAGGATAATTGTGTAACATTTGTAGTGTATGCATTTGTTTTATTCCTGGGCAAGCTGTAATCAAATTGCAATGCACATGCCGGCATAACAACAGTCTGATATCTAACATCCACTTAAATCCATCTAGTGTACTTGTGCATCTTAGCATTACATATACAGGAGTTGCAACAACTACAGTTAACCTTGATTTGACCTGTTATTATAGCTGTATGAAAAGAAAATGTATTAATGTTAAATGAAAACAATGAAAAGGGAAAGTGTCACACATAGTATAGTGCATGTTCATGTGTCTGACACGTGCAATAGACTAGAAAAGGTCAAAGTCCAAAGTGTCAACGGGGAGCATTTTGGTGTTAATGCAGGAAACAAAAACGTATGATCACTTATTATACCACAGTAATCAACTGGAACATTTTGTATTCATACCATCTCTCAAAAGAGTTACAGAAATGTGTAGTAGGTTAATAAATTCAGTCACATATCTGCAAGGGATATAAATAATATCAGTGTGAGGAAATGGAAATGTGGCAATATATGTTTTCATAAACTGCTTAAAATTAATCTATCATAGGTGATGACATGTATTCCAGCAACTGCTTATGGATTTTCATTATTTTTTTGTTAGTATGTGGGACTAACCTCAAACCCTCAGAATAAAACTATATGAAGCTCATCCACTGTCTCCAACTGCGGTGGAGAGAGGACCTAGTGTATTCTAATGGAAATGCCCTTTCCTACAGTTATAATCATATATTTGGCAAAATGAGTCGCTCTTGCAATGCAAGTGCACATTAGGTTTGAGAATGTAATTCCAGTCTTCTAATAATAACGATCTGAAATGTATTGTATTCATCTGTTTAGAGCTCATGAAAATACATACAGAATGATGCTTTAAAGTAAGTTGCCCATAAATAGTATTCTTATGAAGCTATCAAGAGAAATCATTCAGAAACAAGACAGACACAGAAGGATTGTATAAATATTATGTACAGAAATAATATAAATCACCTCAGCCGCCTTCTGAGCGGTTAGAGATCAGAATCGGCAAGACAGCAGCAGCCATAGTGCCTACACAGGGTGGACAAAATAACAGAAACCACTTACAATGAGCTAGATTTATACTCCTTCGTACTGCAACCGCTGCACAACAATTTCCCTCGCCAACACTGACTGATAAAAACTTAATGACATAAAAACCAAAACATCCAAGTGTCAACAAAAACTGTATTTTAAAAGGTGTTTGTTAGTTTGTCCCCTAATGATATTCAATGTCTTGTCCTCCATTACCCCTTTGTTCCTGCCTGAAGAAGACCACTGTGGAGTGGTGCCTACGACATCGTCTGCTTGTTGTATTTCAGCCACGCGTATGTCCATTTTCTGCCATTTGGACATTTGCTAAATAATTTCCCATCATTGCATTCTTTGAAAAACAAGAGAATTCCAAAATGTATCTTGCACAAAGTCACTACAGCAGGTGGATGCTTACCAACATGGGCTCAAGCCCAGCAATCGAATTGAAGAAATCCTCAAATGCAAGCAGTTTTCATCCTTCGTAACAATTCCACATCACAAAATATAACTTTTTATTGAGAGTGAGGAGAGAAGGAAGAGAAGGCAGGTGGATGAATCCGAATAAATACACCTTTTATTTGACTGATTAACAGATCTGAGTATACAAACTCCAACACAGAGCTCTGAAATAACAGGACCAATCAGCGAGACAATGACTGTACATTCTTGGTGAGACCCTCCCTTGTTCTGACGCCCTTGCCCACCCGCAAACCTCACCCACAGTAACTATGAACTGAATCACTAGTGCTTCTTTCTGTACAAGTAAAGCTTAGCTATCCACCCCCTTACTACCCTCTACCACCCTCCCTTTTCAGTGTACTGTTATCTACAGGTTTGAGCAGTATGTACCACGAGGGGAAGTTTGGCCAATTGTAGAACTTGGTGCCATGATGGACCTTAGGTGCCTTCTACACAGGACTAGTGTTTGAATGTGAACTTTGATTCTGAAGTTGTTTTTTTTGTCATGTTTGGTTATTGTAGTCGAGCAGACAGGGCTGCTGTAATAGTATAATAATAGTGTAATAATAGTGTATGCACAGTTTTAAGAGCTTGTAGTGTAAGAGCATAGTATTGTTTTTTGCCTTTTGGTTGAAATGCAAACAGCCACAAATCTCTCAACATACAGGTCTAGGTTGAAGTAACTTCCTCTATCGGCCTCACTCTCTTTCTCTGTCTCTCTCTCTCACACACACACACACACACACACACACACACAAAAACACAAATACTGGTATGTTTGTCCCTTCATCTTATAAAAACAAGACCGTTTGCAATTTTGTTTCAGGCATTTTTTTTTGTTCTAAATCTCTTCCTCTAGCCAAGCGTGACTTGCCGCACATACGTTAAACACACAATCATCCCTAGAGTACCTAAGTGCAGTTTCTTCAACATGCACCCTTCAGCAGTTCCTACGGTAAAAACACTAACTGTACCATCACAAGAAATGGATGGAAAAAACACCCGAGCTTTCGTTCTTGCAATCAATCTTTTTCAACCCGCATCTTACTTTTTTCTCATCCCTGCCTCCACACCCCCCATTGGTCCACCCATACCCATTTACACTCATGTAACAGACAGTCTTTATGTAACAGTGACAAATACTCGCCCTCAGCATAATAGCCAGGAAGAGAAGAGAGAGGTGTGGGAAAGGGGGTAGGGGAAGAGAGGGTAAGTTCTTCTCTTTGAGGAGAAAGTGAAAGAATATGGAGCGGGAGAACTGTGTGTCCACCCCTCCTTTTCCCTTACGTCCCTCTTTCTCCCTGCATCTTTGTGATGGAGTGGAGGGAAGAAGGACAAGGGAGGTGGAAGATGACTGATGTGTTTGGGTGGTGGGGTGGGGGAGGCAGAGAGCAGAGGGAAGTGTGTTGGTCTTCATGTGTCCTGGCCATCGGTGGCAGGGGTGTCGTTGGCATTGGGCAAGTCCGAGTCAGTCTCCCGGCTGGATATGCGGTCCAGCTCCGCCTGTACATCGCCCAGGCCTAGCTTCGACCCTGCATCAAGTGTGGGTAGACACATACAAACATACAAATTAGTTCTAAATCACAGTGAAAACAATCAAATAAGCATTTTAGCCAGTGCAATAAAGAACAGTGCATTTTTATTAAGTGGTTAAGGCACAACGCAATAAGCACAAAGGCAATTACACATGGTTAAAATAAGAGCTGGGTGAACACAACACTCGATATTTCGATAATATGGTTCATTAGGCTAATTAGGCTATTTTTCAATCCAATACTGAAATTTCAGATGACTGAAATTAGTGATCTCATCGCATCTCATTCTGTACTGTCATAGAGAGGTGGTAAAATAGTTTGACTTTACTTTGTTGATTGGATTCGTTTTTGTAAATGTTTAGGTCTTTCCTATGGTATTTAGATAATCTGGGTTTATTTCAATATTTGATATTGCAACCATACAAATGTGATCATATTATACCTTTCTTCTTCATGCTTATCTTGTAAAAAAAAACTTTAGTAATACTGAATGTATATTAATTTATTTGCATATTAATTCTTATTGGACTAAATATGTCAAACCTTTAGTGTAAAATTGTCCTTGTTGCAAGAGACAAATGTTGTGTTTGTTACCCATTGTATGACAGGCCTGCAATTTAATCAGTATGCAAAAATCTTTGATTCAGGCTTCTATGTTGTAGTAGTACCAATAAACTGTATAATGTATTGTAGTTACATAGTTTAAACAGACCTAAGTGAAAGACAGATTTGATTTACTGTAATTTTCAATGCACGCTTATCTCGACTTAACCATTATCTTTTGTTGAATGATCTAACAATTTAAAACATGTATAATACAGAAGTATCATGTTATTTTTCCCCCCATATCACCCAGCTTTAGTTAGAATCATGTGCAATGTTTGTGGCAGATGTTAGTTATGAGAAATGCAATACATGCCAAATAAAAAAATGTCGAGGAGCAGAATGGAGACAGGGTGTTAGGAGAATCATCAGAAGGTGCAATTGTCATTAAATAATCAGTCAATCAAACTGAAATATCCTGGCATTCCTGGCATGACTGGCACCCCCCCCCCCCAAAAAAAAAAAAAACATGTTAGCCTTTCTGCTGGGGATTTTTCAATAGTTCTGGATTTTGGCACTAATATGAAATCAATACATAAAAGCCATATCCAATGAAACTTCTCCTAAGTTTACCTTCTCACATTATTAAAACCCCTGAAAAATTGTCCACTTGACTAAACTACATGTTTTCCTAATAACAAAATTAAAGCATATGGTGCAAAAGTAAGGGGGGGGGGGGGGCGGGTCAAAAGAAATATAGGGATGCTTCTGACAATGAACAATGACATACACAAGCAATAATAAAGGAGAAATATCTCTCTCACACACACCTTAACGTGGCCAGCATCCTCTGACTAGTGCATACACACATTATGAATGATGTTAACAGTGTGAGATTAACAGACTATGAGCATAGTTAAGAATAAAAAGACAATCACACAGAGCTACAGACAGGCATAAAGATGATGGGTGTTTGACTGTGTGGTTGGTAGATGCACTTTCATCATTCTCTTTACCATGTGTTATGTTCATGTCTGGAGTAGAGGACAGGAGAGTGAAGAGGTGAGAAAATGAAAGGATGGCAGATGGGAGGTGAAAATCAAAAAGAAGCTGAGTGATGAGGAGTGACTGAAAATGGAATTAAATCTTAAAACACGATTGAAAAAAAACTATCCTACAAAACCAGAGCATCGTAATAACCTCGAACACATAGTGTGTATTCTCACCTGACTTGCGTACTGTTCCTGGAGTGTTGTTACCGCCGCCTGGCGTCCCAGGCCCCCCTGTCCCTGCTTTCTTTGTCAGTAGACTGTTGAAGAAATTGGCCAACACACCCTCACTGGTCTGACCTGCAGCATACAGGGATTAGAGTTCAAACACACACACGCACACAAAGCAATGGTCATGAGTGGCTGTGCGGAGCGATAGAATGCATGATGTACCTGACTGTGGCATGGCGTTTGCTACGTTGGCCGCTGCGGAGCGGTTACTCGTCCTGGGGGAACCGGTGGGTGCTCTGCTGGTGGTGTCCTAATGAACAACAAGCGTTTATTTCACACATATGGACACTGGATGGAGGTTACGTTTATCTTATCAGCCAAAACTATAAAAAAAAAAAAAAGGAGCACTCACCACTGGTCGCCCTGCTGTCACGGCAGGCTGTTTGGCGAGCAGCGACTACAAATTAGAGCACAATATGCACACTCACTCCAGTTAGATTTCAATTAAGACCCTCAAGTCAGATTTAATTGGAGTACCCACAAGCAGCAAACCAACTGTCATTAACACAACATAAATGTTCTCTGACCTGCAGTTTTACCAGGAACACTTGGTCATCTTCTGCCTGAATCTCCTTTTCATGTACAATCTGCTGACAAGCAAGAAAAGTTAAATCAGTTTTAAAAAGGCTTTCAGTCATTTTTTACAGCTCTAGAACAGCTAATAAATTAGATTGGATAAAACTCTCATGATCCCTGCAGGGATGTTGGGTAAAGCTTAATGCACTGGCTGTGAAAATTATGTAGAAGGTAATGATAAAAAATATTACAGCAGTGATCAATCTGTTGTGCTGTAAGCTTAGCTTGCCTAAGAGGATCTTTCCAAGTAAGCCATTTTATTTTTAGTGGGAGCCTGTACCTTTCTGACTGGCGGTTTGACTACTACGTCCTCAAAGCTGTCATCTGCTTTTACTGTCTGGAAGTTCTCGTGAAGTATGGCAATCTTCTTCTCATTGTCCCAACCTGATGGACTGATAGAGCAGAGGAAGGGTTACAAACCACATACTGATGTGGCCCCACAATCCGAGTAGGTATACACACACACACGCAAAGGCAGGCTTACATGAAGACGGCATCTCGTTCCACCACTTGTGCCTGGCAGTGGAAGGGAAAGCCGTAGAGTCTGTGGACCAGATATTTGTACAGAATGTCCAGGTTTTTCATCTCCTTCACCGATGTGTAAACCAGAGACGCTCCGTCTAACATGGCTGTCAAGGATATTTTCAACACCACCATTTCTAAATACAGGAGCAAAAATAAAACTAACACCACAGTGACAAAAAACAAACAAACAACTACATCTCTTAATGACAGTAGCACTACAGAAAAACAGATTCTAGCATTGACTAATTGCGACCAATACAGGAGAAGAACTAAGGCAGTGTGCAGTTTTGGCTCATTTGAAACACAATAACCTTTGAAAATGCAATACTGTTTCCACTCAGAATTGACTGGAGAAATGCTTCTGAAAAGCAAACAATTTAAAGCAATACTGTGTAATCCATGACTTTTATCGAACTCTCTATGCAACAAAGCAATAACAACAGCAGTTCAGATACAGCTTACCGTGGCCAAAATACTGCAATAATAACACTGCTGAGAGCTTGACTGAGCACCTTGTAATGCCGGTCCTTCAGCTGTGTCACCATCCTTCATCACTGAACAGCTGGACTTTAGGAGAGTACAGGCCAAAATGTGAATGAATGCCTTACATCTCAAGATCTGACAGGAAAATTGCAGAGTCAGTGGTATTGATTAGCAGCCCCATTAAACCCCTGTGTATACTGTACTTATCAATAGTTTCATTGTTTTCTGACACTATAATTTCTTTTTTTTGTGCACCTTTTAGCTCCCAGCAGCCAAGGGCAGAGACAATATTTAGTGAAGGATACACTGCAGACAGAAACGTCTGATGTGAGACTGGATGAAGTCCAGGTGTTCGTCTCTGTAGTCGTGTTCCTTCTCCAATGTGCTGATGGCGTCACACTGAGGACAGATAAGAAGGTGTCAGACAGAGGTGAATGTGGGTAGGTAGATGGAATGCAAAAAAATACAGACTTTGAAGACCATCGCATATTGAAATAATTAAACAATGACTTTTCCACAGGTTTCATGAGATCCAGAACAATGACATTTGTAGAGCACATAGAGGACCATGTACACTTGGATTTTAAGGTAAAAGTTAACTATGTTTTCACACATAAGATATGTTTATAACCCCCAGTGAGTGAATGTGTGTGTACCTTTGTGCAGACCACCACCACTGGTATTCCCAGGTTATGTGTGAGTGTGTTGTCTCCTAACGGCAGCAGCACACTCTCCTCATCTTCACTCCTCCTCTGCGGGGTGCCATCCTCCCCACTGCCTGGCTCTGTGTACTCCTGGAACTGTTTTACAACTAAACACACACAAACATTATCGTACACAAACAATGATAAGCAAATAGTAAGCCCTGGCAGGGGTTACAATTTTAAACATGGGGCGTCATCACTCTCATAACTGAGCCTCCTAAGATAAAAACCCTGGAGGGTTTTTGGTTCAATGTAAAGCTTTTTTTCTAAAAAGGGTTTGAAAAAGAGGCTCCTTATCTAAGACTTGTTTTCATGCTGCTGAGAACATTTCCACGAAGAAAAAACTGAAGTCTACTTTGTTTTCAACTTTATCTACTAGTCAGGCTGACTGCTGTCAGAATGACTCACGTCTGTGCTCCAGCTCCCGCAGCGTTTCCGGGGCGACTCGGAGTTTGTCGATGTGTTCCCTAGCGACAGCGGCCCACTTCTGAAGAGAGTCCAGGGCATTCCATGGCCGCGACATGTCAAGCGTTATCAGCAGCAACGTGTTGCCGATTGAGTCCACTGGCACAGCTACTCCCTGCAGACCTTTGTGGTAAAGGTCTCCATCTAACACCCAGGCATTACACCTAGTGTGGTCTAAACCAACACACAAAACAGATTGAGAGAAATACAAACTCCTATACAACCATACTGCTGGATTAGTATATTAGGTATTTTGTAGTGAAAAAAGGACAAGACTACATGACCATCAGACATTCATTGGTCTATGAACTGCAAGCAGTTGCTGGTTACCATCAATGTCGTCGTCATGGACACTGAAGTAGAGGTATTCCAGGCCACGCCCTTTCATGTACTCTTCAATCCCCTGTAGCTTTGCAACTAAGGTGGTCTTCCCAGAACCAACCTCACCTAAACACACACACACAGAAAATCAGTAAATAACAGAATTATGGGTAATTGATTCGTCTATGCCAGAATCCACTGATATAATGATAATATAGCAGTTTTGTACTGTATCAGTTTAAATAAGAGTGGGCAAAAATTAAAATTGCCAAAAGCATGTTAAGTGGAAAACTAACAAAGGCCAGCCAACACACCACACCACTGCTGAAGGTGTACTCTTTGTCAATGCACCCTGTTGTCCTCTATCACGATATGAGCTGTACTAGTTACACACTGTAGGGTTAATGAATATGTTGTGGACAAGTGTGCACCACACACACTATCCAAAATTAGGATTGCTCAAAACTGCACAAATATAGGGCTACTGCAACCAACGCTCATTTTCATTACCAATTAATCTGCAGATTACTTTCTTGATTAATATATGAATCATTTGAGTTAAAAATGAGTTAAACGAGTTGAAAATGAGTTGCAGATATATTGTCACCTAATCGATTAATGAACTAATTGTTTCAGCACTACACAAACTGATGTGTAGTACACAGATACTGTAAACAACCCACTACCCTTGACTAGATCCACATACAGTAGCTTCATTATAGAGAGTTTGCAGTTTTAATGAAGCCCTAAAATATTGTATATGTACCGACAATGAACTGCATTTGTCCTGGCACTATTGCTCACCTCAGAGCTAACAGCATGACATTGTTATTGTAAGTTGTAAGGTCAAGGCTGCATCCATTCCTGCACTATGCCATATTGACTTAAACCGACAGGGGGACTCAATGCATCACAAAGCAGAGCCTGCTGATGTTGTCATGGATAGCATAACAGACAAATGGCTTTAACGCCACACTATACATCGGTAACCAACTCGATGATTAGCTGGAATGGGTAGCAGGCTGCGGCTTATCCCAGGCGGACGTGTAGAGTGTAGGATTTTGTGTGTTGTCTGCAGAGGAGGGACACGAGGACCGAGCGAGACAGGGAGGCACCCCGTCTGCTTCAGTCACATAAAGCCGCGTGGCCCCGTTCAAAAAACACAGGCTGGTGGTTTGTCTTGTCCCTTCAGCATCATCTCCATCTAGCTGCTACCAGCACCACTGGATGCTAGAATGACTTGCAGTGCTTGAAAGCGGCCCGATTCTCCCTTATAAGGTGTAGAGGTAGTGTGTGTGCGTGTGTGTGTGTGTGCGCCCGCGCGTGCGTCTGTGTAGGCGCTCAGTAAAATACACCTGTCTCTCACTGCTAGCCGACGCACCAGCCACCAGGCTTGAACACAATAGCACCATCAGTCCAGGGCATGCTAGCTTAGCTTTCGAGCAGTATTAAGTCTACCAGAAAGAGATGATCTGCAGCTATTCAAGCTAACGATGCCTGTTGGCTAGCCAGGAGACTGCAGCAGACATACACAGATACCCACCCATGACCAGGACATTTTTCCCAGACGGTAGCTTTGATCTTGAATGGGTTGACACTTCACTTAGGATGGTGGACCTGCAAACATGAACAGCCCCGTTACAACACGGCCAAGCAAGGCTTGTTCATTCATTAACAAACAACGCCTGACAGCGAGTAGCTAAAGCGAGCTAGTGCTGCTGTGTCACCAGAGCCCAGTCAGTCTGGTGCTGATGCTAGCTAGCCTCGTTAGCAAACTAGCTGTCAAACCATCCTCCTCCCAGCACAATGGACCCCAATGCACCTACAAGCTTTGCTCATAATAACCCATCTTAAATAACATATCGCCCACCATAAGTCCTGCCCGTCATTCTCCTCTGGGTTGGAGTTCTCTAGTGTGCTCTTAGGTCCAGTTGACGTGGAGGATAATAATGCACTCCTCCCTGAAGTCGCCATCTTCGCAGGGTTTGTTGTAAACCGTGCAGAGCCCCCGGATGTAGCAGCTGTGCGCTAACCTAGCCTGGTGCACCGCACGCCGGGGCCGGGGCGTGGTCCGCCCGCACAAAGCTGGGGTCCCTGCTCCCAGGGAAATGATCTCATCAGATCTGGACTGACCATACACACTAAGTTATGTAGGCTACAGCAACACAGTCTACGACTGAGTATACTATTCATGTCAAGAATAAATGTATGATCAAGAGGCTATAAGGGAAATTTATTTATTAACATTTTATGCCTAGCCTATGTAAATTGGGACTGATAGCCTACATAAATAGGCCTAATGAACCAAATAGTCTGGTGGTACAATGCCTATGGCTAGTATGACATATGCTATCATTAAATATTTTTCTTCAGTGTGTGCTTGTCGTTGCCGATTTATCAGAATACATTATCAGGATAAATGGGCTTTCAAAAGAGCCACACAAATCCGTTTCAGACAAAATATCCTCTTAAAATCGTTGCCTCCCAGATCAGTGCCTTGATTTGTGATTTAATATGACACTGGGCTTAAGCCTACAGGATAGAGATAAAGCTGTAATACCATATGTAGGAATTGGATGCACTTCAAATTGACTATCATGCATAGATTTATATTGATCTATATTAAGTTGAGACAAAGAGCACCACTGATTTTAGAGAAGGCGTATACAAGATAATAAACACAAGAAAAAGGGTTAATCAATCCAAAACGTAGGCTAATGCAGCCCTATTAAAAACGTTAAGTAGCCTATGGGCCTACAGTTAAATACACTCATTTAGGAGTAGCCTATAAGTAAACGTTCAGCGCAGTTAAAAATAAAAAAAATCAATCAATATTTCTTTATAGCAACTTTCATAGAGGTGACTGATAAGCTGATAAGCATAATGAAACACTACAAAGGTAAAATGTAAAACAAGTGGAAACCAATGTAGGCCTACACGAAAACAGAAATGATAAAAAGTGAAATAATAAAACCAACAGAATAGATTAAAAGCATAACAATATAAAAGGAGACCCAAAGTAAGAGCACTATCAAGTGCTCGGGCTATTATTTTCTGATTATTTCTATTTTTTTCCTGCTTATTTCAGCAGCAAAATCGCCTCATACACTGTGTTGAAACTTTTAAATTAATCTGCACCAATGCCTCTCGTCGGTACAGTGTGAACTTTAAATTAACTACCAAGTGGTCTCAGGTGTGCGGTCATCGCTTATTATAAAACCGCTGAAGCGCATCGCAGCCAATCAAAGCTGAGAACCGGAAGATCAATTTTATACGTGTCAGTTCACTGTTACAGCCACGAGATGGCGCTAGTACACTGTGCTCTGCGGCCGCTGGTCCCCGGGTATGTGCGCTCTCTACGGCCCCCGATGGAGCCAGCGGATTACAAACTCCAGTTAAGTGGCGCACCGTCCTCCTCCTCCTCCCCATCTTTCACCCAGAGTAAACCCAAGCGCACGGAGCCCATCCTCACCGTGCTAGCCCTGTGGGAATTAGAAAGCAGCTCTATTTGGCTGTCAGTGCCAAACCGGCCGAGCTCTGCAGTGTAGGGTACTGAGGAAAACATACAGACAAAGATAGTGTGGAGAGGGAGATGGGTCCGGAGGCTGTGAGGTATCCGTGATAGTCAAGTAAACGGCGGTGAAGTTCTTTGGCTCCACTCGGATCTTTTCTCCAGGTCGGTGAGGTGAGTTTTCTCTCTGCAGGAGATAGGAGCAGCCCGGATGGTGCATGTCTTACCCGGTGCGAGAGGTGTACAGTACAGGCTATTCCAAACATTCTGCATTGTTACATTTTCTGTATTGTGCTGTAAGTGAAAGACATAGGCTATATGTTGACATCAGATGTTTATAGCCTGATACAGAAAGAAAATCTGCTTCATACATATTGTTTAACAGCTTGTGTGACTTTGTGGGTTTATTAATTATTCTGTAGAATAAAATAGACCATAAAACTATCATTTTTGATGTCAGGCAACAACATATTATTCTAAACAAATCCACAGTGACTTGAGAGATTCCTTCTCTGAGAAAATACTGGGAAATACCTTGTAGGCTACTCTTAGAAAGCCACTGCTTTAATTTTATTCGCCTGGAGTGCTATAAGACAAGATAAGCCCTGTGAGAGGGGAAGATCCGCTTCATTCTCTGTCCCTCTCTCTTTTCCCCTCTCTCTGCTTCATTCACTCTCACTTGCCTGCCTTTCTCCAGTTTTTTTTTTTTTCTTTCACTCCATCTCTCTAATCCCCCTTCTCACATCCTCTGTCTCCCTCACTCTCACTGGTTCTCTCGCTCTGTCAGCTCTAATAACACTGTGAGTTCGCAACACCAGGCTGCTTAACTTCTGATACTCCTTTCTGTCTCTTCTCAGGAGCCGCCTTTCATGTGTCCACTCATTCAGCTGAGCATATTGCTGTCACCTGTCATGATAAATATTCCATAGAGGGTTGCCTAACATGCTACACAGTTCTTTAGCCTATGCTGTGGCTGGATGGCGATGTTACTCCTCTTTGTCTGATAATCAATATGTGACCAAGCAATTACAGTAAACCTGAGTGTTATGGACCTTCCTGTGACTGAATCATTAATGTCACATCTCTCACAATCACTTTACACAGGTGAACATGTGAAGTTAAATGGTCACACTTACATAAAAATGTTTGCACACACACACACACCCAGTCAAGGGTCATGGCAATCAAGCTCTGCGATGAGTGATTGTCACAGTGTGGAGAATAAGTGTGGACAGTAAGGAGCATTGGAATGATTTTAAGACATCTTACACCGCCTCCGGCAATCAATAATTACTATTCTGGTTTTTGTTTGGGCATTATTTTGATTTATACACAAATGTCTGAGCACGCAAACCACTTTGTTACAAAGCTCTCCACCTCTCATTCTGCAATTTTCTCTTATAGTTCTCTTATGGTTGCTTCTATCAACAGTAATACAGTGAAACATTGCAATTTTCTGCCGTCATATTTCTTGTCAAATGTTTGAAACATGTCCTGTGCCTGTGGTCTTTAAGTTTATATATTTGTACAGATCAGGGAAAAATGTTGTCAAATTTCGTCAAAGTACAGATTCCAATACTGTACTTAAACCATCCTCACCAATGCATCAAAATAACCCCCCCCCCCCCACCCCAGCTATTATTGCACGATCCTGTGACGAAGTGTGATATGAAAATTCCATGTCACCTCTAGTAGTGTGCAACACATGTGACAGCTGATGCTTTGCTGTACTGTAAAGGCAAATCCTGCACACAGCTCTGATACCGTAACTGTAGAAATCTTCCACATCCTCCGTCACTATGAGTGTCATCTGCTGTCAACCGGAACAGACAGGCATCTGCTGCTTCCCGCACACATACACACAGACACCCCCTGCATGTCTGCACACATACAGAAACACAACAAACAACATGCCACAGGTCTGCTGTATGTCACACACCTGCCCTGTGGCTCTGTCCACGTCTGTGTCTATGAATACAGCCTATTCAGTGTGTTTAGCTAAAAATAATCACCACCAGCCAACACACACATGGAACATGAATTATGGAAGAAAGAGAGAAAGAGAGACATTCAGGTCAGAGTCAGACCCAGTTGCAAGAGCTTTACTCCCTAAGGATGATACTACTAGACCGCTGCATTAATATTCAGTTTGTACCATCTAGCACATCAGACCAGCGCTTATCCTTTAGTTTGGACTAACTGGACTTGAGGCTACCCAAGGTTTCAGCCCAGTTTTCAATCTAGATTATACGCTTAAAAATTGGATCCATGCATTTTGAGATTAATTCTACATGCAGTGCAGTGTTTCCAATGTAATAGTAATAAATTTATAGCTTGGTTTAAGTAAGTGTCAACTGCATCCTGCTTTAGAAATTGTAGGCTTTGAGTAAAGGGCACATGTTGGGAGGTTATTAAACTATTACTGATTATGCTACAATGCCTTTTTACCACTGTCATATCTTTCTATTAGCTAGAGTCAAGAGAAGGCTATCTTATCTTAGCTTAGCATAAAGACTTGAAACAGGGGGGACAGCTAGCCTGGCTTTTTCTAAAAGTAACAAAATCCAGCAAAAGCTCACTCAAATTTTTTTCTACAAAATAGATGAATGAGATAGAATACGTAGATTAATGAGCTATAAAGGTGCTGGCAGATGGATTTTCTTACCTTCAGACAGAGCCAGGCTAGCTGTTTTCAGTCTTTATGCTAAGCTAACTACCAATTCGAAGTATTCCTTTACAAGTCCTGCACGCCCACACAGGTGTTGTCAGTACTTCTGGATAATTAGTTCTCTGGTCAGGTTCAAGGTTGGTGGAGTTATACTGAGAATGACATTAAGTCACAAGACTAGATGTGTCATTACGAGCTATAAAGGTGTATGTTATTCCACTCAAACAGGTGCAACAAAACTAAAAGTAGAGTGAGGAAGACGTCACTCAAGCGGAGACTGCACATACCCACACAGCCCCAGGTCTAATTAAGCAGAATAATTGAAAACACCTGTGTGGGTGGTTGATGGATGTGTAGGGCCTTTAAGATCAAGAGAGTTATCCCTTGTAACACATTAAAAATGATTGCCAGGCGTATGTGATATTGACCATCATTGCTGTATACAAAAGCTCCTGTGAAATGTTTTCTACCAACACATTTCCTGGATTAAAATGAATGGGTCATGTAGTTTTGGAAGAATTAGCTACGTTTTAGGCGGTGTGGGAATGCAAGAACTCTCACCTTAAACAAATGAAAAGCGGGAGATATTTTCAGCCGTTATTGTGATGATGGGTCATTTTCTTCAAGCTTGACTGTAAAATGTGATTGAAACACATTTTGTCTTGAAGAAAACATCCGTGTCACAGTGATTAGATGCTTGACAGTATTCTATTTAGGGGCCGTGAACACTATACACTCTGTGGAAATCTGAGGAGAAACCCGGCAATTTATTCTGGTTACTCAGCAGAGCAAACTGTATAGGTGCGGGTGTGTGTGTGCATGTGTGCATTCATTTCGTTTGTTTATGGTGATCTATAAACAGTATGTGTACATCCATCCAAATGCATGTTTGCGTTAACATGTTTAAATGCATAACTGCGTGTGTTTGTGTTTATACTGTACAGTATGTGTGCATTTGTGTGTATTTGGGGACCTTGTCTGATATACAGTGGCTTCAGAGTCCTGACCTTGAACAGTTTGAGTGCTGTCTGCTTAGTCAGGCCCACTGCATCTGCTCATGTCAAAGCAAACAACAGTTCAAAAGTACTGCAGTGCATGGGATTTGTTACTCTATCTGTCTGTCTGTCTGTCTGTCTGTCTCCCTCTCTCTCTCTCCAAAGTAACCCTGTCTTTTATCCTCTCTCCTTCTCCAGTGTGTGATTGTGTGTTCAGCATGAGTAACATCTATGAGTCTGCAGAGGCCACGCTGGGTTTCATCAGCTCTCCATGCCTGACCAAAGTGGAGCTGAGAGTGGCCTGCCGGGGGATCTCGGACCGCGACGCTCTCTCCAAACCCGACCCTTGCGTGGTACTGAAGATGCAGTCACATGGGCAGTGGTTTGAGGTACGTTAAGGTTACTGGGGTGGGATGAGATAAAGGTATGAAGTGTGACTGTGTGTGTTTGTGTGTGTGTGTGGGGGGGGTTATAAGTGTTTTCTTTTAACACTTATTTGCCAATTGTAAGACATTCAAAATAAGATCTGGCATTTGAAATTCTTTTATCCCCTTGCAGTGATAGTCCATAGAACTGCCCATAGAACTTATTGGCATTGATAAAAAGTTTCCCACAATCCCTCAGTGATATAACATTATTATGACTGTGAACCCTTTCATAAACAATTTTTTCTTTGAGTTCTGTAGGGCTTTTTTCTTCTACTACAAAGTTGATCCAACCTTCAGTATCAGTTTCAGTGAAAAGAAGTGTCTTTGAGGTGACTTTATTGTAGCTATTCAACATTAATTTCATAATCTACATCATTTGTCCATGAACCTGATGTTCCAGTCAGACTGGGAACATAAGTGTCTTCATCTGTCTCCAGGTTCTGTTACAGAGGAGTCTTTATGAATTTCTCTGTAGACAACACTTTACAATTATTCAAGCACGTAATTGAATTCATGTTTGACTAAATTATTGTATGTAATCAAGGACCTACACTATCGTGCGGAGCCGTGATTGTGTCGCTAACCTTCTCACACTAAATTGCGGGTAATGTTTGGTTCTTAGAAATAATGGATGCTAATTGTCACGGAAGGCGACAGAAATTATAACTTTTGTGGATTGGTGTATTATAGATTGTATTTAACTATCCAAATGCTTTTCTCACCGTGAAATGGAAGGTGTGCTGGTTTTGTTATTTTGCTCATCTCACAAGTTGTCTGCCCCAATCATTTTGATATTGAAAATACTGAGAGCACCAAAGTTATTTTTCCTGGAATCATGGGCAGTTTTATTGGGAACATTGTACACAATAAAAGGTAGATGGTAGATGGAAACAACATCTTCCTATACTAGATTAAAAGATAAGCAATAGAAAATGTGCTTTCTGCTAGTAATTGTTCCACTGCCTCTCCTTTTACCACCGTGGCTCAACCTGCTCTTTCAGGGACTTCAGATTAAATCTTCTGCTTTAATAAACCTCTTATTTCCATTGAAGTCTGACAGGTGGCAGTAGCACATGTATTAGATGAACTTTGTAAGAACACAGCATGAGGGAAGAAATAAATCTAGAGGAATTTAAGGAAGAAGTGGATTTACATCTTTCTTTCTCCATCCCTTATTTCTGGTAAAGACAGACATAATTATGCTGAGTGCACTGTTTTCCTTTTATGTAGATACGCACACCCGCGCATGCATGCACATCCTCACACATACAGTGCTATAGTGACCCACTCTAACAGACACATATACATGTACATTCATCCATGTTGCTCATTTACACAAACTGTCAGAGGCACGAGCTCTACACTATACCCACCCACATTCTATTTCCACAGGGGCTCAAGATCAAGTGCTCAGAAAGTAATGCAGCATTACTCTGTCTTTGGAGACTCCACAAAAAGCTATTTTGTACAGCGTACTGGTGTGTGTGTGTGTGTGTGTGTGTGTGTGTGTGTGTGTGTGTGAGAGAGAGAATGTGTGTGTGTTACATTAAGTGGGAGTGGAAATGGACAAATGTTATCACTGTCCATCAGATTCAGAGTCTCTTAATTGGATAATTGTTGAGAGAGTGTTCAAGCCACTGGGTGTATATGTATGTGTGTGTGTGTTTATGTGTTCATGATTCTTTTTGCTTTAATGAGATGCCAGCCTATTGAGGTAAGTGTCAGAAAAAGGCCAAATCTGTTTGTGTTTGAGTGTGTTTGTTGACTCTGCTGTTGTGCCATTCAATTTTGTGTATGCGTGTGTGTGTTTGTGCGTCTGTGTCTGTGCCAAAGGGTTATCAGCAATAAAAGGGACCCAGTCGTTGCTGCTGTTGTTGGATGGGTCTTGTTGGCAGCTCTGAGACAGACTTTTGTTTGGCTTTCTATTCCTTTCTGTATCAGGCAGTTAGAGAGAAGAAAATGTGAGATCAATGTTGCAAATATAGTCGCCTCTCTGAGTAGTCAAATGGCTTGTGTGATTTTAGTCATCAAGAAAAATCCATACTCCCAATTCTCAAGTTGATAAGTGTAAACAATGTGATAATGGCTATTTGTGGTAATTGCTGCAATGCAGAAAAGTCTGCTGAGGTTCACAGTCAATGCACAGTTGCAGTGTATTGGATGTTGAATGAAATCTTCATATTTCAGTCCACTTTGGAAACCGCAAAAGCTCAATTTAAGGTGAATCTGCAAACACTGACAATACCAGTTTTATGAAATGCTATTTCAAATAGCTGGTCCCTTAAAAATATACAAAATTATGTAAAAATAAAAGTGTGTATAACACTAGAATAATATATGGTTTAGTTGTTTTTTATTAGATAAAGGATTGATTGATTGTTATAAAGTAGTTAATTAATTCATATTTAATTGGGCAATAAAAAAATAATTAATAAGAGAGTTTACAGATTAATAAATTAATATTTCAACAAATGAATGAGATCATAAAACTATTCATTAATTTGTATTTAATTGGACATAAAAAAATAAAACAACTAATGAAATTTGTAAATCAATTTAGTGCAACAATATAGTTTTATTATAGCATATAGCTTTTCCACCTACCAGATGCTTTTTCATTTACCAACTCTGCGATCAATTACATGAGCCTCGGGGGTTCTTGCTGTGGCAAAACTCAATGCGAGGACCTTAGAGAAAGTTGAATCCCACAGAAATATCAACTGTCTTCTTTTAGATTCCAAAAATTCATTGGACATACCAGGGTTAACCTGAAACTGTGTATGTGTTTCGATGCACTCCTGCCTCTGTGCACGTGTATGCACGTTTGTTTGCAGGTGGACCGTACAGAGGTGATTCGTAGCAGTAGCAGCTCAGTCTTCTCCAAGATCTTCCTAGTGGACTACTACTTTGAGGAGGTCCAGAGGCTCCGCTTTGAACTTCATGACATTAGCTCTGGCAACAATGGCCTCCGTGATGCTGACTTCCTGGGAGCCATGGAGTGCACCTTGGGACAGGTCAGTGCGTCTTTTGACAGGTTAGTGCTTGGGCAAATAGGGAGCATACATAAAAAATGCAGGTTAGTTAGGACGAGTGGATGCATGATGTGATAGAGGAGTACACACACAGGTGAGGAAGTGAAGAATCAAAGAAAAAAAACATTGTTCTTTTTGAAGCTTTAGCAGTGTTACTGTAATCATGCCATTTTACATGTGATGTTACAGATGTTACACTCTTTGCTATTACTGTCTCCCTCTCCTGTATACTATTTAATAAAACAGACATCTCCGAGAAGTATATAACACATACAGTAGGTGTTATGTTTACCAGTTTAGAACATGCTGCAAGTCTGTGTTAGACCTGTGCAGGCATGAGTGCAGCATGCATGCTTTGAGTGTAACAGTTACAGACTGGAGTATATAATCCTTTGTAAAGTGCATTGAGCTTGTTAGGATATTTGACGTATGAATCAGGTAATGTGTTGTTTAATTAGGGGGAGAAAGCAACTTTAAGATTAGAGAGGCCAACTTTAGTCGTGGATGGAATCCTAATGTGATCTTTTCACTTGAGGTCGACTACTGTCACTGTCTGCATTTACACTGAGCTTTCGTTGTCCTTGAGTCCTTAGTTACGTAAAGCCCTGAGGGTGGTTTAAACTAAGTTGTCGAAGCATTTATATGTGCATATGATAATCCATATGGCCTTGTTTCTCAATTAAAAGTGTTGTTGCCCCTCTTAATGATGTAGTTGTGATCAGTATTTAAAGATTTGTTCCATTTACATGCTTCATAAATATTGAGGATGATTTAAAAAGAAAATTGCAACAGCAGTAGAACTCATTAACAAGTTACCAACTAAGTCACACTCAGTAAAAGGACATAGACAGAAAGCAGAAAGGACAGAATTGCATAAAGTACCAATGTGTTTGCTTCCACTTCACATTGTCAGAGATGCTATCAGCAACATAAAGCTGGTGGATTTACAATAGTTGGGAGAACTGAGATAACTGACATGGAAAAAGAGGATTTTGAAGGCGAGAGCGTGAGCGTGTGTGAACAGAGCAGGCACCCCAGAGTTACTGGAGTCATCACGGAGAAATGTAGCCAGGGGGAAAAAAAGCATGTCACAGAGCCATTGTGTCAGCAATATCGTCACAGACAGCATGTAAGCGATTGCACAAAACATGTTGGCTTTAAAGTGGCTCTAATCATACTAATGGATCACATTATTATTTACATGTGATAAAGCCACAGACAAGTATCCCCCACCTCTGCAGTTCCCCGCAGCTCTATGGAGCTTTATTGCATCGTTCAACTTATTGTTTGGGATTAACTGGTGAAATATATTTGAGTATTTAGCTGCTAAAAAGCCAGATATTTTTCACAGGAGTTGGTGGAGACCAAAAACAGAGTCAAAAGGAAAGTAAATTTCGTACTTACATTTGTTAGGTGGCTAGGAACACAACTCCAAAGGATATGTACTGTAAATAGGCAACAGTTTGCTAACACATTAGCGATATCATCGTAAAAGTAATGTCAGCGTTGTGTTTAGAACCTTGCTTCGGATGCCCCCAAGTGGCCAAAAAATGTATTATTGCAGGGTTAAGTAAAGTTGGAGGCAAGAGACATTCCTTCTGTTTTCCTTGTAATGATATTACATTTTAAAATCAAATAACACAAAAAACACACTCAGATCTGTGCAGTTTGATTTACACTGAATCAAATGACTCCCGGTAGCATTGAAAGCATTGCTAGTAGTGCAAGTTCCACTGAGAACTGTGCAGCTCGCTCCGCAGCTAAAAGTACTTTCAAACAGCTACAGAACAACCAATGTAAACTTGAGCAATCACTTATAGCCAGTATAGCACTTGGCCAGCACAAATTGTAATAGGTAAGGAGTCAAAGAGCTGGCAGATACAGGGATACAATCAAAGAAAATTACATTTGACAGGTAATGAGAAAGGTGACTTCACCATGCTGCTTTATGTCCATTGGATGTGTAAGTAGGCAGTTGTATGCTAACAGTGGTGACACCAGGGTGGCACTAACAGGGCAAGCTGTCCCTCTGAGGGGAAACACTGGAATATGTAAGCTGATTTTTTGGAGTCTCTGTTTTTGTTTGTTTCAGATCGTCTCTCAGAGGAAACTGATCAAAGCTCTACTCAAACAGGGGAACACTGCTGGAAAGTCTTCCATAACGGTCTGACACTGTTTCCAAAGTCAGCCCTCCAAAGTTACACACACACACACACACACACACACACACACACAAATCATTCACGCACCACCTCTTGCACTCAGACACTCTTAAGATAATTAATTTGATGATGTTGCCTGTTCAATCTGCTCTGTTCCTCATTTCCATCTCATTTTCTCTCACCTCCTTCTTCTACCTCTCTGTCTGTCTCTGCCTCCCCTTCCTCCTCTTCTTCCCCTTTTTTCTCTCTACCCCCCTGTAAAGGTGACAGCAGAGGAGTTGTCTGGTAATGACGACTACATTGAACTCTCCTTCAGTGCTCGTAAGCTGGACGACAAGGTTTGTGCGATCTTGTGTGCGCTTTCAAAGTCACTGAAAATGTGTGCTTTTCCTTTAGATATGAGAGGAAGTAATATTCAGAGTTATGAGTTTGTGTGTGCGTGCTGTCAGGCAGGTGTGTGTGTGAAGAAATATGTGGGCAGAGGGCTGTGGGATTTGGTGATGAAGCAACTCACACACAATACACAGAAGTACAATCTGGCATTAGAGGAGGCCTGCTGAGATAGGTGGACACCCCCCTCTCCCCAATAACCCCCTCCTAT